>CP084616.1:1800000-2095291 GCA_025917655.1 Chlorella sorokiniana | reverse complement strand
CCTAAACCCTAAACCCTAAACCCTAAACCCTAAACCCTAAACCCTAAACCCTAAAAAAACCCTAAAACCCTAAACCCTAAACCCTAAACCCTAAACCCTAAACCCTAAACCCTAAACCCTAAACCCTAAACCCTAAACCCTAAACCCTAAACCCTAAACCCTAAACCCTAAACCCTAAACCCTAAACCCTAAACCTAAACCCTAAAACCCTAAACCCTAAACCCTAAACCCTAAAACCTAAACCCTAAAAACCTAAACCCTAAAAAAACCTAAACACTAAACCCTAAACCCTGCACTGAAGAGGGGGCCCAGGGCATTCCCTGGATGGCAGCCTCCCCACAGACATTGATCTGCTCATTGACCATGCTGATTACCCAGCCAGCACCAGCAAGGCCAGCCTGGCTTCCGCGGCGGTCGTGCGGCGGCGCTCGCCTCCCTCTCCTTGCTCAGCCCTGAGCTGGATGCTTCCTTTGCTCAGCTGTTCAGCCTGGAGCAGCTGCCACCCCCTCCACCCCCTCCACCCCCTGAACTGGAGGATGCTGAGGAGGATGACATGGTGCTGGTGAGTGCGCTTTCTGCTTCCCGCGCGCCGCCGCGCTGCCACTATATGACCTTGCTCTCTTGTGACATGAGGCACTGCCCTGAGTGTGTGCCCCCCCCCAATTCCCTGTCTCTTTCAGGATGGGGAGAGGCTGGACAAGCTGCCCCCATGGGCTCACCCCTGAGCAGCTGAAGACGTCGCGGTTTGCGCTGACGGCGCTGGCGCCTCAAACGTGCAAGAGGCTGGCCCCCAGTACAAGGCCTTCAAGGAGTTCTTGCATGATGAAGTGAGGCTGGACAGAGCCCCTGGCATTGAGCAGAGTGGCAACCAGAAGTGAGCAGGGGTGCTGCTGGTGTCCCTGGCATGCATGACATGCTTTTGAACTGCCCAACTGCCTGCCCAGCTGTCGCCCAGTCTCCGGCCGCTGACGTGTCGCCCATGCCTGCTGCCTGGTGCAGGACCTGGTAGAACACCCTGTACCACATCAATGCCTACTTTGGCTTCTACATCAGACACTGCAAGCAGAACAATGAGAGGCTGAGCTTTGCTGTGGTGAGGGACAGCTTTGGGTCCTTCTGCGCTTCGTCTCCGTGCTGATGGCGCGGGAGCGCAGCGGCGCCTATGTGGGGCAGGCCTGCCATGCAGCTGCCAGGATGCTGCACTTCCTCAAGGCCTCAGCCCCTCAGCCCTATGGAGCAGCCAAGCTGAGGCAGTTCAAGCAGCAGACAGAGCAGCTGGCCAGGCTGAAGTACCAGCTGCAGAAGATCGTGCGCCACGTGCCCTTCAACTACAAGGCCCTCATGGAGGGGGCCAAGTGGAAGGGTGCCCCTGAGCTCATTGCCTTCATTGAGGAGGAGAAGAGGAAGGCTGTGGAGCTCATGAAGGTGGGTGCCAGCCAGCCTTCTGCACTGCCCTGCACCTTGCTGTGGCTGCTGCGCTGGCGCGTCGTCGGCGGTACGCGCGCTGTACGCTGTGCCTCCCCCTCCCACCCAGCTGCCTGCCCCTCCCCCTCCCCCTTGCAGGCCCTTCCAGCTGCCATTGGGGACTCCCCTGCCACCAGCACTGTCACCTCCACCTCCTTCCAGTTCCCAGAGCTGCGCCTGTTCGAGTCGCATGCCGGCCACCCCGCCGTGCGCGCCGCCGCCCAAGCCTGGGGCAAGGGCCTCATGCTCAGCTGCTGGATGGGCCACCTGACACCCTGGAGGCCGGAGTGGTTCTCCTCATTGTGCCACCCTGACCACTGGCCTGACAGCTGCACCCTGGGCAACTGCCACGTGCCCACCTGTCGCGGCAACGGCATTCGGCGCACGCCCAGCGGCGGCTACACCCTCTTCATCCCCCACCACAAGACCTCCACCACCAGCAGCACCAGGAACAGGGCCCCCATCACCTACCCCTTCCCCCTCCATGCTCATCTGGCTGGATGTGTGGTTCAGCCACTGCCACCGCGTGATCGCCGCCGAGGTGCGGGGGGGGGGCGCGGGGCGTGTGGGGTCTTTGCGCTCGTGGTGCCCCTCTGAGCCAGCCCCCTTGGTGTGTGTGCGGGGCACCAAGACAGCCTTCTGCACCATGGGGACTGGTGTGCCCATGAGGCCCTCCTCAGTCACCTGGACTTTCAAGGTGGGTGGGTGCGGTGCGGTACGGGGCGGTACCGTGTGCAGCGCCGCCCAGCCAGCCCCCTTGCCAGCCTGCACTTGCATGCCCCAGCCTGACCACCCCACCCTGGCTGCTCCCCCATTTCAGGAGTGGGTGAGGCTGTGCCCCAAGTTTGCAAGGCATGTGTTCATCACTGACCGCATGTCGCGCGGCGGCGCTGGCCCGGACAACGAGTCGGCGGCGTGGGGGATGGGCAACTCCTTGTACCAGTGGACCTCCACCTACTTCCCCACCTTCAAGCTGGAGCAGATGAGGGTGTCCCAGCTGCACATGGAGCACTACAGGCATGTGGCCTTGCAGCAGGCTGGCACGGCGGCGGTGGACCCGCTGGCGGAGCTGGCGGGTGCGGCGCCTGCGGCGCTGCCCCTGGTGCCAGGCCAGGAGCCCAGGGCAGCAGAGCTGAGGCAGCAGCTTGTGGAGATGCAGCAGCAGCAGCAGCAGTTCCAGTCCCAAGTTGTGCAGCAGCTTGCCCAGCTGCAGCAGCAGCAGCAGGGCTTGGTGGCGGTGAAGGCGGAGCCGGAGTGGCCGGGCGGCGGCGGAGGAGGAGGAGGGCTGGGACATTGAGATTGACCTTTGCTCCTCCTCTTCTGAAGACTATGATTCTGCACAGAGCATGAGCCCCTAGCTCCTTCCTCAGATATTTTATTTTTTTCTAGTTAGGCTTTTAGGCATTCTGTGCCTGCGCCGTTGCGCAGGCGCAGGCCCCAGGCTCCCTTAGCTCCACTATTTTTTGCTCCCCCTCTCCCCATGTGCTGACCCTCCCATGTGATCCCAACCCCTGTGCATGCACTGCAGAATCATGGTGACCACCAGGCAGAAAGGGAAGAGGGTGACAGCCAGGAGGGGGGCCAGGCAGGCAGAAGTACGAGGACAAGCTGGGTTTGGGGTGCCTTTCGGACGAGGCGCCCAGCTTGCTGAGGTGCACAGTGCTGGAGGATGGCAGCAGGCAGCTGTCAGTTGTGAGGGTCAGCAAGTCTGAGTGGGAGGATGTGGTGAGGCATGTGCTGCACCCCTGCTTCAAGGGCTCCCAGCAGCTGCAGTCCTTCACCTTGTTGGGCGTCGATGCCGGGCACGGCGTGGCGCTGTCGGCGGCGTCGGCGGAGGACAGCTGGCTGCAGTGGCCCAAGCTGGTGAAGGACAGCATGCACTGGAAGAAGGAGGATGACATCTACAGTGGGTGTGTGCTGCCAGCCTGCAAGAGGAGGCTTGCTGAGAACTTTGCAGAGGTGCGGGCGCTGCCTGGCGGCAGCGCCCGGCCGCCGGACCGGCGGGTGGTGCTGAGCCGCAACCCGGACGGGTACGCGTACCTGCAATTCGACCTTTACGGCGTCCTGGCGCTGAAGGAGGGCAAACGGGGCGCTTGGACGAAGCCCCGAGCGCAGGTGAGCGGTACGTGGCAGCAGTACTCCAGCGGTTTGTGCTTTCTGAGGCGGTTGGCGTGTCGCAGGCGGAGTCGAAGTTTCGTGTTCACGTCGGCCTGCACGTTTTGGTGGCGTACATGAAGAATGGGTACACCGGTGAGCGTCGTGTTATGTTGGCGGCGGCAGCGGCGGCGCGCGCCGCGAGCGGCGGCAGTGTGTGAGCACAGGCCTGGTGCCCCTGCAGAGCTGTCCCAGCTTCCCTTTGATGCGAGGCCAAGGGGCCCCAGGGATGGGAGGAAGAAGAGGAGGTACATTGTGGCCCATCTGGGTGAGTGCCATGACAAGTCATGCGCGGCTCCGTGGCACGTGGCGGTGGCGGACGACGCGTTCAATGTGAGCCAGAGGTTTTGGACGAAGAAGTGGAGGTGTGTGCAGCCCAGGAGCCACAAGTATGGCAAGAACACCCCCAGCAGCTTAGGAAAGGGAGGGTGAGGGTGAGGCTGATGGGCTGAGTTGGAGCATGTGGCGGATGGGCGGCTGAGCGGCGGTGCGTGCGCGAGCTGGAGTGGTGCTGGAGTGCTTTGCTGAGTGTCTGTGAGTGGTGCTGAGTGTTTTTGATTGTTTGTGAGTGTGAACATTGCAAGCACATCACGTTTTCAATGAGCTGGCACTTTTTCAGGGAGGGTGGTTGGGGGGTTGGTGGTGGCGGCGGCGTGTGTCGGCGTGTGTTGGAATGGTTGATGCTTTGGTGTGGGTGTTAGTTGTGGTGTTGTGGGTGTGGGGGTGTGTGTTGTGGGTTGTGAGAGTGTTTTTTTGGTGAGTTCAGAGGGGCATGCACTGGGGTGGGTGTGCATTGGAGCCCAAAGTGTGTTTTGCATGTGGCAGAATGCCATGCTATGCAAAATGTTATTTTGTTGGCGTGTCAGTGAGGGTGTGTGGGAGGTGGTGGTGGGAGGGTGCACCCCAACAGCCCACTGTTCTGAGGGAGTGGGTGGGAGCCCCCTGGCTGCCCTGCTGGGGGCCTGTACTGCAGGGGCACTGCAGTACAACTGCAGTACCAGTGGCAGTGATGCACGTGGGGTGCTGGGGGACCCAATGTGCCATCATTGGAGGCATGCAGCCTGCCATCTGCAACCCACACAGCCATGCCCCCTTGCATGGCCAGGGGTGCCAGGAGGGCCCAAGCTGGTCTTGCATGGGCTACCCTTGCACATTGTGCCTGCACTCAGCTGCATGCATGCTGCACCACCCCTGCAGCAAGGGCATGCAATTTGCAGGCCAACAATGCACCTCCTGGCAGCGAACTTATGCTGTGTACTCTGGCCTGATGGGGGTGCAAGTGCAGGTGCAAGTGCAGAGTGGTGAATAGAGGACCAATCCACGTGCTTCCTTTCGTGGATGCTGCTCAAAAGTGTCTTTCAGGGCTGGCCTGCAAGTTACAGCATCAAGTTCCACCGCCTTGCAACAAAATCATGCTGTTCTGCTGCCCCAGCACCACCAGCTGACCACTGAAAAAGTGTGAAACCAAGCTGCTGCGTTCGCGTCAGACTCGCGCGATTCTTATATTTCTATTAGCAAAAACCTTATTTCCGGCCTTTGTTCGAGCGGAAACGGCGCGCTGGCGAACTTGCACTTCCCTGCACTGACAACATGTTGGCACCGACCTGCTCCAATCGCGTCAGACTCGCTCGATTCTTATGTTTTCAATAGCAAAAACATTAGTTCCGGCCTTTGTTCGAGCGAAATCGGCGCTCTGGCGGGGAGGCATGACCGTGCAGGCTGGCAGCAGGGAAACTCAAGGTCAGCCACATCAATGCTGGCATCAAATCGTGCATTTACGTGCTGAAAGTTTATAATCAGCCATTGTACACTTATTTGAGCTAGGGAAACTTGCTGTCGATTGTTATGAGCCCTGGACATGGTTCTGTGAAAACTGCTCACCCTGTGGTGCTGCTGCACTTTGCAGGCAGCACCCCATCATGTGGCACTGCCTCAAAATGATACTGACACCGAGATCCAAGCTTGTGTCCACCTTGCTCACACCAAACTAAAACTGGAAATACTTTTATATCAGCAAAAACAGTCCTGGAGGTGGTTTAATGCTATCAGAGCATGTCAAGACTGAGGCAGAAACACACTTGATTACACACAATGACATGACATACTACATCCAAATGGTGCAATACCGAGCTGTAACTTTGCAGGAAGCTTTCCTGTACTGTTCTGGCATAGAGTAAGTGTGCAGCCTATTATAATCTGTCTTGAACTTGGTGTACCCATCTCTGCCCATCCAGCAGTGTGACACAGTTTCACTGAAAAATTGTTCCAGCTCACAGTCACATCTTTCTGGTGAGATAAACTGCAACCACTTCATCAGCCTCACTTTACATGACGAGTCAAGCCTGGGAAAGCTTGTGGGCCAATGAAAGGCACCATGCCTGCACTTCTATCATATCATGACACCCTTCGGTGCCCGCTGACAACTGAGCACCATGGCACACTCTTGTCCAACCTCTGCCACAACTTGCACAGCTTGAGAAACTCATCACCAGTGATGCACCAGCATACAGCTACACACTGCAGCTTGTCAAGCTGCAAAACATGCCAGCTGCACCTTGCAGGCAAGCGTATGCGACGCCCCCCCGCTGTGCGTGTGGAGCCAACCACTCCCCACACCATACTTCTTTGTTGCCACAGCTGACATCCTCACAACAAACACCACCACAGCTCAACCAAACACAAAGTGCAGGTACTGGGCCATCTAACCATCACTGAACACTCCTGCCTGAAGTCTGACGACATGCGCGCAACATTCCCGCAAAAGCCTCGCGCGCCCGCGGCGAGGGAAACCTCCCCAGGCTCCATGGGCTGTTCATCCAGGCTGCAAACCTGATCCTGGCAACCATACACCATTGTGATGGCATCCATGAATGCCTGACCTCCAGCATGTCACCCACACAACCACAGCAGCACATCCCATGCTGCGCAGGCAGTGCCGCCAGCAGTGGCAGAGGAGTGCCAAGCCCGGTTCTGCTCTGCACGGTCGCACGGCTGCGCTGCGCCATTAGGCGTCTGACGTACACCTCTAGAGTTCTGAAGGCGCGCAGGGCTATGTACAAATAGGAACTAACCGGCTATCGCCTGGCGAAGGGGGCGACAGCCGGGCGGGGTGCAGGTGGCAAACGACGCATTAAATACGGAGAAGCGTTGCAGGAGAGGAAGGATGGCCTGCCCCGGCCAGCCCCCTCCAGCAGAGGTACAACAGCTGGGTGTACCACAGCTGGGGCTGGCGGCAGCTGGAGGCCAACAGGCTATCGGGGCGCCCCTCAGATCGAGATCACACACTCGCACAAACGTTTTCCAGCAGCCGCTCGCCCTTCCAACGGCTCGGGCCGGATGGAGTACCTGCAGGTACACACCCCACCAGGGCTGTTTTGGACCACGCCTCCCAACAAGCGTGCGCCCTCAATCCTCGTTCGCAACGTCCATCTGCATCGTTTGAAGGTCCCCCATCCTTGCCCTCGCTCCCCCGCCCAAACCACAGTCCACCCGCACCACGGGACGCGCCTGCACCGCCCAGGCACACCTCTCCCTTCATCCCAGCACAATGCGCGTGCCAGCAAGCGCAGCGACGCCGTGCTGAGGGCACCGACTTCCCCAGCCCTGAAACCGACCGTTGTTGCCTGCATCGCCCTTCAAACCGCCCCACGACAGCTGCCATAGTCGATCCCCGCAGCCGCCGGCCGAGGTGCGGGGGTCGCCTGGGGAAGTCTGCTGCTGCTCAGCACTCCCTGCACTGCACTGACGTGCGCTGCGCATTCCAAGCCTGGTGTGACGCTGGCCTGGCAAACCTGCCAGCAACCACCAGCATGACCTATAGTATGAGCTGGATGCTGCAGGCTTGCATTCCTGCTTGCCTGCAGCATGATTGGTGGGGCCAGGGCACCCAGCCTCCGCTCGTCGCCGGAGCGCTGCGGGCGCCGGCGTCGCATGTCGCACCCATGCAGCACATTGCCCCACTGACCTCACACACCTCAACCTTCCTCACATGTGCAGGTGCACACCATGCCCCAGCAGAACCAGGCTGCTCCACAAGGCTCAGCAGGTGGGTTGATCATGCCTGGGCCCGCGCGTGCGTCCCGCTCGTGCCCCCCCTCCTCCCTTTGCCTCCACTTATCACCCAGCCAGCCCACCTCCTCCACCTACCCTCCCACACACTGCACCACCACTGGCACCCTTGCTGCCCTGTGGCACCCCACCCCACTTTGCACCCCCCACCCCCACCCTGCGGGGCCGCCCGCCCCGCGCTTACTACATAATAACCCTAAACCCTAAACCCTCAAACCCCATACCCTCGCCATGCAGGGTTTTATTGAGGTTAGGTTTTCCATAAACCCTAAATCAAACACCTCAATGACAATTTTTCTTTAAGTTTCGGGTGGTGTCCCGAAGAGATTGTAATCCCTTTGCCGGCCGCATTAATTAAGATATGAGAACCAACGATTCAAACACGAATGAAGCCCTCAAACATATTCATAGCACGATTCAACACTTTGCACCCTTGGACGGCATGACTACCCTCCAGCCAAAATAAATCATCCCCTCTGAAGTTTCATGCCTCAACCCGATGGTTCTAGACTGTCATGCCGCATTCGAAAGCCAAAAGTATTGCAAGGAGGCGCAGTCGTCGCCTTACTGTTGACTCGTATATCATTTTATGCATTGATGGGTGCCAGCTCTGAGGAAGTATGCTTCCACCATTATTGCGCATTCTTGAAGTTGTTCTCAAGCTGCCAACGTTGATTTTAGTCAACTGACAAGTTCTGGACACCCGACAAGCCTCCACCCTTGCCTTACTCTTGGTTGGCACGCAAATGTCAAGTGCAACTGGATTGTGTCCGTTAGGCGCAATCCGCCCCCTCATCATCTCTTGCACTGAAACTGTAACAGGATGTTCTAGTGTGTGAGTGTTCTAGTACTAGCTCAGGCTCATCTAGGTCTGGTAAAGTTTGGATGGTTACAAAAGAAGAGAGAACTGGTACCGAGACGGTCAGAGTTGCGGTTATGACCGCATGAGAACATACTGTTGGAGTAGTTCATGGAGAACTCAGAGCAGTAATAGTTTCAGCCGCTTATCTACTGCTTGTCGAAGTGCCTCTGCTGCAGAAACATTAAGACTAACAAGGTCGGCCTCAACACGGGGTCGGCATGCCGCTTGCTAGTTGTCGGCTCCGCCGCGTCCAAAACCACATGCTGTCACAAACATTGACAAGGGTGCTCTGGCTGTTACACATGTGTACATCACTATAGTGATGGCATCCATGAAACACAAAGAACAAGGTAAGATTGTGCTGGGCAGCAATAACTTGGGTTCCCTAGTCGAGCAAGCAGATAAGCATAAGAGAGGAGCCACAGCAACAAAACTGATGAATCCCTTTGTTTTCGGATGCTATTGTTACATGTTTCCATCACATAGATCGATGACAGGCCAAAAAGGGGGCACACGACCCAGAAACAAAAGCCAACACAAGTGGGGAGGGAGAGAGAATGTGAGGGACTTCAAAAAACTTGCAAATGTCAACAGGCATGCCAACAACCCTACAACTCATGCCGAGATATGTAGTGTGTCAGTAGCGAAGAGGGTGGAGAGGGGCAAGCTGGGAGAGGCATCAATCACGCCTGCTCCTCACGAGGCGGCGGGTACTTGCAACCAATCATGGCAAAGCGGGTGCACAGAGGAGCATAATGCAAAAATAGGCGCCGGATGGCCTTTCTTTCCCTAGAGTGTCAAGACGTCGTCTACTTTGCGAGGCCTGGACTCGGAACGTGCTTCCGGCAAGGCTGGTGGCAAGCGAATGTTGGTTCAAGGTGGCGCCTGTGTAAGATGCGGGGTTGGCGACACGGAAGGAGACAACGTTGGTCCGCCGACCAAGCTGTGTTGACGTCTGCCCGGATCTCCCAAGCTGCATCACCTCCCGCATCTCTTCCACTATTGACATTGCTTGCAGCTCAGGTACCGTGTCCTTGGCCTCCAAGGTCTCGCGCCGAGCAGCCTCCACAGCACCCTTCACTTCTGGCGGCAACACCTTGCCCACCGGATTGGCTGCAAACAAGATACACGAGGAAACATGGCCCGTCAACGAACAAAACGATGCACGAATGCGGCTGGTGACGGGCACACAACGATGCCAGTCTCACAGACGCAATCGACAGAGTTCCGGCACGAAGCTCTAGGGCTCAACACACCTGGGATGCCTCCCCAGATCGTCATGGCAGGCACCTCCTCGTTGGGCAGCACCATGGAGGCGGGTAGGACGCGAGAATGCTCGCCAAACGCAGGGGCTGCCAGCGTGCGCGTGCGAGCTTGCACCCAAACATTCTCCTCCGTGCTGCAGGGCAGCAAAGCAGCGCACCAGAGGGGCGTTTGTCACGGCGCTAGCAGACTGCGGCAAATACATATCTCGCCCATGATGATGCAAGGAGTTTGAAAAGGCACGCCACCCAAAACTGCAAGCCTTTCACATGCCGTTGCAGCTCACGTGACGGGCACAAAGAAGAGACGTCCGGACTGGATGTAGTGTGTGGACATGACAGCGCCCGGCTCGATAATGAGGCCCTTCCCGCCGTTAAACAAAGTCATTTCCTGGAGCCAGGCATATGGGCCGAGACAACATGAGTGGCCAATCAAGCGTAGTTGAATGCCAAATATGGATGCGGGTGGGGCGATTGGGCGGGTAACTGATCTGGGCTCCAGTTGCAATGTACCCCTCCAACTCTGGTAGCAACCCAATCGACCCCTAGCATCAGGCACGCTGGCTGCAACCATCGATGCAACGCCAGCCTGATGCGGCTACCCTGACAACCGTCCGCCCACCTGTGACAGGGAGCCGAGGATGATGGACTCCGGGCTACGCCCCAGCCGGACAGGCGCATGGCCAAGTTGAAGGTGGGAGTGCCCTTGAAGGCATCAAACAACATCTGGATCTTGCCCTCCACCAAGCCTGAACGACCAGACATGCAGGCAGACGTTAGCCAACAACGCTTTGTGAGCCGGGGACGAAGTGGAGCACATAAAGATCAAGTGGGCCAGTCAGTGGAGAGCAATGGACCCAGCAAGCTAAAGTTCACGTCAGCCTGAGGTGGGCTCGAACCAACCTATCTGCTCACCTAGCATGCGCACACGCAGGCTCTTTCCTGAGGCAGACTTCTCCTTCCACAGGGCCCGGCCGCGCCAAATAAGCGTGTGAAAGTTAATCCAGACCAACAAGCAGCAAAGGCCCACGACGGCCAGCGCAACAACCAGCGGGATGGTTATAGCAATAAGGGAGCCAATGGCCCAGTCCTTGTTCACCTGCACGTTGAGCCCGCATGGAAAGGCAGAGGCATTGGGGTGCGTTGAAGTCTTCGCAAAGGCAGATCAGTTAGGTGCAGCAGGTGGACGAGACATAACAAGGACATGATGAGGGACGCATAAGCATGCATATGGACACTTACAACCGCCGCACCTCGAGGAAGCTCATGAAGGCAGCCAAGGCGACTGACGCTGGAGCCCAACAAGCAGTCCCAGTGCCAGCATCCATTGCGAGCGTTAGCAGGACCACGCGTGCTGCAGAGTGAATAGCCTTGAGCTTGTGCCACAGGCTGGAAGGCGGCGCTGATGGAGCAAAAATATCGAAGTCGGCTGTCCTGGCGGGAGGGTCATCCACTACACCGCCTGCCTCTAAGTCCTTGATGTCGCTATCCTCGATTTTGTCAGAATCGGAATACTCCTTCTCGGGGCCGGTGGAGGCGCCACCAGGGTACAACAAATCGCCTTGCAGATTGTGCTTCGGGGGCACGGAGCGGCCTGCTTGTACGCTCGTCTCGTTACCCACAATGGAAGCAAACTGCAGGAGTGGGTTGTTTGCAGATGTGCTTTAGTTCTGCCTTGGTAAGAAATCTGCCATTCCTAAAGGGGGCATAGCTAATCCTATCAGGTAATGGGATGAAATGTCCAATGCTTCATGAAAGCGTGAATGGAAACTTGCAGGAGGTCATGTTGTGGTGGGAATGACAGGCTGTATGCCACAAGGCCACCAGGGGCATCCTCGTCAACCCAGAAAGCAAGCACAACGGACGATGCACACCCATAATCCTACACTCACCCCAATGGAGGAGCCTGGGAAGAAGGTGGTGTGGCCTGCAACAAGGGCAGCAAGAGAAGAGGGCATCCTTTGCAAGGTGAGGCATGCCACATGCAAACGAATGTCGGTGGCCTGAATCAACACCGTTTGCTCACCAAAAGATGAAAAGTCATGCACTGTGATCTTTTGAATTATGCCGTCCTCATCCACAGTGTGAAAAGCAGAACTTCCCCCAGTGACGGCCACGTTGCCAACGTCAACAGCATCGTACTCTGCAATGAAGAAATCCAAACGACTAGTACACCTTACAGGGCGGCTGTAGAAACTGCAAGCTGGGGTTGTTGGCTGGTTTTGGCAGGGCGCTCCAAGCTTTGAACGAACGACGGCGTTCGCTGGGAGGCAGCCGCATACACAGCAAAGGGCGCCCATGGCCTTGAGTACAAGATCACCCGCAAAGCACCAAACCCACCAGTGATCCCGTCGACATGGCAGTCGTATCCGAGCCGGGCACCGAATGCGCGCAGCAAGGAGTTGGCCACCAGGGTTGAATGGAAGTATTGCTTGGATAGCTGCCACATGCCGCCGCGCTGGAGGTTAAGGAAGACACGGTAGCGAAGCAAAGAACCACTGTGAGGAGGTCAGGCAACGCCCAGGAGACAACCGGCCTAGCATCCGCAGAGAAGGGAAGGAGGCACAGGTCAAGGCGACTGTGCATAGTCTTTGAAACTGGCAATCGTCAAACTGGAATAGGACTCCAGCATGCCCGTCAAGTTTTCCCAGCCATTGCCCAGCTTCCTGGAGCCATGTCATGTCAAACAACATGTGTGCATGCCAATGCTGGCCCTGGTTCCCTCATGCTCACCAGCCACTTCCAAACAAGATTGAAAATGAATTGCACGAACATCGTGGCGGGGTCAGCACCAAGCCCGAAGCCAGGGTTCCGCTGATGGGCAGGAGGATTATCTTGAAATAGAACGTGGAACCGCGCACAGCGAAGCTCAGCCCCGCATACATCTGCGAGCGGGAGTCAAGAAGCCACCCAAAATGCGTGTGGGTGGTAAGTGGGCGGGAGGGCGGTTAGGGTGGGCGGAGGAGGGGGCCGGGAGGTGTGTGTGTGTGTGTGTGCGCGTGTGTGGGGGGGAGGGCAACGTCCATGCCTAGCTCTAATGCATGGAAAATGGGAGGCTTCCTAGACATTACTTTCTGCTGTGGTTGAAGTCAAGCCAGCATGCTCCCATGAAAAACGCACGGCCAGCAACAAGAGCAACAAAGTACGGGTAGCTGCGGCGCACCGTAGCCACAAAAGTTTTCGGGAGAAATAATAGGGTTGAAGGTTGCTGCGCTCGTCGGTGGATCCGTGGAGGATGCCAGGTTGTAGGTCCTGCATTTGAAGAACACTCTTGGCTATAGCGCTGAAGCAGCACAAACAGAAGAAGCACGCGGCACTAGCGACAACGTAAGGAAGCTGGTGTGGCTGCTCACCAGCACACAACACAGATGGATAGCGCCGCACCCGGAATGTAGGAGAGTGTGTTCAGGATGGAACCAATGAGGGCAGTTATGGTGCGTGTCCATGGCTTCATGTGGCGCTCTGCATGTACAATAAGGGGTAATTGGCAGGCTCACGCTCATGCACCCTGAACTGTAAGGCCACGATTGCCAGAACTGGCAACTCTGTTAACAGGATTGGTGGCTAGGTCAGACTTCAAATAAGTGGCCCCGCACACCTGGATAAAAGTGTGGGTACAGCTTCCTACCAGCCTCCAGCTCCAGAACTCCCGAAGGTGGTTGGGTGCAGCATAGGGCGTAACAGCTTGTCATGCGCCAGGCGCGACCCCGCCGGAACCACGGACCGCCGACCCAACACGCAATTGTCGCCAATGACAGCAAAGTGGACAGTATGAGGCAGCCGGCTGCAACGGGAGGCATAACAAAGAGTTTAGCGTTGTGTATTCAAGGCGTGTTCCTCACAACCATTCGCTGCACCGGCTGGTCTTTGCATAGTGAGCGGGACAGCCCGCAAGCAAGCAGTCAATGTTATCCATAGGAACTGCTCACCGTTCTCGTCCACAAATCCCCGCGGCACAATGGTAGCGGCCGACACAAAGGCGTCCTCTGCCACCAGCACACTGTGCCCAATGGAAATGAGGTCCGGCTCGTTAATGTTATTGGTGTCAATCACACATCCCTGTCCGATGCGCGCGCCCAGTGAGCGCAACCACCAGTTCCAGACCTCCGTGCCACCTATGTGGGGTGTGAAGTACCTGTGGGAGAGGAGGGTCGAGAAAGGGTGCACATACTGGTTCACACCACCGTAGAGACATTCATGCAGGCAACAACCTAGCACGTTAACCCCCTAGTGTTGGCGCAATCGTGGCAGCAGTAAGTTTCGGAGGAAGACAAGTAGAGCTGCGGGCAGCATGGCCGCTGCCAAGGGCCGTGACGCACCACATGACGCGGCGCTGGATGGCCTGGTAGGCGGTCCACCTGCGGCAACGCAAACGTGTATAAGGGAGGAGGCAAGTGGAACTGTTGATGTTGTGTTGGAGAGCCGCAGCAAAATGAGGTTTGGGACAAAATAAGGGCGCACCGGCTGCCCCCAAACCATTGCCAGCCAATCAACAGACATGCCCACCTGAGGTAGGTCCACCCATACAACGGGTAAACGCCTGGGCGCATGCGACGCGGGAAAAGGATCCACTTGATGACAGGCAGCCCCACAAACATGAGGGTCAGCAGGCCGAGGTAGATGGCGGGGCCGATGAGGAAGTTCCAAAAGCCGTTCTTGGGGTGCGGCTCGGATTGTATGAGCGCCATGAGCGACACAATCGTGGCGGTGACCAGTGGCGCGATCAGGGTGGTGACCAGCGAAAAAGCACAGAGATGATCATGTACAGCGGGTAGGGGAGGCGTGTGCGTGGCACCGCGTGCGGCATGTGCTGCCCCAGCTCCAGGTCGGTGGCGTTCATGCGTGCTGCCAGCGCGTTTTCTACTGCTAGCGTCCCAAACACACGCTTTGTGGAGCCGCCTGCGAGCCTTCGCGTGGGGCCCGCCCGGAGCTCGCTCTGGCCGCCGCCAGCTGCGAGCGCCGTAGCCACCTTGCGGATGGTGCGGTTCGTAAGGATGAGGTTTCCGGGAAGCTCATCCAGCTGCAACAGGCACAACGCAGGTTGTCAAGGACCACGGCTTGGCGCATGTGGCATGCACGCCCGTGATCTGCAAAGGAACTTGCGTTGAGCTCAGTTCATGCATGATGTGCTTGGTGTGCAAGCTTGCCTGCATGTACTTGCGGATGCGGGCATTGATAATGCCAGCCTTGATGGAAGAGCCTGCAGCGGTGGGTGCGAAATGAAGGGCAGTGGACACACTGTAGCCAGCAGAGTGCCGCACATACTGCGGCAGCAGCCTGCAAATATACACGGCACATACCTCCAATCTCAAAGTAGTCAGCATCAATGGATATAGGCTCAGTAATTCCCAGCACGTCCATCCAGATGGTCTGAATAACCTGCAGAAGTAACAAAACCAAGCTGAAATGGCAAAAGCTTCCTCTTGTATAAAAACACAACATTCGGGCAGGACAGTGGATACGCAACAAGCAAACCAGTAGCGAATGATAGCCAGCTGTTGCAGACGAAAATTCACTTATCGGCGAAAAGGTGTGCGCACCTGCTCTGTGGGGTTGGTTGGCGCCACATATTCCTCTGACGCAGCGATGCCAAAGACTGGTGGCGGCAGCGCGCGTGTTGCCACCTTTCCGTTGGGAAGCAGGGGGAAGGATTCCATGGCCACCACCACAGAAGGGACCATGGCAGGGACCAGCAGAGTGCGGCAGTGGTCCAGAACGTCAGCAGGCGAGACGTCGCCGGGGTGACATAGCCCACCAAGCGCTTCTGGCCGGCATCCACATCCAGCATTGCAACAGCCACGGCCTGGTCGACGCCTGTCAGCAAGGCATAGGGAAAGCGGCAGTGAAAACAAACAGGGCAAGGAAGCACATGCGCAGCGGACGCATGCCAAACAACCCTGCTGCGCAGAGAAGATAGCAGATGTGCGGCGAGAGCCGAGTGCAGACAAACAGACCAGACAATCCACCCACCTGGTGCGGTGCCCAGAGCAGTCTCCACCTCCCGAGCTCCATGCGCACGCCATTGATTTTGATTTGGTTGTCGATGCGGCCCAAGCAATCAATCTCGCCGTTTGCCTTGAAGCGGCACAGATCCCCTGCATTTTTGCAGATTGGCAGCAGATATCCATAAATCAAGTACGACTATAAACTCGAGAAGCACAAATTAACATAGTAGATGCAACAATCTGTGCATCAGCGCGAATTGCGTTGGCTCAGTAGTAAAGTCCACACCGGCTCCCCTCCTTACCCGTGCGGTATGCAAGCTGGAAGTACTTGCGCAGCTGCTCTGGGAGGAGTGACGACACATCATCGTAGCAGGGGTTGGGAATGAACTTGTCTGCCGTGAGGTCTGGGCGCCCCATGTAGCCACGCGCCAGGCGCGGGCCGCTCAGCAGGAGCTCTCCCGGCACCCCAACAGGCACCGGCTGCATGAACCTGTCTACAATATAGCACTGCATGTTGGCCTCCGGGTAGCCGATGCTCATGTGCTTCATGCCCGCCCAGCACTTGAGGTTGGTGGCCATGACGGTTGCCTCGGTGGGGCCTGCACAACGACACATTGCATTCAAGGGCTCTGCACAATTTGATGGTGAAGCAATTGAGATGCCAAACAGCTGCCATCATGCTAAGCTTGCTATGGCTGCATAACCAGGACCGCATCACCAAGACCGAATAGCAGCATCACCTCGTTTCCACAAATCCCAAGCTCACCGTATGCATTCACCACAGTAACACCCTTAGGCACGTTCCTGTAGATCAGCTCAACCAGCTCAAGCGGCATCGCCTCGCCCGAGAAGCAAGCCGTCTTTAGGGAAGAACAATTTTGGGCAGCAGGGCACTTGTAGTACTCCAGACCCAGCGCAGGCACTGCATCAACGACAACAGGGCAGCATAAGGTAAACTGATGGCCGCGCAGCAAAAAGAGTCATTCTGAGTGAGAAAGCCAAGCCAAGCCAGCACCATACATTGCGTCTGCCACTGCACAACACACCTGTGTTGAAGAAAGTGACCTTGTGCTCATCAAGCAGGTCAGCAATATATTCAGGGTCCACGTGCCCGCCTGGTCTTGCAATCACCAGTTGCGCCCCAATAACCAGCGGCGTCCACATCTGCAGCAAGGTCGGCGCCAGCGGGTCATCAGCGCTGCTTGATCAACCATGTATTGAGTTCCAAGCAAATTGCTGCACCAAGCTTTCTCTCTCGAATTTGCATGCACTGGCTAATGCCCAAACTTGGCTGCCTGCTACACAAATCCTCCCCACCTGCATGATGAAGGGGTCGAAGTTGATGGTGACGGAGAGAAGGAACACGGCGTCGGGCTCAATTCCATAGTAGTCCAGGTTGTAGCTGCAGGGGGAAAGCACGAAGCGGTGCACACACACTGAAATCAGGTTGCATGGGTATAGGATATGCCGGTGAGTCAACAGAGTCTACAGCTGATAACTTTTCAATTTGCAGGCGCGGCTTATGGCTCGCACACACCAGAGGAAATCGATGAGCGCGGTGTGGTCGATCATGACGCCCTTGGGCCTCCCGGTGGACCCTGACGTGAAGATGACGTAGGCCAGCGCATCAGCATCCACCAGCTGGGGCCCAAGGTTGGTATCGGGCCGTTGCCAAAGTCAAACTCCTCACATACCAGGACCTGCATCGCAAAGGAAACACGAACGCTAGCCAGTTCAGCAGGTGAACAACAGATGACAACTGCTCTCTGTCCCATCAAGTGGCACGTACAGAAGATGTCCAAACCTCACCTTCCAAACGGCGGCCTCTCCACCCAGCTGCTGCGCACGCTCGGCGTGCGCGCGCTGAGTCACCAGCACCGCTGCCTTGGAGTCCTCCATGTAGACCACCAGGCGATCATCTGGGTACTCGGGATCCAGGGGCACAAAGCATCCTCCGGCCTGCAGTGGAAGGCTTGCAATGCATTTATAACAGACAGAGCTGCCAAACTGAGAACTTACAACACAATCAAGGCCAATTGGAAGAAGGAACGATAAACGAAGGGATCGCTTAACCATGTGCGCCCCACCTTCATGGCCGCCAGCATGGCGATGACCAGCTCAAAGGAGCGGTCCAGCATGACGCCGACAGCAACATCCTGTCCAACGCCCGCAGCGCGCAGCCAATGCGCCAGGCGGTTTGCCCGCGCATTCACCTCCCCATAGCTCAACTTTTGCGCCATTGAAAATGAGGCATGGACGGCTGGGCTCAGTTGCGGCGACGCGCTCAAATCGCTCAACGGTAAGAGCGGCTCCGCCACCAGGCACGTAGTGGGGCCGCACCTCGCCCGACGTCATGCGTGCCAGCTGCGCCTTGTTGGCCTGCCCCAGGATGGGCAGGCCCCAAATGCCGGCGGCAGGCGAGGCAGCGGCGCCCTCCAGCATGCGCAGCAGCGAGTCACCGATGGACTGGATGGTGGGCGGATCAAACAGCTCTGCCATATAGTCCATGCCAAGGTGACCCTTGCCATCAATATAGATGGAAACATCCACCTGCAAGCTTGGAGGGGGTTACGTGTGATTGTGGGGGTTGGAAGCTGCCAAGGCCGGTGGTTGCTAAGATGGGATCGGGCACAAAAACGCAGAGGAACTCTCTCTGCTGACCACTGGCCGTTGTTGTGGAGGCATTGCATGTGTGGCAGGTATTTGCGCGTTGACATCACAACACAACCACTGAATGCTGCCAAATTTGGACAGCATCCAGCCAAGGCGCCCCCTACCTTGGCCTGTTCCAGTGGCGGTGCAGGCAGCATCTCCACTTGCAAGCCCTCCAGCACTGGTTTGAGGCTGGTGCTGTCAGGGAAGTACTGGAACATGACCTGTAGCAGGTGGAGCAATGACCCGTCATGTTGAATTGCGGAAGCCAGAAGAAAACAGTAAACAGACATGAGTCAGCAAATGCATGCCTGGAAAATGGGGTTGATGCCTCGTGCGCGCTTGGCGCCGACAGCAGACACAACATCTGCAAAGGGTAGCGCCGCGTTTTGAAGGGCATCCACCTGCATCCGAGCGAAAAACAAGATGTGGGAAGAATCAGGATGCTGCTCATGACAGAATGCACCACAGCAGCCAAACCCAAGACTGTTGCAGCAACATCACACAGCCTGCCTGCGAAGTGGAAACACGCTTGACCAGGGTCTCATAAGTGTCATCGTCTTCAACCACAGCACGCACCGCTGCTGTATTGACAAAGTAGCCGATGAGCGACTGCAGACGGGCAGGGGAAGCGCCAGTGACATTAAGGTGGCAAGATATGGGAGCAAGCAAAGCAACCGAAATGCCCGCTTGATAAAAGACAGCCGTATAACTTCGTCCAATAAACGAACGTAGAGCAAGCCATACATTGCAAAGCAGGCTAGGCCAGCTTGCTGCTTCTGGGGGTAGCGCATCAATGGACACCTGAGCCTCTGCCAAGTCGCGACCCGCAGTGGGCACACCCACAACCACATCCTCCTGCCCGCTGTAGCGGCTCAGCACGGCCTGCAGGGCCGCCAGAAGGCAGTAGAGAAAGTGTCAGGCTTGCCGACCGCTGTGTGGCACTACACATGCAAGCTAATGGCTGGGCTGGCCAGAGGGAAGCAGGCGAGGGGCAGGTTTCCGACTCAAGCATGAAGTTGTGGCGGTATCACTGTGCGAACATGCGGCCTCGCCAGCTTTGCCACCCACCATCACGCCCGCCAGCAGCAGCGCCTGCATGTTGACACCCAGCCGCGCGGCCAGCTGGGCCAGACGCGTCATCAGCTGCGGTGGCAGCTCCAGGTGGTGGTTTCCAGCCTTGGATGTCGTCGCTTCGGGACGGGGCCTGTCCAGCGGCAGTTGCAGGAGGGGGGCTCCACGCAGCGCCTCCTGCCACCAGCTCCGCAGGGCCTCCCCACGCTGCTCCAGCGTGCGCAACTGCCACACCACAAAGTCGGCGTACTGCACCGGCAGCGGCTCCAGCACAGACTCCAAGTCCAGCTTGGCACCGCCAGCTGCTTTGAAAGCGTTGTAGGCGGCGGTCAGCTCGTTGGTCAGCACGCCCGTTGACCAGGCGTCGCTCACGCTGTGGTGCAGCGTCAGTGCCAGCGTGGCCTCGCTGGGTGATGCCCGGAACAGTGCGCCGCGCATCAGCGGATCGTTCTCGAGGTCAAACGGCCGCCTGGCCTCCACCGCCATAGCCTCATCAACGGCGTCGTCCCCGCCAGACGACAGATCGACAAATTGGAGGGGCACAGAGTAGCCAGCAGACGGCCGCACCAAACCCACAATCTCGCCAGTGCCCTTCATTTCGTGAAATGCCAGCCTGCATACATCCAAGTCACAGCGTGCTTGAAGACACAGGTCATGCATTGAAGAACGCGAGCGTCGCACAGTACAGGCGGCAGCTGTGTCTACTGCATCAGGGCAGGCATGCATAATGTAGTAGCAAGGGAGCAGCAGGGTCCCACCGCAAATTCTCATGGCGGGCGGCAACGGTGTTTAGCGCCAAGCGGAGCGCAGCCTCGTCCACCAGCCCATGCATGCGCATGCAGACCGGAATGTTGTATGCCGCATGTGCGCCGCTCTGGTACAACACCCACATCTGCTGCTGGTTGGCGCTCAGCGGGCGCGTGTTATCGTCCCATTTGCCCGGCACCAGCAACAGCCGGGCAACTGTCCTGCCCCGCAGCCGGGAGGCGGCGCTGCCCCAGTCAGCAGCGTCCCGCTGCGATACTCCTCCTCCAGCGCAGCCGCCTGCGCACGGATCGTGCGCTGCGCATGCACGAAGATGGCGGGGAGGCCGGGGGCAGATAGCTCCCGGGAGATGGCGGCCACGAGGCGGAACACCTGCAGCAGTGCGACCAAACCAAGCGGTGGAGGAAAGCGGCTGGGAGAGGATGGAAAGCTGGCCTTGCTGAGCAGGCCTTGCCAGGTGTGCTGCTTGCAATCGACATGCAGTGGCGCCTGCGCGGCACAACATCTGCCGCCCCACCAGCAGGGAAGTGCCGCCAATCGCAAAGAAGTCAGCCGCCGCCGAGATGGGTGCCGAGCGGCCAAGTACCTGAACAGCAAGTGCAAATCAAGACCAGGAGGCAAAGAATACACTGCCTGTCAAGTGCCTTGCGCATGTCTATTTGTTTAGCTAGGGTGCAGGCTAGCACCACGACATGCGTGGCAGAGCGGCCAGGGGTGGAGTGGCTTTATGCCTCAAGCCGCACTACTCAAGATGCACACTGCCGCACCTGCATCCAGATGGTCTGCAGCCGCTCCTCCAGCAGCCCTTCTGGCGCCACATACTCTTCGGCGCCCTCGCCGCCCTCAAACGCCGGAGGCGGCAGGCTCTTCTGGTCCACCTTGCCGTTTGGCAGTAGCGGGAAGGCATCCAACGGCACAATGACCGAGGGGACCATGGCTGCCACCAGGCGCTCCTTGCAATGAGCCAGCATGGCCGGCACAGCGGCAGTGGAGGGGGTCACATAGCCCACCAAGCGCTTGGCGTTAATGCCTGGGTCCAGCACGGCCACAGCCACCGCACGAGTAACGCCTGCACGCAATCACGCAGCATGAAGGGTAAGACAAGCGTGAGCAAAGGAACAGAGCCAAGGAACAGAGGGGGTGGGTCGGCAAGGCGGTGGAAGTGAGATGGGCGCAACTGCCGGCTGTTCACAGCCCCGCATCTTGCTGAGTAACCCCTGCTACACGGCAGCCCCAGCTGATGGGCCTGGCTCTGAAGGCAGTTCCGCAAACAGCCAAGAAAGTTGGGCGGCAAGCAGGAGCCCACCAGGCGCGCTGCCTAGCACCGACTCCACCTCCCGAGCTCCACACGCACGCCATCAATCTTGACCTGCCGGTCAATGCGGCCGAGATACTCGAGGTTGCCATCCGGGCGCCAGCGCACCAGGTCGCCTGCAACGCCGGAGGGGTCAGGTGGCAGCAGCTAGAAAATTCCGCATTGGGAGCATGCTTTGGCAACCCTTTGGGCAGAGATTTGAGTGCAGTGCATATGCGCCCCCTGCAGAGGCCAATGCCCTGCGCAACAGCCCAGCCTTCTAGCCTTGGGCCGAAGCCGCAGTGCATTCACCACCCACCTGTGCGGTACGCGCTCTGGTAGTACTGCCGCATGTGCGCCGGCAGCAACTCTTTCACGTCATCGTACAGCGGGCTGGGCACGTAGGCGGCGGCAGTCAGGTCGGGCGCCCCACGTAGCCCTTGCCCAGGCGGGGCCCAGAAATGAGCAGCTCTCCCGGCACGCCCACCGGCACTGGGCGCAGCTGGGCGTCCACCACATAGCAGTGCACGTTGGGGTCGGGCGTCCAATGGTGACGTGTTCGCCCGGGAGACCACGCAGGTGGTGGAGGACAGGGTGCACTCGGTGGGGCCTGCACGGGGCGCTCAGGCAAACACAAAAGGAGCTTCAGGAGCAAGGAAAAGGAAGTATGGCGGCTGCACGGAAAAGCAGAATCTGGCTACAAGCTGTCTCAGTGTCGCCTGCTGCAACCGCTCACCATAAACGTTGGTGCAGGGCAGCTGGTTGGGAGTCGAAGCGGCAACCAGTGCCACCAGCGCAGGCGGCAGTGCCTCGCCGCTGAACGCGGCGTGCTTTAGGGCTGTGCAGCGCTTGGCGGCCTCCGTCTCGTAATAGAGCAGTCCCAGAGCTGGCACTGTGTAGAGGAAGGAGACGCCATGGTCAGCGACCAGCCCCATCACGTACTCGGGTCGGTGTGCCCGCCGGGCGGGAGATCACCACCCTTCCACCGCAGTACTGCACAGGACACATGGACGTGGTCATGGTCATGGCCATGGCCAGCAGCCGCCAGAGGCAACCCCACATGTGACGACGTCATGCATCTTTGGCCCCTAATCATAAGTTAGGAGCCTGCATGTTGTGCTGCCAAAAGAATGCATGATGGCTGGCTGGCAAGGCTCAGCCGTCAGACACGCTCCAATCAGCCGCAGGCCAGCTCACCAGGTGTGGCCAGGTCTGGCGCAGGTGCGGGTCAAAGTTGACAGAGATTGTGAGCAGGCTGCACGTGTCGGGGGCAGGCCCAGCGTGTCGCGCAGCGCGCAGCAGTAGGCCGCAAAGCCACGGTGGTGGATGGCCACACCCTTGGGCCGGCCCGTGGACCCTGAAGTGAACTCGATGTAGGCGGTGTCGTCCGGAGAAACTGCGGCACCCGCGGCCGGGGGTGGGCCAAGGCTTCGGGGTCGGCAGGCGCAGCAGCCCAGACTGCGCCAATGTTGATGGCCTGCTCAGGTAGGGCGGAGGCAGATAGTGAGAGGCTTGGGTGCTGGCCAGGAGCGCGCCCTGCAGGAGGTACTCCTATCAAATTCCACGGCAGCGCTTGCCTGCACCTTTGCACCCAGCAAGTGCAGGGTCAGGAGCAACTAAGACGTCCAATGAACCCGAACACAGCCCGCTCACCTTCCACGTGGCAGCATCCCCGCCCAGCTGCTGCGCACGCTGCGCGTGGGCCTCCTGGGTAAGCAGCACCGCTGCCTTGGAGTCCTCCATGTAGATCGACAGGCGCTCGTCGGGGTACTCGGGGTCCAGGGGCACGTAAACGCCGCCAGACTGCACACAGGGCGCAAGAGGGCCCCAACGCATTTAGTCCCTTGAAAGACACGAGTGCTAGCCAAGCAACCTGACCACCATAAAGGACAAAACCTTTTAAGAGTGGCATGCACGCCCAGCAAAAAAGGCCCCAAAGGCCGCCGCACCTTCCAGGCTGCCAGCATGGCGATGAGCAGCTCCGGCGAGCGGTCCAGCATGATGCCAATGGGCGTGCCCTTGGACGCGCCCGCTGCGGCGAGCGCATGCGCCAGGCGGTTGGCCCGTGCGTTTGCCTCGCCATAGGTCACAACCGTGCCCTCGAACACCAGGCAGGGCCGGTCTGGCTCCGCGGCCGCGTGCGCCTCAAATGCGGCGTGGACGAATGGCGATGTCAGGTGGTCTGGCCGTGCCTCGCCAGGCGCCAGGTCAGAGAGCAGCTGGCGAAGGCCGCCGGCAGGGAAGAGGTCTGCGGAGGCAACAGGCGCGTCGGGGCGGCGGCCATGGAGGCCAGCAGGGAGGAGAAGGAGTCGAAGATGCGGGCGATGGTGGGCTCGTCAAACAGCTCCGCCATGTAGTCCACCACCACGCGCCCCTCGCCGTTGACGATCACGGCAATGTCCACCTGCATGAGGGCGGGGAGCATCCCAGCAGCGTCAATGGGGTCGGCACTGCACCCCTGTGCGTGTGCACGCCTGGGCTGAGCACCGAGCTGGCGCAGTGCCGCCTGCCCGACAGCTGCAGGCTCACCTTGGCCTGGCCCAGGCCCGGCATGTCGTAGAGCCCGCACTGGGCGTCGCCAAAGGAGGCCGCAAAGGCGCGGCTGTCTGGCAGGTACTGGAACATGACCTGCCGGCGAAGTTGGGGGATGGGCAACGAAGGAAGCTCTCCCAGTGGGGTCCAGGATGCTCTCCCAGTGCGTCCAAGCAAGTCCACAGCGAGCAACACCCGGAGGTTAAAGCATGGCGTGCGGTCCTGGCTGTGAGCGCAAGACCCTGGCAGATCTTTTGCAATGCACTACAAGCTGGCACCTCATGTACCCCACGAATCGCATGCTGGCGCCTGACCTGGAAGATAGGGTTGACGCCTGGCGAGCGCGGCGCGCCAACCGCAGACACCACCTGCACAAGGCAGACCACACATGAAAGCGCTTTGTGAATGCATGCCGCCGCGGAGGTCGGGGCAGGGCACCGAGCCCGCGTGCGACATGCGGATCGCAGCAAAGGAGGTGCCGCTGCCACAGCAGGGCCAAACATGGCCACATTGCCTGCACTCACTTCGGAGAAGGGCAGCAGGTTGCGATCGAGCGCTGCCAGCACGCCCGCCGACACGCGCTTGGCCAGCGCAGCAAAGGTGTCGTCGGCCTCCAGCACGGTGCGCACCGCCGTGGTGTTGATGAAGTAGCCGATGAGCGGCTGCGGGTGGAGACATCGTGCTCAACATTGAGCGGATCAGGGACCTCGCCACAGGAAAATGAACTAAGACGCTTCATTGCAAGCGCGCCCCTCCTCAAGAAACCCAAACTCTGCTCTGCTGCTCACCTGCGTCTCCGGCAGGTCGCGGCCAGCGGTGGGCACGCCCACAACAACGTCTTCCTGCGCGCTGTAGCGCCCCAGCACAGCCTGCGCTGGCTCGGCAGGGAGGGTGTTTTTAGCTTCAAGTGGAATGGAGCACGCAGCCAAGCTGCAGAAGCAGGTCAGGCAACAGGGCGTGGCGCGGCACCGCAGCAACTGTTGTTGGCGGCGAACACCAAATCAGCTCGTGACGCCAACTGACCTTGAGGCCAGCCAGCAGCACCGCCTGCATGTTGACGCCAAGGCTGCCTGCCAGCGCTGCCAGGCGCGCCATGAGGCCCGGCTCCAGGACCAGCCGGTAGTTACCGCCCTTAAAGCTGGGCTGGTCAGGGCGCTGGCGATCCCAGGGCAGCTGCAGCACCTGCGGCGCACCGCCCAGCGATTTGCGCCACCAGGCACGCTGGCGGGCAGCCGCGTCGCTGCCCAGCTGCTCCTTCTGCCACGCCGCAAAGTCGGCGTACTGCAGCGGCAGCGCCGGCAGCAGGGCGGTCGCGGAGCTGTTGCCGTTGGCTGCAACAGCTGCAGCATACGCCTGCTGCAGCTCTCCCAGCAGGAGGTCCATGGACCAGCCGTCGCCCACGCTGTGGTGCAGCGTCAGCACCAGCACGCCGTCGTCTCCACCCGGGCCGCGCACCAGCCGCGCTCGCACCAGCGGCGCTTGCTGCAGGTCAAACGGTGTGCGCGCCTCTGCTTGCACCGCCTCTGACAGCGCGTCTGGGAGCCCGCCTTGCTGACGGACAGCGGGATGGAGGCGGCCTCTGGCGATGTCACTACGCCCACCACAGACCCATCCGCCTGCTCGTCAAACCGCATCCTGCAACGACGTGGCCGGGCAGGCGGATGAGCTCGTGGCTGGCAGTGAGGGCTGGGCAGGGCCGTTTAAAGCAGCTCTTGCCAATAGGAACGCTGAGCTAACACACTGTAAATATTTGCAGGATGGAAATAAGCGTGGCGAGAACGAGGCACAGGCAGCAGCCTGACTGGGGACGCGGCGCCTGACGGCAGGAAGACCGCACACGCCAGGCGATGGAAGCGTCACAGCCCAACCGCCGCACCTGAGCGTCTCGTGCCTCTGAGCCAGGGCATCCAGCGCGCTGCAGCGCCGCCATGTCGACGCCGCCCAGGCCCTCCAGGGTGAGGCCCAGGGGGATGTTGTACGCGCTGGTCTGCCCGCCGCTCTTGTACAGCACCCACATCTGCTCTTGGTTGGCGCTCAGCGGGCGCAGCGTGTCGGGCCACGCCGTCGCCACCACCGGGGGCAGCGGCGCCGCGCCGCCGCTGCCATCGCCACCGCCCTGCAGCTTCTCAAGCTCCGCGGCGGTGGCGGCGATGGTGCGTGCAGTGTGGATGAGGGTGGCGGGCACGGCCACGCCCAGGGCTGCCTGCATGGCGGCTTGGACCCGGAAGACCTGCGGGCAGGGTGACATAAACGAGGAGAACAAGCACACGCTCAGCGAACAGACTGGATTCCCAGCAAAATGCGTGCTGCACTTCACAGCAGGTTGTGCCGCATTGTAATCGCAACTACGCAAGCGGCTGATCATTGAAGGGGGTTTGTCTGGGTGTGTGGTGACCCCAGACTGAAAACTGCAGGAAGCAGGCCCACGGCGCCCACCTGGAGGGACGTGCCGCCCGCAGCGAAGAAGTCGGCCTCCACGGAGAGGGGCTCCTCGGCAGGCAGGCCCAGAGTCTGCATCGCCGCAATGATGGGAGGCGGCAGCATTGCTGACAGCCTGATCGGCTCGATGCGCACACACAAGCTGCACTGCTGCTGCAGCACTCTACTAGGCGTGCTAAATGCGTGCTTAATGCGTGAATCAAGCAAAGGCAAGCCATTCCAGCCAAGCCCCGCACCTTCATCCAGATCGCCTGCAGCTGCGCCTGCAGCTCTGTGCTGGGCGCCACGTACTCCTCCACCGCGCCAGGCCCGAAATCTGGAGGCGGCAGGCTCTTCTGGTCCACCTTGCCGTTGGGCAGCAGCGGGAAGCTGTCCAGGGCCACGATTGCCGAGGGGACCATGGCGGGGACCAGCAGGGCACGGCAATGGGCAAGCAGGGCGGCGACGTCCACGAAGGCGGGCGCCACATAGCCCACCAGGCGCTTGGCGCCGGCCGCGTCAGTGGCGGTGGCGGCCACAGCCTGGGTGACGCCTGCAGACGGGAAGGAAGGGCGGAGACGGAGCACATGACGTCGCAAATGCATACACAGCCAAGGTCTGGGGATGCACATGGCCGTTGTGCTGCAACCCGCCTCTTGAGGCGGGGGAAGCACGGCAGCTTCAGCAGCAAGGCGCCCCTGGAAGCGACAGCCTGAACAATGAAACATGTCCCCTTGCAAGAAGCAAGGCAACCCTGCCAAACTGAGCGCAGCATGAAACATGCAGGTGCGTAATGCGCCTGTCGGCCGTGCCTGCAAAGGAGCCCATTGTCATTTCCACCTCGCCCAGCTCGATGCGCACGCCGTTGACCTTGACCTGCCGGTCGATGCGCCCCAGGAAGTCCAGGTTGCCGTCGGGCGCCAGCGCACCAAGTCACCTGCAGCAGTGGGGCAGGCATCCGCGTTAAAGCCAGTAACCCCAGCGCGCACAGCTGAAATGTTTCCTACAACCCCAGGCCAGACATGGCGCTATGTTGTTGTTCTCACCAGTGCGGTACGCCAGGCGGAAGTGCGGCTGCAGCGCTGGCGGTACGCTGTCGATGTACTGGCGGTAACATGGGTTCTGCAGGCGAGTGGATAGAAGTAGCGATCAGAGGTTGTGCAAGGGGGCATGCTATGCCAGTTGTGCAGTGTTTCTGCTCCAGGGCGCCCGCGCCTGTCCCGGCTGGTCCCCCACCTGAATGAACTTCTCAGCCGTGATGTCCGGGCGGCCGATGTAGCCGCGCCCCATGCGGGGACCGCTCAGCAGCAGCTCGCCGGGCACGCCGACAGGCACCTGGCGCAGCTTGGCGTCCACCACATACGCGTGCACATTGTGGTCTGGCCGGCCCAGCATGTGCACGTTAGCCCCCGGCTCAAAAGTGTGGTTCACCGTCAGGACCGTGACCTCGGTTGGGCCTGCAGTAACCAACACGCCAAAGTTGCTCATAATCTCGATCTGAGGCTTTCCGCCATGAGACATGCCAAATGAAATTGCCAACTCAATGCACCCCCGCGGATCATCAGTCCAAACATCACATGTGGCTGGCTGACCCCTCAGCCTGTGATGCTAGCCCGAGCCCCCTGGCAGCCCAACGCAGCCCCCCAACCACACTGAGAAACTCACCATAGCTGTTGATCGGGCCCCGCAGGTTGGGGAACATTTTCTGCATGAGCGCCACATCAGCCAGGCTCACGTTCTCGCCGCCAAGGCCCCACGTGCGCATGGCCTCCGGACGGCGGTCGCCCAGTGCAGCCACCCACTCCCTCATCAGCGTAGGCACCATGGCGCCAAGGTTAGTGGCTGCGCTGCTGCAGATCAGGTCGGCCATGTAGTCGGGGTCCAGGTGGCCCCTCGGAGAGGCAATCACCAGCTTGGCACCTACCACCAGCGGCGGGAACACCTGCGCCGGGAAGCGGCAAACCGAGTTCAACACGCGGCAACGTTGCACCCACAAGCTGCGCTGCAAGTATCGGACGCCAATACTGCTAGCTGCAACAAGAACCGACTGGACACACAATAGCACAATGCATGACGCCATCCGGTGCGGAGGCAAAAGGGCACCTGGGTAACGTGTGCATCGAAGCAGATGGTGTTGGTGAGCAGCACCACGTCATCCGGGCCTGCCAGGGGAGGGCAAGGACACATAGCTACATAAGGCTGGTTGCGCAGCATCAACAGCGCAAATGGTTGCTGCGCGGCAAGGTTCCAACAGCACAGCCACCTGCCGGCAACGACACACAGCAGACATGTAGAGGGAAGCAAACCCACGCACTGATGCAACAGCTGTCCCGTTGTTGCGGTGACACTCACCGATCTTGTAGTAGTCCACCATGAACAGCATGAGGTCACGCAGGCCGCCGTGGAGCTGCTGCGCGCCTTGGGGCGCCCAGTGGACCCAGACGTGAATATGACGTAACATGCATCGTCTGGCTGCACCCTGCTACGCGGCAAGTTGCCAGGGTCGGACGCTGCTGCCTCGGCATCCACCAGTAAAGTAGGGGTGTCCGCCCTGCCGCCGGCAGCAAGCAGCGCGGTGGCGCGCGGCGCCAAATCGCCGCTTGTCAGCATCAGCGCGACGGCGGCGTCCTCAGTGTAGACGGAGAGGCGATCACCGGGATAGGCGGGGTCCAGGGGCAGGTAGGCGCCGCCGGCCTGCAGCAGCGCAAGAGTAGGGGCGGTGAAGCATGTGCCGTGGCTTGAGTTCCTCTGCAGCGGCGCGGTCGCATCAGGGCTTGGCTCGAAGCTTGCCCTGGACTCCAGGGCAGAGAGAGGCCAGCCAGGCGATTGAAATACAGAGGCCTTGGACTAAAACCACATGGTGCGCTCCGCACTTTCAGGCTGCTACTTGGGTTCATTCGCACCTTGAGGGTGGCCAGGATGGCGATGATGAGCTCAAAGGAGCGCTCCAGCATGATGCCCACCACCACGTTGTGGCAAATGCCTCGGTCCACCAGCTGGTGAGCCAGGCGGTTGGCCAGCGCGTTGAGCTGCACAGAGGGGCAGGCCGGAAGGGGGCAGGGGGCCAACTGCTCAGGCAAATGCAACACTTGAAGCAAACGGAGCAGGCCTTGTCTGGGAGGCCAAAGCGCCGAAGTTTGGCCAGAAGCCATCTGCTCTCCCTCCCCCAAGTTGAAGCAAGCAGGTCAGCGCCTGTGCCCATCACCTCGCCGTAAGTCATTGGCTTGCCCTCATACTCCAGCGCCACGCGGTCGGGGTGCGCCGCCGCCACATCCTCAATCATGTGCACTGCCAGCGGCGCCGACAGGTACTCTGGGTGCATGTCCCCAGGCACAAAGCTGGCCAGCAGCTGTGCGTCCTCCGGGGTGGCCAGGTCCACGTCGGCGGCGGGGGTGTAGGGCGTAGCCGCCGCGGCCGCCAGCAGCGCCAGGTAAGCGCCAGCGAGGCGGCGCACCATGCTGGCATCATACAGCTCTTCCATGTACTCAACCCTCATCAGGCCGTCGCCGCCAATGTTGAACAGCAAGTCCATCTTGGCCTTGGCCGGCGCCGGCGGGGCGGTGACCAGGGACACCCTGCCCGCGCCCGCCATTTCAAGGCTCAGGCTGTCGGCGTCAGGCAGGTACTGCAACAAAACCTGCGGCACAAGAAGCCAGGGCAGCAGCAGGCCGGCAAGCATGCTCAGGCGGGCGGTTGAGCGGCGGCAACAGTGCGAGGCTGCTGAGAGCAGCTCTCGTAGCAGGCTATCGAGCATGTGTTGCATGGGAAAGCAGGGGACAGCTTAGCGGTGAGGGGGCGCTGCTGCTGCCGATGTGCAGCAGACAAGTGACAAGCCGTCATACAGCACTGATACAGCCACCGTGCAGCAGCCGCCTGGCGAAGTATACGCACCCCCTGCCACAGAACAACCCATCCCACCTGAAAGACGGGGTTCGCGCCTGGGAAGCGCTCGGCCCGCACCGCCGCCGCGAGCTGGGCGAGCGGCAGCAGCGCGTGTGCCAGGGCCTCGGTGAGAGCCTGGGACGCGGCACGCGCCATGGCTGCCAGCGTGGGACCCTCCGCCTCGCTGCTTGTGTCGCCCAGGCCGCCGCGGATGGGCAGGGAGTTGATGAAGTAGCCGATGATGGGGTGCGTCTCGGGCGGTCGCGGCCGGCCACGGGCACGCCCACCACCACCTCCTCCTGCCCGCTGTAGCGGCACAGCACGGCCTGCAAGGGCAAAGGCAGGGGATCGGCGGGAAGGAGGGAGATATGGTTCGGGTTCCGGGTATGGGAGGCTGAGAGTCAGTGGCAGGCATGAAGCCGTAGGGATAGCCATGAGGCGGTGCGCGGGCCGCTGCACTCCGCGGCAGCCCCTCACCTGAAGGCAGGCCAGCAGCAGGGCCTGGGTGTTGACCCCCAGCCCGTGCGCCGTGCTGCCCAGCTTGGCCATGATTGACGGCTCAATCTGCACGGTCACCGAGCCGCAGGCATAGGTGGGCGCCGCTGGGCGAGCACACAGCGTGGGGAGCTGCAGCAGGGACGGCGCTCCGGCCAGGGTCTTGACCCAGTACGCCCGCGCGTTGGCGGCAACGGGGCCGGCCAGCTGCTCCTGCTGCCAAGCGGCATAGTCGCTGTATTGCAGGTCCAGCGGCGGCAGCGCAGGCGCAGGGGAGCCACGCTGGGCAGAGGCGTTGTAGGCGGCGGCCAGCTCGCGCAGGAAGATGCCCTGCAGGCGTTGGTGCAAGCAGCAGGGCGGCGATAGTCGGCCCAAACGGGAGCGGGAGGCCTGGCAGCTGGAAGCCCAGGGCAGCTACCCTTACTCATAAAAACAGAACATGGGACGGTAGGTGGTGAGCCTGACGGCAGCTACACACACGTCCACGCCGGTTGCTGTACATTAAAGCTGCAACCCCACCTGCGACCAGGCGTCGCCCACAGCGTGGTGCATCACGATCGCAAGGGTGGAGGCGGACCGGCCACTCAGGAGCAGCAGCGCGCGGAGCAGGGGCCCCGCAGCCAGGTCAAATGGCTCGGTGGCGGCGGCCGCCAGGCGCGCGGCAAGGTCGCCGTTTGCGCCAGCCTTGACCACGGTGAGGGGCACCTTGTAGCCTTCAGCAGGGGCAATGTGGGCCTGAGCAATGCCGTCGCGGCCCTCCACATAATGCATCCTGCGGTCAGGGGAGGGGGCAGGGAGCGAGGGAGCCGAAATCCAGTGAGCGTAAGGGAAGCGTGTTGCCGGGCTGCAACCTGAAATGCAAGGTGAGCTCAACGGCAGATGGCCCTCAAGCAGTACCAAGCAAGCAACCTGTGAGCATCCGCTCCACATGGCATCCGCAACTGGGCAGAACTATACTATGGCAGCGTGCTGGCGCTGTTGCCCTGCAGCAGGGCTGCTGTGAGAACGTCCAAATCTCTCACCTGAGCACCTCGTGGCGGGCAGCCACAAAGCTGAGGGCCGCCTGCAGCCGCGCGGCATCGAACACGCCCCCTCGCTCGTCACCACCAGGGGCATGTTGTAGGCCGAGGACTTGGGGCTGGCCTTGAACAGCAGCCACATCTGCTCCTGGTTGGCGCTCAGAGGGCGCAGCGCAGAGGGCCAGGCACGGGAGGCAATGCCGTCGCCGCCACTGCCCAGGCCCAGGGCTGCAGATGAGAGGTCTGCAGAGCCCTGGGTCGAGAGGAGGGCTTGGATGGCTGAGGCGGTGGCACGGATGGTGCGGTGTGTGTGAATAAGGGTGGGCGGCAGTGTGGGCAGCACCCCGCCGGCGCGTTTCTGCATATCCGCCACCACACGGAAGACCTGCGGTGCCAGCGGCGGCAGGGGGAGACCGTTTGGGGGGGGTTCCAATAAAGGGATGCGCCCCACGGCATCTCTTTATAGTGCTGGCAACTGGAAGTAAAGGGAGCCAGACACAGGCAGCAACAGCTCCACAAGGACACCCCAAGCCCATGCATGGTATGTCCCCAGTTTGGGTGCCAATCAGCTGCCCAGCCCACCTGGAGGGAGGTGCCGCCCGACATGAAGAAGTCGGACGTGACGGAGATGGGCTTCGGCAGGCCCAACACCTCCGTCCACACCTCCTGCAGCTGAGTTTCCAGCTCGCTGGAAGGCGCCACATACTCCTCGGTGACGTCAAAGGCAGGGTCAGGCAGCGCCTTGACATTGACCTGCAATCATGCATGGAAACACAATCTGTGTGAACAAATGCTTCAATGCAACGGTTGGCCGCCAATACAATGCACACATTCCACCACAGCCCAGCTGGCCGCAGGGTGCACCACAGAGACACACCTTGCCGTTAGGCAGGAGAGGGAAAGTGTCCAGGGCCACGATTGCGGAGGGCACCATGGCGGGGACCAGCAGGGAGCGGCAGTGGGCCACCACAGCGGCGACGTCCACCGACGCAGGCATCACGTAGCCCACCAGGCGCTTGGCGTTGATGGCGGGGTCCAGGCGGGCAGTGGCTACGGCCTGGGCTACGCCTGTTTCGGAGAGAAGAGGGGCCGGGATGGGGAGGTCGGCGCAGCATGGCAAGATGAGGCATTGGCATCAGCGCGCAAGTCCGGGCTGGTACCCAACATGACCAAGCCTTAGCCGCGCTGGTTATAGCCAGGGCAACCGGATTGCAACAAGGCCGCCTGACATGTGGCACCCACCTGGCGCGCTGCCGAGGGCCACCTCCACCTCTCCAAGCTCCATGCGCACGCCGTTGATCTTGACCTGGTTGTCGATGCGGCCCTGGAAGTCGATCTCACCATTGGCCTTGAAGCGGCAGAGGTCGCCTGCAAGATGGCAATGAAGCAACACGGCTCACAGGAATGCACAAAGGGGGACAATCAGCAGAGCAGAGACGAGGAAACACGCAGGTCCACCAGCAGCCTGCCCCTCACCCGTGCGGTATGCAAGCTGGAAGTACTTGCGCAGCGGGTCAGGCAGCAGCGGGGCAACGTCATCGTAGCAAGGGTTGGGAATGAACTTGTCTGCCGTGAGATCTGGGCGTCCCATGTAGCCGCGCGCCAGGCGGGGCCCGCTCAGCAGGAGCTCTCCCGGCACGCCGACAGGCACCGGCTGCATGAACCTGTCCACGATGTAGCAGTGCATGTTGGCCTCAGGGTAGCCGATGGTCATCTGCTTCATGCCCGCTCGGCACTTGAGGTTGGTGGCCATGACGGTTGCCTCGGTGGGGCCTGGATTGACACAATGAGCAAGCAAAACGGTTGGCAGATGGGAGTCGTGCAACGGAATGGATGCGTGCAGCTTGCGTGCGCAAAGCAAACGGCTGACACAGGCCACCAGGACGGTTCATGCTGGTGACTGCGGCACATGCCTAATTGGCATCTGAAATTCTCACCATATGCATTGTAAACCGTGACCTGCTTGGGCACGTTCCTGTAGATCAGCTCAACCAGCTCAAGCGGCATCGCCTCGCCCGAGAAAATGGCTGAGCGCAGGGCCGTGCACTTGGAGGCGGCCGGGCACTTGTAGTACTCCAGGCCCAGCGCAGGCACTGCGGCAAACAGGGCCACACTCAGGTACGCAGCACTCCTTGCTGGTTGCAAAACTCCTCCCGCAGGGGAACAGTCAATGGCGCATGCAGCTACTCACCCGTGTTGTAGAAGGACACGTCATAGGCAGCCAGCAGGCCCGCCATGTACTCGGGGTCAACGTGGCCGCCGGGGCGAGCGATCACAAGGCGCGAACCCACAATCAGGCCGGTGAACAGCTGCGTGGAAGGCAAAGCAGCTCAAGATTACAGCGGCAGCATTGCAGCCATCTGTGCCTGTCGCATGTCATGTGGACAACAAGGACAGGATTGCCGACCTGCATGACGTGTGGATCAAAGTTGATGGTGACCGACAGCAGGCAGGTGTCCTCCTTGGTGACCGAGTAGTAGTCCAGGTTGTAGCTGCAGCAGCACAGTATCTTATCGGATGAAGGGAGATGATGGCCAGGAAAACAACTGCTGTACCATGGCGGTGCCAACAAGCTGCAAGGCAGCCGTAGAGCAGGCCAGAGTCAGCAGGTGACACCAAGCCGGCCCGCTCACAGCAAGAAGTCGATGAGTGCGGTGTGGTCGATCATGACGCCCTTGGGGCGCCCGGTGGAGCCTGAGGTGAAGATGACGTAGGCCAGGGAGTCGGGCAGGACGCGCTCCGGCGGCAGGTTGCTGGCATCACCGCTGCTGAAGTCGAAATCCTCAGCCACCAGGACCTGAGGAGCGTTGGCGGCAACGGGAGGGCAGAAAGGGTGGGTCCCATGGGTGACAAGGTGGCCTTGCACAACTTGACGTTCGCTGGCTCTCCAGCCTGTGCTTTGTGCATGAGGCAGCGCTGCGCCTGCCCACCTTCCAGCCCGCGTCGGCGCCGCCCAGCTGCTGCGCCCGGCTGTTGTGTGCGCGCTGAGTCACCAGCACCGCTGCTTTGGAGTCCTCCATGTAGACCACCAGGCGATCGTCAGGGTAGTCAGGGTCGAGAGGGACGTAGCAGCCGCCAGCCTGCAAGGGTGCTGGGAGGGAGCTATCAAGTCGATGCAGGAAGGCGCTGGAAGACGCTGGACCTGCCACGGCAGGGTTTGTTGATGCTCGCCAGCCAAGCCAGTCGCAGGCCCACCTTCATGGCTGCCAGCATGGCGATGACCAGCTCGAACGAGCGATCCATCATCAGGCCGACGCCGACATCCCTGCTCACACCCAGCTTCACCAGCGTGCGAGCCAGGCGATTGGCCCGCGCATTGACCTCGCCGTAGCTCAGCGTGGCACCGTTGAAAATGAGGCAGGGGCGGTCGGGCTCTGATGCCGCCACGCTCTCAAACCGCTCAATGGTGAGCGCGGCGCCTCCCTCCGGCACATAATGCGGGCGCAGGTCACCTGTGGGCAGATGGGACCCATAACTAATTGAGGGCACTTTGCAGGAGTACTTCGCAGGCATGCATATCTGACAACTCGACCAGCCAGCGCTTCACACCGCAACCAGCCAGCAACTCACCCGAGGCCAGGGTGGTGAACAGCTCGCGCTTCTGCGCGGCGCTCAGCAGCGGCAGAGTCCCCACTGACTTGGCCGGTTGGGCCAGGCCTTCGGTGAGCAGGGCCACGTAGCCATCCAGGAAGGACTGGGCGGTGGCTGGCGTGAACAGGTCGCTGTTGTACTCTGCACAGCCGACCGGGGGCAGCGTGTCAGCTTAAACAGTGCCTCGGGAAGAACGCCAACAAAGGCTTGGCTCTAGTGACCCAGCAAGGTCGCCCTGCCATGCACACCCCGCGCCGTCCGCTCCACGCTGCCTCAAGCCGTCTCACCAATGCCGATGGTGTATGCGTCGCCGTGCGGGAAGAAAGCCAGGTTCATGTCCATCTTGGAGCCCTCGTGGTGGTAGTAACTTACCTGGGTAGGCTCGAGGCCGTCCAGCCCCAGCACGGGCAGGAAGCCTGCAGGCAACGCCACACAGTGGGCACCAATGTCAAGATGTTCGTCTTGGTGGGATGAATTTTGTTAAAACGTGCCAATCAGCAGCACTACTATCCCCCAACGATAGGCAGTGAGCACACAGCGTGCCCTCAAGCTCACCCTCCTCCTCCGTGGTGATCAGCGCCTGCACCAGCGGGTTGTGGGCAGGGCTGCGCTGCACGCCGCAGGCATCGACAATCTGGTCAAAGGGAACCTCCCCGTGCGCCATTGCCTCCCGAAGCGTCTGCAGCTCCCGCTTGACCAGCTCGCGCAGCGAGTCGTTGGGCCAGACCTTGCCATACAGCGGCAGCACCTGGGGCCAGCATAGGAGGGGGCAGCGGGCGGGCCATCAAGGAGGCACAACAGCAGCAGGCCGCACGCGTGCTTGCAGTCCTTGCGCTTGGACGAACAGGCTCTGTGCAGAAGCGCGAGTGAGCCGCATGGCCTGGAAATGCAATGTTGCGAGCTGCCGCACAGCTTGCAGCGCAGCCTGGGCCTCACATTCAGGAAGTAACCCATCAGGTTCTCGGTGTTGGCTGGGCGGCTGGACTGGGTGGTGCCAATCACGATTCCGTCCTCGCCAGAAAGGCGGCACAGCAGCAGCCTACGGTGGGCAGGGGAGCACAGAAGGCAGCAACAAAGATGAAATTGCTGCGTTGAATTTCAACCCGACAGGTTGAAGGCTGGGAACGCAAAGCGGCTTAAATCGCGCTGGCAGGGCAGGCCAGGCATCCCACGGCAACATGCCAAGCTTGCCTGTAAACGCTGAGGAAGAGCGAGTAGAGAGTGCAGCCCATCTCGCGGGCAAAGGCCTTTGCCGCGGCCGTGGTGGCGGCGTCCAGCTGCACATGCACCGAGCCACCTTTGCCTGTTGGCACGGAAGGCCGCTGGAAGTCGGCGGGCAGCTGCAGCAACGAGGGCGCGTCCTTCAGCTGCTCCTTCCACCAGGAGCGCTGCACCTCGGCCTGGGGCCGGGCAAGCCAGTCGCGCTGCCAGGCCGCAAAGTCGGAGTAGGCGATGGGCGGCTGTGGCCATGATGCGTCATGGTTGTACATGGCAGTGAGGTCGCGCAAGAACACGCCGATGGACCTGCATGGGCAGGCAAGAGAGGGTGGAGTGAGGAAAGAGGCTGTTGCGATAGTGGCGGCACGAGGATGTCAAGAAAAAGCAGCAGTGACTTACTCAAGGGGGAAGCTGCATGGCTGGTCAACCGGCGAGGCATTGCATGGAGCTGCACACAGGTATGCATACTGATGGCCCACCCGCCACAAGCAGACCGTAGACTCACCAACCATCCATGATTGCATGGTGCATCGTGAAGAGCACCAGCGCGCGCTTGTCTGTCACACGCAGCACCAGGCCGCGCCACAGGGGTGCTCCAGACAGCAGGTCGAAAGCACGGTGGGAGTCGGCCTTCAGCTCCGCCGCCACATGTTCCTCCTCCTGCCCTGCATCCGCGGGCACCTTGCCCCGCAGGTCCACCACACGCAGCGGTGCAGAGTCCAGCGCCGGCAGCAGCTTGATGGCCAGGCCTTGCGGCGACTGCGTGTAGCAGCAGCGCAGCGCCTCCTGGCGAGCCGCAGTCGCCAGCAGGGCGGCATCCAGGCGGGGAAGGTCCACGGAGCCACGCATGTCGATGAGGAGGGGCTCGTTGTACAGGGAGCCAGTCTGGTCAAACTGGCACACGACGTAGAGCTGCGGGTGGCGGCACGGGGAGCGGGAGCGGTGCAGGCACAATGTGTCCAAGCTGCATGGTTGCGAGTGACAGGCAGCCGCAGCAGGCCGGAACCCAAACTGTACAAGCGCAGCTTAACCCCTTGGCTGATTCAGCTCATGCATATAATCTGCCAGCCGGGCATGCCAGATTTCAGCTCAAGCCCCCAGCCAGCCCCAAGACAGGATTCGACGCACCTGCTCTTGACCCAGTGAGGCGGGCGCAGCTGCGCGTCCGGCCACTGCCGCGGCGCGAGCGCAACAGTGCCCGCGTCCTCCGCCGCCACCTCGGCCACATACGCCGCCATCTGCTGGATGGTGGACAGCTCGTGCAGGCGGTTGAGGGGGGAGGAGAGGCCGAAGGCCATCTGGATGGCGCTGGCCAGGCGGATGACCTGCGGCAGGAGGGGGTTTGAGGGAGCGAGGGAGAAGGGGGCAGGCCAAGCGGTGGTTGAGGCAGTGTGAATGGCTGGAAGGGAGCTCCACACCAGCAACATCATGCGTTGGGAGGCGGCCAACTCAGCTGGCACAAGAAAGCAACCCACGATGCATTCTTTCAAACAGAGCGAAAGCAACCGGCCAGGCACATGTGTCAGGCCAGGCCCACTGACCAGCATAGAGGTGCCGCCCACGGTGAGGAAATCCGCGATGGAAGAAACCGGCTCCTTGCGGCCCAGGACCTGACAGCGAGGGGCCAGAGGCGCGGGAGCGAGGGATGGGCATGGTGAGAGGTGAGCAAGGTGGAGCCAAGTGAACGATGCACACTGGACCGCAAAGTAGGGCAACCGAAAAGACTCTAAGGTCCTACAGCGGCAACCGCGCACCTCGAGCCACAGGTCGCGAATGCGACGCTCTGTCTCGTTGGCCGGCTCCACATACTCAACCTCCTCCTCTTGCAGGCTGCCCCAATCGGGCAGCGGCAGCCCGTTCATGTCAATCTTGCCGTTGGGCAGCAGTGGGAAGCTGTCCAGGGCCACGATTGCGGAGGGGACCATGGCGGGGACCAGCAGGGAGCGGCAGTGGGCCACCACAGCGGCGGGGGCCACGCCAGCCGCCACAACGTAGCCCACCAGGCGCTTGGCGCCGATGCCCGGGTCCAGCACGGCGGTGGCCACTGCCTGGTCCACGCCTGCGCATGGATGGAGCCAGTGGCAGTGAGAAGAGGGTGGGAGTGGATGGGATGGCAGAAGTGGTTGTGTGTGCGGTGCGTCAGTTGAGATGGGCAAGCACAGCTACATGCAGCTGACGTGCGTCGCCACCTGGCTATACATGCAAGGCAGCAAGCGGCAACCAAGCGGTGGGTGCGTCGAAGCCTTGCAGTCGCGAGCTGGAACAAGAGCAGGCTCACCCTGTGCGCTGCCCAGGGCGGCCTCAACCTCGCCCAGCTCGATGCGCACGCCGTTGACCTTGACCTGCCGGTCGATGCGCCCCAAGAAGTCCAGGTTGCCGTCGGGCGCCAGCGCACCAAGTCACCTGCAGCGGTTGGGCCCCAAATAGCGGCCAAGTCACGCCAAGCGCTGGGCCACAAAAAGACGGCAGGCGTCACGCATGCTCGTCGCCAAATCAACGAAGCAGACTCAGATGCGCATGCCTTGGGTCGACGGCAGGTCCCAGGCAATACACATCCCGCTGCACCGCTGTCGAGCCCACCTGTGCGGTACGCCATCCCATAGTGCTGCTTCATCCCCGCCGGGATGCTGCTCGCCAGCAGCTCCAAGCACGGGTTGGGCACAAACTTGTCGGCCGTGAGGTCCTCCCTGCCCACGTAACCGCCCGCCAGGCGGGGCCCGCTCAGCAGCAGCTCGCCGGGCACCCCGGGCGGCACGGGGCGCATCGAGCGGTCGACGATGTAGGTGTGGGCGTTGGTGTTGGGGCGGCCCACGTGGATGCCGTTGCCCACATTGTCCTCTGTGAAGACCCCCATCGTAATCAGGATGGTGGCCTCTGTGGGGCCGTACACGTTGTGGGACGGCAGCGCCTGCGGCGTCTGCGGGAAGGGCAAAGGGGGACAATCATCTGACGACGGCGATCAGTCAAGGCACGGCAGCGGGGCAGGAGCTCCTCGCGCACACAACCCCAAACTGCCTCTGAAAGCAGCGATGACCGGAGGGCAGGCGGCAATTGAGGTCATCTACGGCTTGGCAGGCTGCAAATGATGGCAACCATCTGCAGCGACTTGCAGCAGACAGCCAGCGAGACTTGCCGCGTTCTGGACCACGCCCACAAGCTCAGGCGGCAGGGGCTCCCCGCCAAACAGGTAGGCCTTCAGCTTGTCGCAGCGAGACGCGTGCCTAGTGGGGAGCACCAGCATGTTCAGCGCTCCATGGCAGCAACAGCGAGGCAGGCAGATGGGCGTCCAAGCAGCATACCAGCGTGGAGATGGTGGACACGCAGCAGGAGCAGCCATGTAAAAGGTATGCATGCTTGCGGGTCTATGAGCGCGCGCGCAGCCGCAACAGACAGCACCCACCGATTCTTGAAGTGCTCCCAGCCAAAGGTGGGCACAGAGGGCAGGAAGGACACGCCATGGTCGGCCACCAGCCCCATGATGTAGTCGGCAGACGACTGGCCACCCGGGCGCGGGATGACCAGGCGCCCACCCACAAACAGCGGCACAAAGGTGCAGGCAACGTGCGGGTCGAACTGGACTGCAGTGGGTGTAGGGAGATAGCACATACGACTGGCAAGAGCGAGCACGGTGACAGCAGGTAGGCTGGCACGCGTCCCGCTGCAAGCACGTATGGTTTCACCGACGCCGCAGTTGGCGGTGCTGCCAGCAAGTGAGACAGGAACAGGCAAACATGCAGGCAGCCCGCAAGCAAGCATGGGCCAGCAGGCAGCAGCGCAGCGCACTGGAGATGAGCAGCAGGGAGGCGTCTGTGGGCCCAAGCTCCCAAGTGTCACGCGCCCAGCTGCGAAGCGGGGGGCAGCGAGCGGCAGAGCGCCGGTCAAAAGCCAGGTGCAGGCAGGCAGGCAGGCAGCCACCGCTCAATTTGGGAGAGGGGAGTGCCCAGCGATGAGCAGGAGCGCATGGCAGCCATGGCCAGCGCCTGGGCCCTTCCCCCTTCTGGCATGCCCCGCCCCAGGCCGGCGCAGCCTCACCACAGGAAGTCGGCCAGGGCCCTGTGGGAGATGACGACGCCCTTGGGGCGGCCAGTGGAGCCAGAGGTGAACTCGATGTAGGCGGCGTCCTCTGGGAGGCGCCCGCCACCACGGGCGGCGCAGTCGACCCGTTGGTGGAGGGGCGGTCCCAGAAGGAGTCCAACAGGAGAGTCTGCAGGGGGCGATGGTGGAGAATGCGGCAAGTTGTGAAGAGCCTGCCCGGAATGAGGCAGTTCGCATTGTAGAGCAGGGGCGCCATCAGCGCAGCGCAGCAGGTGCCACACACACACGGACAGCGTGTGGCAATGCAGCGTCAGCACCGATGGGCTCAGTGGCCACTCACCTTCCACGTGGCGGCCTCCCCGCCCAGCTTGGCAGCGCGATCAGCGTGAGCCTGCTGGGTGAGCAGCACCGCTGCCTTGGAGTCCTCCATGTAGCCAGCAAGACGCTCATCGGGGTACTCGGGGTCAAGGGGCACGTAGCAGCCTCCGGCCTGCAGCAGCACAAAGGCGTGAGACGATTGGAACAAGGGTGCAGCAAGGCCAGCCCAAACACAAGCTTCACACCACGTCACACGGCCACAGCCCCACCTTCATGGCCGCCAGCATGGCGATGACCAGCTCAAAGGAGCGGTCCAGCATCAGGCCCACGGGCGTGCCGCGCCCAACGCCCATCCCAGTCAGCGTGTGCGCCAGCAGGTTGGCGCAGCGCTCCACCTCGCCGTAATTCAGCGTCTCCCCCTCGAAGATGAGGCAGGGGGCGCTGGGGCTGCGTGCGGCATGCTGCTGGAACGCCAGGTGCACCGCAGGCGCTTGCAGGTAGTCCTCGCGGTAAGGAGCGGCGGAAAGGGTTGCCAGAGAGGCGCGGGATGCGCCTCCCAGCAGCGGCAGCGCTGCCAACGGGGTGGAGGAGCCGCGGCGGCAGCCTCACATAGCGCGGCCATGGCTGCAGCCATGGCCTCCATAGTAGGCGCTGCCAGCTTGTCACTGTTGTACACCAGACGGCCCTTCAGAGAGTGTCAAGCATGCGACTGAGGGATCAAACACTAGGCTCAAAGCAGGGCGCAGGGCAGGACGGTGCACGCTGCCGTGCAGGGCGTTGTAAGCAGCAAGTGCGGCATGAACGCCAGCCTGCAGCAGCCTCCAACCACGACGAGCAAGCTGCAGCTGTCTGCCCACCTTGACTTCTCCCTCAGGGGTGGAAAGCAGCTCGAAGGTGGCGTCAAACTGGGAGGCGCCCAGGTCAATGTCCAGGATGGGCTCCACCTGCCACGAGGGGTGGGGCAAAAGTATAAAAGTGAATCTGCCGAAAAAACGGACAGAAATGACGAGGCTTGTGCCGGCACGGGCAGAATGTTGAGCAGAAGGCGCGGGCAAGCCAGATAAGCGCCCGGGAGGGCAGGTTATGCGATGCAAAGGACAGGGCAGCGATGTTGCTGAGCCGTGGGCAGTGCAGACGGCACTGCCAGCAGCCAACGCGAGCCGTGGGCGGCAACAGCGCGGCGCTGCAGCAAGCGCACACCTCGAGGCCATCGAAGGGCGCCACCTGCAGCAGGCGGTAGTCCTGGTGCACAAGGTAGACCTGCGGGGTGAGGAGCAGAGCAAACCATTCAGGAGCCAGCCCACTGGATATGTGAGTTGAACCAACACGAGCACACGTAGCAAAATAGCTGCCGCTAGTGCAGCAATCGGATGCCACCTGACCACAGGCGTGCGTGGATCCGCCACGCGGCGCCTGCAATCCACGCCAGCTGGGGCCAGGCGTGGCAGCCAGCAAAGGGCTCAACAGCAGCGCTTCATAAAGCTCACCTGGAAGGGCTGCGAGCCGCGGGCGCCGCCCGCGTGGCCACCTGCTGGAAGGGCACGCCGCCGTGCGAGGTGGCGGCCTGCACCTCGGCCTTGGCCGCCGCCACCAGCTCGTCAAAGGGCTGCGCCGGGTCGGCGGCCAAGCGCAGCACCAGGGTGTTGACGTAGTAGCCGACCTGGCGCAGCAGGGGCGCCGGACCGGCCTCACGCCCCGAAAACGGAATGCCGAGCGTCACGTCGTCCTGGTCGGCATAGCGCATGAGCAGCGCCGACACCGCTGCCGCCAGCACGCTGAACAGCGTGGTTCCAGCGCGGCCGGCCAGCGCAGACAGGCCTGCCACCACCTCCTTTGGCAGGAAGAGCGGCACGAAGGCGCCGGCGCCTGCGGCTGCGGCGCTGCCGCTCGCTCCCGCCTTGCGGTACGGCAGGGCCAGGTGGCTCGGCGCGCCCAGCAGGCGGCCGCGCCAGTAGTCCAGGTCAGCGTCCCAGGCACCCTGCTTCGCCTGCTGGTGCTGCCAGGTCGCGTAGGCAGCATAGGTGGCAGGCAAGGGCGGCAGCGATGGCTCCTCCCCACGCACAAAAGCAGAGTAGGCAGCCGCAAGGTCGTTCATCAGCACGCGCACTGCAAGTAGCAGGGGCAGAGGGGCGGCAGGGGGCGGGGTGTGGAGGCATGCGGCGCAGACCCAGGAGCAGCCACCTGAGGCAGCGCGGGCGACGGAAACCATGGCTCACCCAGCCGTGGCCCCACAGCAAGCTGCACAGCAACGCCCCCGCAGCTGCTGTTCTGCAAGCTACGGGGCTTGAAGCAACGTGCATCCCCCAGCAATGCCCTGCCCACCTGACCAGCCGTCGGAGATGGCGTGGTGTGTGGTGACGACCAGGACGTTGCGCTGGGGGCTCTCCAGCAGCAGCAGGCGCAGCAGGGGGCCGTCCAGCAGGCTGAAGGGCCGCGTGGCCTCCGCCCCAATCGCCGCCGCCACTGCGGCGTCGCCGCCGTCTGGCAGCGGCGCACGCACCAGGCGCGGCGCAAAGGCGCCGGGAGACGGGGGGCACGGGTGCATAGACGACAGCGGGGCGCCGTCGCGCACGGTGAAGTGGGCGCGCAGAGCGTCGTGGCGGGCGGTCAGGGCGTCCAGTGCCTTGAGCAAGGCCCCTAGGTGCAGCTGCCCCCTCAAATCCAGGGCAAAGGGGATGTTGAGGGAGGCACCAGCACCCCTGGAGTCCAGCACAAACATCTGGGCCTGGTTGAACGACGCCGGCTGCGCGTCGCCGGCGGCTGCCGCCGCCGCGGCCGCCGCAACCGCCGCTGCGTCGGCGCTCGGTGCGGCGCCCGCCCCTCCCTGGGCGAGCTTTGCCGTCTCGTCGACCATCTGCTGCAGCGTGAGCCCCTCGAACCAGAGGGTGGGGTCCAGCGCCACGCCGTACCGCTCCTGCACCTCGCCCACAATCTGCAGCGCCTGAAGCGAGCCGACCCCCAGCTCGGCCAGCGGAGCGTCCGGGGCAAGCTGGCCCAGCGGGATGCCGGTGGCGCCGCTGATGATGTCTGCCAGCTCAGCACGCATCCGGTCGGCGGGGCTGGCGTCGGATGGCAGCAGGTTGCGCGCAGAGGGCGCGCGCGCAGCCGCCGCCTCCTCGGCCGTCGGCGGCCGCCACTCGGCGCCCATCCCGGCAATCTCTGCAAGCAAGCGACGAGACGCGGGTGGACAAGGGTGTGTCGAGCGCAGCGTGGCCGGCCGTGGGCGGGCACTTGCGCCGCTGCCGTGCAAGCTGTGCAGGGCAGCGTATCGCTGGTAGGCAAGCTGGCAGGGTCTCAAATTCTTTCCATATTTCCCATCTCTAAGATGCCAGGCATGGAGCCAGCACAACGCAGTCACCACAGTGCCAGCAGCGCGCCAACCCACCCGCAGCCTGCTTGGCATCCGCGGCGTCAAACGCGCCGCCGGGGATGATCTCCAGCTTGCCGCCGCTCAGCAGCAGGTCCTTGCAAGTGGAGCGCCGGATCTTACCTGAAGTCTGCAGGCGGAGCAGGGGAGCAGGCAGCGCAGCCTTGAGTAGATGGAAACAAGCGGCAGATCTGTGCGCAGGGTCGCGGCCGCAGGGGGCAGTGGCTGGCTGACTCGCACTGCTGTGTGCAGGGGCAGTGGCTGGCTGACTCGCACTGCTGTGTGCAATCATGGCTGAAGCGGGAGGGCGGCGAGCCGGCTGGGCGCCGCCCTGCATGCACCCTGGCGGCTTGTGCCCCTGTTGCCACCCTCCCCAGCGCAGAACAGGATCCTGCCCACCGTCTTGGGGATGGTGCGGGCCTTCACAATCGCAATGCGCGCGACGGTGAGGCCGTGCTCCGCCGTCACCGCCTGGCGAATGCCCGCAAACAGGGCGTTGAGCGTGGCCGCGTCCAGCTTGGCGGAGCGCACTTCGGCCACAATGCCGATCTGGTCTGGTGCCGTCGCGGCGGCGGACCCGGCATCACCGCGCCCCAGCCCGGTCTGCAGCTGGAAAGCGGCCACGCAGCCTGGGCGGATCTCCTTGCTGACCGCCTCAACCGTCACCTCCACATCCTGTGGCGGGGAGGGAATGGGGAGGACACGAGTGTGAGTGGGAGCAGCTCATGCAAAGGGTGCGCGCATCACGGGCTGCAGCGCAGGCTGCTGGTGTGCTGGGCCTGGCCTGCCACCTCCCCCGCACGAGGCGCTGTTGTTCATGCGGCTGGCACACTGCTGCTGCAGGCAGGACAGCATGGAGCAGGCCCCAGCCTGCTGGCGCAGCAGGAACGCTGGACGCTGCTTGGCAGCGCTGCCCCAACGCCCAGGCAGCCAGCACGGCAGCGGTAGCCCACCTGGGGGTACAGGTTGCGGCCGCCGACGATGATGACGTCCTTCAGGCGGCCCGTGATGTACAGCAGGCCATCCTTGATGTACGCAAGGTCCCTGCGGTGAGATGAAGAAGGATGATCTAGAGTGTTGCCAAAGATGAAGGGCGCAGCCGCCGCAAGAAGCGTGAGCAGGGCAGCGCTGCCCGAATGTGCGGGTTGGCGCCGGCCTCCAACTGTGCAGGCGCACGGGGCCAGGTGTCGCTGGCCAGCCATGACTGCATCACTGTGACGGTGTGTGCAGTGTGCAGAAGCAGCAGCAGCGCCCGGCGCGGCTCACCCAGTGCGCAGGTACTGGCGGCCCTGGTACTCGTTTTGGAAGGTGTCCTTTGTGACGTCGGGCCGGGCCCCTGCAAGGGGCAGCAGCCGCAGAACAGGCAGGTCGACGTACTTGCAATGGGACGTGCGCAGCAGGAGGCGATGCGGGCGGCAGGGCATGACTTGCAGCAAGGGGGCTGCAGCACAGCCTGGCACCGCTGCAGCAGCGGTAGGACACTCACAGTAGCCGGCAGCACTGGAGGGAGAACTCAGCCAGACCTCGCCTGCGGCAGGCAGGGTGGGCGGCGGCTGAGCAGAGTGTGTTGCGTGCAGGGTGCTGGCGGTTATGTGGCCCATGCAGAGCGAAACAGGCTGCGCTGGCCGGCAACCCCATGCCAGCCGCGGAAGGCACCGCCCAGCGCCCACCATCTGCATCAAGAAGGCTGACTGTGAGCACCGCCTCTTGCTGCCAACCCAACCCACCTGTGGCTCCGGGCGGCACGGGGGAGGGGGCCGCACCCTCCTCGTCGCCGCCGAAGCTCATCAGCTGCAGGTCAATGTCCGAGTTCGACCCCACCACAGCGCACGCCACAAAGCCGGTGTCCGGGTCAATCACTGTCGGCTGGTGCGGGCGGGCAGCCATGGTGCCGGCATACACCACGTGCTCCGCCAGGCCGTAGGCGGGGCACATGGCGGTGGTTGAGAAGCCCAGCGGCCCAAACGTCGCCTGGAAGTCGGCCAGGGTGGCCGGGCGGATGGGCTCCGCGGCGTTGCAAGCGAACACGAGGGAGGAGAGGTCGAGGTGGGGGCGGCGCTCGGCGGGCATGCGCTGCCAGGCCAGCACGCAGCGGGTGAAGGCGAAGTTGGGGGCCGCCGTGATCTCGCCGCGGTACTTGGTGATGGTGCGCAGCCAGACAGGGGGTCCTTGAGGAAGGCAAAGGGGGACATGACCACTGTGTTGTAGCCCACATACCTGCGTTCGCAGGGGGACGAGGGGAGAGGGTGGCGCACGCCGACAGGTGAGGAGGGGGCGCGGCCACGGCGCCAGCGGGATGGCGGCATTGCGGGGAACAACCAGGCGGGAACGGCAGAAGGCTGCCGGCAAGAGGAGCTGGAGCAGCAGCAGCAGCAGCAGCAGCCGCATCCGACTGACACATGCAGCAGCCCGGCCACGCTCACAGGGGCAGCAGCATCATCACTATAAGGCCAAAATCTGCAGGGGGTGGCAGTAAGGCGGGACATCAACAGCAGCTGAGACCAAGCCACCAGCAACCGCAGGCGCTGCAGCGTGCCAGCGCATGCCGCAGGGGCATGCCCACAGCGACAGAATCACAGCAACAGCAACAGGCAGGCTGCCATGGACGGTACTACTGCACCGTGGTACTGCGGCATCCATGAGATCATGGTGACCCCTGGGCGCTGCGGCAGGTGTATGTAGATGGAGGCGAGGTTGTGAACAATGTTGCCGTGCGTCACCATCACGCCCTTTGGGTCGCCTGTGCGGGACAAGGAAGCGGGATAGGGTAGGCAGCAGCGAGGTTTATACCTCACAAGGAGTGTGATGGACCATGCAGCCGAGCAGCGCTTCGCCCTACTTCCCGAGCTTCGCCGGCTGAGCGCTCCAAACAAAGGATGGTGCTTCTGTGGCGTCAGCCAAAAACAACTCCTGCTGCGGCGGCGGAAAGGCACACACTGACATCACGACCACCCACCGGTGGAGCCGGAAGTGAACTGCAGGAAGGCCACGGCCTCCGGGCGGACAGTGCAGGGCTTCATGCGTCGTCCCTGCAGGAAGGTGGGCAGGCACTAGGGAGCCCACATGCTTACAGTCACTGTGCCGCCACGCTGAGATGTAAGGTAGAGCAGCGCTGCGGCGCTTAGGCTTGAAGAGCTGCAGCAGGACACAGGAAGTATGATTTGGACGGCAGGACGACCCACCTTCCCTGCTTTGAACAGGCTATCCGGAACTGCCTTCCATTTCAAGCTGCCCGCCCCACCGCCGCCGCCTGTGAAGAAGCTCTTCCATTTAAGACCTGCAAAGTGGTGTGAGTGGGTGGGTGAGGGGGACCAATCGCAGAAGCGGATAAAGTTGCCCTCACGGGCGCACAGCGGCTGCTCAATTGTGTGCAAGGCAGCCAGCAGCAGCAGCAAAGAGCCGCATGACTGCATTCCGTGTGCGAGCCTGGGGGGCTGACCATACAGGAGCTGACAAAGAAGTTCTCAGGCTGCAAAAACAGCAGCTTCTGCTTCCAGGAAGGCATGAAACCAGGCAGGGGCGTCCGAGGGTTGCATGTCACAAGCAATTACCTGTCACAATCAGGTGATAGTCCCCAGAGGTGAGAGCAATGGAGGTGCCCGACGTCTTGGCTATGAGCGCCAGCCGCGCAGAGTCCTTCTTGAACGTTGCTGGGCTTGGAGGGTACACCGGCACTGCAGATCGGAAGTGAAGAGGATACCGTTAGAGACCAGCCTGTTTGAAGCTGGGTAATGCACTGGTTCGGGGGATTGAAGAGGCCATTAGCTCAAATGACACATCAGGCGTCTGTCATTTGCTTGCTGATTGCTGCTGCAGAAGCTGTAAGCTTGGCAAGAAGACCAGATGAGACTGCAGGCATAACCGCATGGCGCGGCACCCACCCGCGATGATGCCTGCGGCCAAACATGATAGGAAGGCCACCAGGAACTTGAGACCTGGCGGGAAGCTAAGAATAACGCGGTCGCCGGCCTTCAGGCAAAGCGTCTTTGTCAGCCACTCGGCCACCGCCGCAACCTGGGACTCCAGCTGCAGTGCGGGTGCAGGGGATGAGACCATGGCAGCAAGGTGAGCCCCGCACAGGTCGGCAGACGGGGTGTGGGTGAGCCGCCGACAGCAATGGGTCACATGCGTCATCCATGCCTAATAAAAGCCTAGCTACTGGGCCGCAACGAGTCGCTGCAGGGCGCCTAGGCTTCAGTGAAATAGGTGAGTTTCCTTCGAATGGCAGCCATGGCGAGATGCAAGGGCAAGGCTGGTCAGAAGGCACGAGCTCGGAGGAAGATATTTGTCCCCCGCCCAAACCCAAGCTCACCTCGCCATAGCTGAGAGCGGCCACCTCGCCGCCGTCATCATCCAGCCACCGCAAGGCCACAGCGGCAGGCTGTCTCGCAGACAGCGCACGGAAGGCCTCAATGAGCAAGATGCCGCCGCTGGGCCCCGGTAATGGAGCCATCTATCCAGCTGCGGGCGCTGTGCCATACGCAGTTGCAAAGGGACGCTAACTTATGTGCTTCCAGACATGTCCACTCTTTTTCCAGTATTCCGAGAATCTCGCAGTCTGGAGCTTCTTCCGCCCTATTATATAATCAGTTAACTAATTCAATTCACTTGCACGAGTACTGGCTGCTTTCGCATCTTCATTCGAACCAGGTGGCGCCACGTCAGAACATTCAAGTTCTGAGGCAGCCCGCTTGATTCATGCGCCTCAGGTTCCACGTTTCAATCGGTGTGCACTCACGCATCCGCTCCGCGCGCTGCGCAAGATTGGTCCAGAACCTGCACTCGCCTCGCTGCCGCCTGCAAAGCGGGGGCTTAACTCGATGGGCAAGTCATTTGCACGTGGATTCGCTTGCTCGACCCGTTGCTGGCTCCTGGCGGCGGTGGCGCTGGTGGGGGCTGGGGGACTGAGCAGTCCGCCAGCACTGCGCTCGTGGCGCCAGCAAGCAGCAGTGGCTTACACCTGCCCTTGCCCCGGCGCCTCGACCTTTCGCTGCCGTACAACCGTGCAGCATGCATCTGCCAATGTGCGGCTTGCAGATCTCAGCTAGCACCGGTGCATGAGGGGCGCACGCGGCGCAGATCCATCTGCCGCTAATCAGCATCAAAGTGTGGTGTTGCAGTTGTTGCTGTCGCTCGTGCTGGCAAACTCTCTCAGTGTATGTGGGCTACTTACTTGAAAGGTGGTCAGCCAGCCTGACAACCACCATCTTAGATCAACACCCCAGGCTGATGGACGAGATCTAGAGGTGCGTACGCATCCCGGACGCATTTTAGGATCTTCTTTGCAAATCAACTTAGCAAAGTACAATGGTGAGAACAATATACACAGTGATTTGGGAAGGGTGCACGGCCAACTTCTTATGTTGCTTGCGAAGAGCGATGTGTCGCTAGCCGTTAAGAGATGAATCCACCTGGCCAGAATCTGCCTGCGAGAGCCGGCCTGGCAGCTTGCTGCTTGGTGCTAGTACAGTAGGCGATGCCGCAGCGGGGCATGAAGGGGGAACAGCTGAAGGTGTAGCGACAGGAGAAGAAGCATTGATCAATGGGGAGCTCGTTGTTGTAGGAGGGCTGCTGCGATCCAAGCTGGGGCGCGGTGACTTTGTACGAATAGGGGGAAGGGCTGCCGCGGTGTTGCAATCCATGGCATCGGATGCTATCTGCTCAGCAGCTGGCTGGCCCTTCAGCTTGCTTGTTGCTATCTGTGTCAAGCCGGGCGCAAGAGCCACCGAGCAGCTAGGCGAAAGAATGCCAAGCTGCTGGCAATCGCGGTATACGCTGCGAACACAAACAAAGGAGTCAAGGAGACCGTTGGTGCGAGATGCTGCCAAATCAACACCTTGCGTGCTGAATGCATGCTCACCCATGAACAGGCTCAGTGTAGCGGCCCCCGACATAAGGGCGATGCCAAACAGGCCGAACGCCAAAACGGACAAAATGCTCCCGATCAGCATCCCTGCACAACTTAAAAAGCCAGTCATTACACCATGAACTCGAGTGAGATTGCTGGGCAAATCCACCAACCTGTTGCCAGTATCAGCCCCGTTAAAGCCGAAATTCCGACGATGGTGAGCACTAACGCAGTACACGCCAGAAACGCTATGCCGCATAAGCTGAATCCCAAAACAGACCCCAAAGCCTGCAATTCCGCAACATGCTTGGATGATCAGAATCAAGGAGAAGAAACGCTATTGCACGTGCCTCACTAGCATGCAAGAACCAAGCTGGTACAAGCAGCAAATCGCACCAGCCAGCCATGCGCCGTGTGAGGCATCAAAGCGCGGGCGTGTCGCATGAGAAAACGTCCGTCTTTCAGACTGTTGGCGCGCAGGTCACAAAGCAACTGCAGGTGGGATCAAGGAATGCAGCAGGTTACCATGCCAAGCTGCAAAAACAAAACAAAAACAACAGCCTGGCAAGCACAGGCGATTGCTAACGCTTTCGGGATTTGCGTGCTTTGGAAACCATGCCAAAACCGCGACTGTACCTGGAAAAGGGCATCACGGGTGTGCCGCGGCACTAGCAGTGACACTGGGCCTGCAAGACAGCGGGCGTATGCTTTGTGATACTGCTGGCGCCGGCACAAGGTGAAACCCTGCCACGCAGTGACATGCGACTTGCGCTGCAAGATGCACATCCGGCTGAAGATAGCCGTTGGTAAACATGACTGAGCCATATCTGGCGCATTGCAAGTATGTGTCTTGCCTGACAGATAGCTGGAGTAGATCATGTACAGCACCCTGAAGACGCTGCCAGCAGCGGCGCTGGTGGCGGGTGGTGGCGTGCTGGGCGGTCCCTGTTGCATTACTGCTGCATCCTTGATGCCCATGGCGTGCGGATTGCTGTTTGCAAGTGATCAATGGCGAACGTTGCGCTGAGAGTTGCGCTTGCGGCAGGGCAAACAGCAGCCAGAGCACAGACGAGGAGGGAGAGCAGATTATCTGCAGACTACAATCCCCAGCATTCGTGATCCATCAAACTAACGGGAAACGGCTGCTGTCAGGGGGAGCGCCACATATGCAGCTTCTTCCCAGCGCATGGCGGGCCAGAATCGGGGCAGGCGGCTTGCTTCGGTTGTTGCCGGTCGTGTATGCCACATATTACACCGCCCCGCGTATCCAAGGCCGGAGGCCGCTGTGCAGTTCTCAGCTCGTGTTTTTGGTTGCCGAGACGGCTGCCGGTTGTTCCCTGCACTCTACATAACTACCGGTTATCGTGCCGACTTCCTTTGGGCGGCAACAAGCCACCAGCTTTGAACCCGCCAACTCTCCCGCGCTCCCTGTGTGGGTCATCCTGGGAGGCTATCTGCTGCAGCATGGCGCTCCCGAAGAAACGAGGAATCGTGTTGATGGCCTTGGCATTCGCCCTTGTCCTTCGGATGTCGCCAATGTCAGGTGCCCCGGCCCCTCCGCTTGGGCAGCGCCGCCAACCTTGCTCCCGCTGCCTTTCTGCTCAATCATGCTGTATGTATTGCGCATTAGGCCCTGGCCCTGGAGACTACAATCTAATGCCGCGTGCCCACGCTGCACTGTTTGTGCACAGTATCCAACTCCCTCCCCTTCCCCGGCCCTCTGCAGTGTACAACGCCACGGTGCTGCTGCTGGGCAATTCGTGCGGCTCGGCTTGGCAGCTCGTGCGCGCTGTGCCGGCACCCACACCACCCTTGAAGGCGGCCATCCTCAACGTGACGTCTGATTTCGATCAGGTGGGGCGCGGACGGGCCTGCCGCGTCACGGCTGCTGAACATTTCCGTGGCGAACCCGCTGTGGCCCAGCTGGGCGGCAATCTCCTACACCGAGCAGCTATCACGTGCAGCCTGACTGGCGAGGAATGCCGTGGCATCCCGCCTTTGTGCACTTGAATCGTGCAACGACTGCAAGGAGTCGTCATGTTGGCCCTCCCGCCCCCTGCCGTGCAGCTTGCGCACCTCGTGGCCGACTTCATGCAGCAGCCGGGGTGGACCCGCAGGTGGAGCGCAGCTTCAAAGAGTACCTGATGCAGAGGGCGACCAGGTGACAACGCGGAGTTGGGGAGGCAGGAAAGGAGGCTGCCCGGCTGCCCGCGCGGTGGACCCATCCGCCCGTCGCTTGCTGCCTGGTCCCTGCTGCCTGGTCACTGCAAGCGCGCTGCCTCCGCTGCTCCCTCCAGGTCCTACCCACGCCTCGAGTCGCTGCTGGATTGGCTCCTTGCGTGCTACAAGTTCGCCTTCCCCTTCCTGGTGAGGATGCCTTTTGCCACAGTGGCCTCGTGCTGGCGCTAGTGCAAGCAGTACAGGGCCGAAGTGCGTGCTGACCACGCGGTTGCTGATGCGCATGAAACTGTCCCCTCGCTCACCGGGGACCGAGCCCCTTGCTGCTCGGCACTCTGTGCAGATCATCAGCCTAGCTGCCAGACGGGGTGGCAGCCGGGAGCAGAGCTCCGACACCGCGGCAGCCTGCGAGCCTGTCGGCGACAATGTGCAGCTGGCCCTGGAGCCTGCCGCTGCGCATTACGCCGACGGCCCTCACCTGCCTGAGCAACGCAGCAGCATCGCAGAGCCCGGCCGGGTGCCCAGCCTGCAGGCTGCACTGCAGCAGCGGCAGCTGGCCAGCAGCAGCGGCCTCAACGGCTTTCTCACTCACGGCGGCCGTGCCACCGGTCGAGCCGGCAGCCAGAGCCCAAGAGGGCCCGAGACGCCAGTGGAGGGCGGCACCCGCCTCCAGCCGCACCTGACAGCGATGCGGCACACTGCAGGTATCTGACTGATGAGCTTTCCTGCATTTGGTGCAACCCACCTGACTGGCGCCCCTCACCGGTTCTCTCACTATCCCTGTGCAGGCAGCAAGCTGCCAACACAGCGGCAGCGCCGGTCCACCGCCAACGAAATTGACACTGAGCACAGCTTCTGAGGCTGAGGAGGGCCTCATTAAGGCTGCAAGCAGTGCGTTTGCGCCACAAGGAACAGTGCCTGGCCTGACCCGCTGCTGCTGTTGTGATGCATAGAGAACTACTGTCACGTCCTCTTCCATGTCCACACTTATTCCGTTGTGTAGCCGCTGTTTCCCACGCTGACTCAGGTCCTCCGTCCGCGTCGCCTGTCTTTGTGCTGACTTTGCCTGAGTTTTCCCGTGCGGCCATGTGCAATCTTACTCGCAACAACTGTCACACACCAACGTCTCATCGTGTGAACAGGTGGAGCAGTAATCTCGGAAAAGCACACACTGGGAGGGAAGCTGAGTAGTGGGGGAAACCAGCAGCAAACTCTTGAGGGTGGCCCGCCAATCAGGTCAGGTCATCATCGCCAAAGTCGCCCCAGCCCTCCTGTGCTGGCCGCTGCTGCTGCGCATCGCCCTGCTCAGACGCCGGCCATGCAAAGCCGCCGTGAACAGGCTGGGCCTCAGCAGCCGCCGCCCAGTCAAAGGGAGCGCCCTGGCGCTGCTGCCAGGCGGCGGCTGCGTCGGCGCCGCCGCTCAGGGACACATCCTCAAAGGCAGCTGCCACCTCACTGCCGTCCCAGCCGCCCTGCTGCTCCAGCGCAGCCTCGGCCTTGCCAGCCGACGGCTCGGCCTGCCATGCATCCCCGCTGTCGTCCTGCCAACCAACAGCAGCACCAGCAGGAAGCTCCTGCTGCTGCCAGTTTGCGGCATCGCCCGGCTGTGCTTCAAAGCTCTTGGGCCAGTCGCCTTCCACCTGCCCCCACTGGTCAGCTGCAGGGCTGGCCTCCTGCTCATCGCTGGCCAGCAGCGCAGCCGGGGCCGGGTCCTCCGCCCAGCCTGCAGCCTGCACGGCAGCGGCTTGCAACCCATCATGGCCCGCCTGCTGCTGCTGTCCCCAGCCGGCGCCGAAGTCGGCAGCAGCAGCAGCGTCCTGCTCCCAAGCCTCCTGCTGCTGCGGCTGCTCCCAGCTGGCAGCCTCAATGGCAGCGGGAGCAGCATCAGGCTGCTCCCAGCCTGCAGCCTCGTCGGCAGCATGCGCAGCATCCTGCTCCCAAGCCTCCTTCTGCTCCGGCTGCTCCCAGCTGGCGGCATCGTGCGCTGCAGCGGCCACGTCGGCAGGCCACTCGCCGCCGCCGTCCTGGCCCCAAGCGTTGGCCTCCTCTGCTGCCGCTACCCCCGATGCTGAGCCCTGCTGTGCGCGCTCAGAGGAGGCGGGATCCTCTGCACGCGCCTCCCAGGCAGCGGGTTCATCGGGTTGCTGCCACCCAGCCTCTGCCGCCGGCCAGGTTTCCTGCACCTCTTCCCCAGCAGCAGCAGCGCCTGCGCTCGCCTCGGCAGATGCCTGCCCTTCGCCCCAGCCAGCCTCCTCCTCCACCTGCGAGTGCCAGGCGCAGCCAGCAAAACAGTGGGTCAGGAGCATGTGGCGTGCGCTGCAGCTCCAATGATGGCTGCCCAGCATGTTCCTTGCTGCACAGCATGCACATGTGTGCAGGCACAGCACGTAAATTGCGCAAGCGGCCCGCCCCGTCGGGCGGCGGGCCGCCGGCCGCACGCACCTCAGCAAGCAGCGCCGTCACCACCCCCTCGTCCTCGCCCCGCGCAACCAGCAGCTGCACCAGGCGCGCCACCTGCGGGGAGGGAGGGAGGGCGGAAGGTGATGCAGGGGGGCCCACGCTGGAACCGCAGCAGGCAGCCTGCCCGCAAACACTGTCCGGCGAGCAATGCCGCTGCCTCTGCACATGTGGTCGCCAACGGCAGCGTGCCCCCGCGGCCCCCACCCACCTTGGCTTCCTCTTGGCCCAGGGAGGTGAGGCAGTCGGTGAGGGTCTCCTCCCCAGCCTCCACCTCGCCCCGCAGAGCCTCCACCTGCCCAGCTAGCGGCTCCAGAGCCTGCACACACGGGGTTGGTGGTAGGGGTGGGGGTGGGTGCGAGTGGGGGGTGGGTGGGGGGCACAGCGAGCGGTGCACTCATCAGGACAACAGCCACACATCAATCGGCAAAACAGCCACGCATGGTGACCAGCTGCCACAATGCTAGGCAGAAATAAGGTAGGGAAGCAGGCGGTGATGAGATGCGGCACCTGGACGCGGGCCTGCAGCGCCGCCAGCTCAGCCTGCAGGGCCGCCACGTCGGCGGGCGTCGCAGCGGAGTCGGCCCCGGCCGCCGCATCCAGCTGCTCCTGCTGCTGCTCCAGCAGCTGCAGCATCTCCTGCTGCTGCTCCGCCGCCGCTGCCAGCTCAGCGCGCAGCTCCTCAGCCTCGGCACGGCGGCGCTCCTCGGCGGCGGCAGCGGCGGCCTCGGCAGCCGCCGCAGCCGCTTTGGCCCCTTCCAGCTCGTGTCTCAACAGATCCAGTTGCTGCTCATCGGTCGCGACGGTCGCCTCTGCAGCCTGCTTGACGGCAGACAGCTCCTCCAGGCGCGCCTCTGCCTCGGCGGCAGCTTGTGCAGCAGCGGCCGACTGTGCCTTGGCGGTCGCCAGCTCGCGGCACAGCTGCTCGACCTGCTGCTCGGCGGCCGCTGCTGCATGCCGCGCCGCCGTCTCGGCTTCTTGCCTGGCAGCAAACACCTCCTGCTGGCTGCCCTCTGCCGCCATCGCGGCCTGGGACGCCGCAGCTGCCTCGTCCTGCGCTGCCGCCAGCTCCTGCTGCAACGCGCGCAGCTGGAGGGCGTGCTCCTCCGCCTCGGCTGCCGCCTGCACCTGCGCTGCCTCTGCCTCCTGGCGCACAGCCGCCAGCTCACCCTTCACAGCTTCCGCCAGCTGCCGCTCCTCGGCTGCAGCCTCGGCCGCCGCCTGCGCCGCCGCCAGCGCCTCCCGCAGCAGCTCAATCTGCTCCCGCTGCTCCTCAGCCTCCGCGGCAGCTGTCTCGGCAGCGGCCGCCGCTGCCGCCTGCGCCGCCGCCAGCGCCGCCTCCTTCTCTAGCAAAGCGGCCGCAGCCTGCTCCAGCTCCGCGGCTGGCGGCGTGGAAGCGGCCGCCAGCAGGTGCTCGCGGGCGGCCTCCAAGGCGGCGATGCTGCGAGAGGAAAGGAACCCAAACAGGAGACCTCGCTGTGACAGGTCCGTAAAATCGCGGTTCAGAAACGACACACAGCCGGCTGGCCGTTACCGGCAAGCGCAAGGAGAGGAACCCGCCAGCACGCCGCCCAGCCCACGCAGCAGCGCCCGACGCCTGCCTCACCGCTCAGCATCCTGCGCTCGCAGCTTCTTGGCCTTCACCAGCTGCAGCTTGAACCTCTTCAGCTCCTCCTCCCTGGCCACCAGCGCGGCCTCGGCAGCCTGTGCGGCGGTGAGGGAGGAGGAGAGGGAGTCGCGGGCGGCCGACGCCGCCTCGGCCGCGCTTGCTGCCTCGGCACGCAGGGACTCGATCTGTGCGTGCTGAGCGGCCAGCTCCTGTGCATCGGGGAAGGTTGGGAAGGGGATGAAACGTGGAGAAGGCACGCAGCTGTTGGGGGTGGGCAACAGCAGGCATGGCGAGCACTTAGGGCGCACAGACAAGCACGGCAAGCACCGCGGTACGACTGGCCGCCAGCCAGCAAGCACAGCACGCAAACCCACCAAGCGCTGGCCCATGCTCACCTCACGCAGCGCAGAGGCCTCAGCGGCATGCGCCGCTGCCGCCGCCTCTGCCTGGTCCCGCGCAGCCGCCGCTTCTTGCCGCAGGCCATGCAGCTCGGCCTCCCTTGCCAGCAGCTGCTCCTGGACCTCGCCCAGCAGCGCCTGCTGCGTCTCGGCGGCCTCCGCGGCGGCAGCGACCGCGGCTGCAGCTGCCGCCTGCTTCCGCTGCAGCTCCTCCACTTGCTGCTGCCGAGCGGCGAGCTCGGCCTCGGCCGCCTCCCGCCCCCGCCGCTCCCCCTCGGCCTCCTCACGCGCATCGGCCGCCGCCTGCTGCAACTCCTCCAGCTGCTGCAGCCGGGAGGAAAGCTCGCCGTCCAGCTGCTCGCACAGGCGCTGCGCATCGGCGGCCGCCGCCTGCGCCGCCGCCAGCTGCTCACGCAGGGCGGCAGCCTCTGCGGCTGCAGTGCTGCCGGCCTCGGCGGAGGCCCGCAGCTGCTCCAGCTCCTCCTGCAGAGCAGAGGAGTCATGTCGGGAGACAGCCGGGCATACAGGTGATGGAAGCGCGGGAAGCGGTGCTCAACCTGCACGCACGACATGCGCCTGGCGCAACGACTCCGCGCCGCCTCATGCCGCGCAACCATGCAGCACCCACCTGCTTCTGCTCCAGCAGCTCCATCACCTTGAGGTTCTCCTCGCCCAGCGCCCCAACCTCCTGCGGGAGGAAAGAACAGGCGGCAGCGGCACCAGGTCAATGACCAAGGCAGACCACACTCAAGAAAGAGCTGGAGCAGCGGCGCCTCGAGCTAGCTTGCAGCATACAAGCGCAGCAGGGGTAACAGTTGCTGGCGAGCCACACCAGCACACGACCGCTGGCCCCCACACGCACCTGCTGGTGCGCCGCCACCATCTCCTCCACCTGCTGCTGCAGCGCCGCCTGCTCAGCACCCAGAGCCTCCTGCAGCGCCTGCGCCGCCTCCAGCTGCGCGCGCAGAGCGCCCAGCTCGGCCTCCGAGGCGGCGGCGGCCTCTGCAGCGGCCGCCTCGTGCTGCTGCTGCGCGTCCTGCATCTGCTGGCGCAGCTCCGCCGCGGCGGCCTCGCTGGCGGCAGCAGCCTCGGCGGCCGCCTGCTGCTCCTGCTGCACCATCTGCACGCGTGCCACGCCATGAATGGGCAACAGGTCAAGCCAAAGCTCACAATGCTGCCGATCCCTTCTGCCATTCAGTGAGCCCGGCAGCCAGCCCGGCAGCCCTGCGGCGTGTCATTGTCACCTAACACCGCCACCAAGCGCACATCAACAAGCATAGGATCCGGCCCCCACCTGGATCTTCTTGCGGGCCACCGCAAACTTCTTCTCAAGCTCCCGGCACCGTGCCGCCACCGCCTCGTGCTCCTCTGGCGGGACGCCGCTGCCGCCCGACGCGGCCGCCGCCTCCGCTGCCTGCAAGTTAAGGGAGCCCGGGCAGCACAGCTCAAGCAAGGGAGGATGGCAAGGCGCAGGCAGCGCGATGACGGGCGCTGGCAGCGCACGCTGCAGGCATGCAGGATGATGGCTGGACAGGGCTCGCTCAGCTCCTTCCCCACGGCTGCCGCCCCTCCCACCCCAACAGCCCCACCTGCAGCGCCGCCCGCGCCTCATCCAGCTGGGAGCGCAGCCGCCCAATCTCCTGGTCCTTGCGCTCGACGGCGGCGGCCACCGTGGCCTACGCAGCAGGGGCAGCAGGCGAGGCAGGCGCCGCCTGAACCGATGTGCCGGACAAACACATGCAGCCAGCCGCTGGTGGGCAGGCACACGCCGTACAGAGGCTGGGCAGAGGGCCCCAGCAACCCACCTCCATCTCCGCCTCGGCACGCTGCAGCTGCTGCTGAAGCTGACGCTTGAGCGCCTCCTGAGCGGCGTGAAGCTGGGCGTCCTTCTCCGCGACAGCGGCCGCCACTGCGACCTGCAGCAGAGGCGGAGTCTTGTTTGTGGCAAGCACGCAATTTGAAGCCGGACCCGAGGCTGGCAGAGCGAACAAAATTTTAGGGGGCAGGGCGCAGAAAAAGAAGGCAGCAAAGGCAGCCAAGGCCCAGCAGCACTTGCTCGCCTGCACCCGCTCCTTGGCCTCCGCCAGGATAGCGGCAGCAGCCTCCTCCGCCTCTGCGGCGGCATCGGCGGCAGCGTCTTGCAACTCCTACAGTGGGGAGCAGAGCATACGCGTGAGGAGCCATTGGATTGGTGAATCCAGAGCACCAGATGACGTTGTTGGGTGTCAGGGCACAAGACGACCATCGTAGAGCAGCAACAGAGCACGACATGGGCGCCCACTTGCTGAGAAGCAACACGCATGCACAGAAACTCCCCCACCTGAATGCGAGCCTCCAGCGAGGCGATGAGCGCGCCCTTGTTGGCGGCAGCGCCTTCCCACTCTCTGTTCAGGTGGAGAGGGAGGGCGTGCGTCACACAGTGTTTTGCAAAGGATGCCAAGCCAACCATGTGAGATGAGGGAACCATGCACAGCTACGCACGGGCCACCTCAGGGCTGGGCCCGAAGCGGTGCAGCAATGTTGCGCAGCACGCCGCGGGCGAGCCGCTGTTAACCACGGGGCCAAGCCGCCGCCCACCTGGCGCGCTGCTCGGAGGCCTGCAGCTGCTGCAGCACCTCCTCCTTCGCCTGCAGCGCCAGCTGCACACATAAAAGAAGAAAGAAGAAGGCGGCGGCTGGTTGTGGGGGCAGCAGGGGCGAAGGCACTGGCAGGGGGCACAGCGACGCGCTTCGTCAGCGGGACGACGCGCGCTCGGCTTCCACCAGCCTTCAAAGCATTGCACAACCTGCCCAGACACCCCACCGCCGCTTGTAACACGCGCCCCCTTTGATCACCTCTGCGTCCTGCAGCTCGCGGCGGGACGCCTCCAGCGCCTCGTTGGCCACGTCCAGGTCCACCTGCAGACCAGGCGGTAGAGGGGGCGGTACTGTAAGGGCTACACTGGCAGTGGAGCTTGCGATGCAGGCAAGGGTCAGGCTGAGGAATAATTATGTATGCAGGGGAAGCAGCGCGCAAGCTGGCGGCGCCCTGGCTGCGTGGCCCCCAGCAAGGCAAAGGCTGCTGGGCAGCCGTCAGCATGAGGGACTCAGCGGGATGGACTCAGCAGGCAGGCATGGCAGCCGGCTCGCCTGCAGGGCCGCCAGGGCCGCCTCTGCCTGCACCCGCGCATTGTCCGCCGCCGCCAGCTCCTGCATGCGCGGATCAGCAGCGGCAACCTGCACATGCGGCGTGGGCGGCGGCAGCAGGGGCGGGCTCATACGCAGCAAAGACGTGGGGCCACCAATCGTGCAACTAACCAACCGTACATCTCAAGCAACAGCGGCGCCCGCTGACCCTGCACAAACAAGTCACCCATAACGCCCCACGTGCCTGCTCATGCAGCGTCGTCGCAGACGCCGCCGCCTCTGCCAGCTCCGCCTCCCGCTGGCCCAGCCGCCCCTGCAGCTCCCCCAGCTGCACCTGCAGTGCCGCCGCCACGGACTCCTTGCGCTCCAGGGCGGCGTCGCGGGCGGCCAGCGCCTGCAGAGAAGGGGGCAAAAGAATGTGTGCTGCTGTGAGTTGTGTTTGAGTCGACAAGCAGCAGCCATGGAGGAGCCTCTGTGCAGGCGGCAGGGCGCCCTGCATCCCCGCAGCAGGCTGACGACGACCTGCCCCCTCACCTGCTTCAACCCCTCCTGCTCCGCAGCGGCACCCAGCAGCTGCCTGCTGTCTGCGGCGGCGCCGGCTCCCGCCGCCGCCTGAGCGTCGAGCTGCGCCTGCAGCGCGGCAAGCTGCTCCTCCCGCGCTGCAGCTGCAGCAGCAGCCGCCTCCAGCTGGGCCGCCTGCTGCTGGCACAGCTGGTACAGCTGATCCAGCTCCCGTTGCAGGAGCTGCGGCTCGGCGGCAGCATCGCCCTCGGCCGCCACAACCCCGTCACGGGTGCTTGCAGCAGCAGCGGTGGCACCAGCGCCCCACTGGCTGCCGGCTGACGGCGGCTTTTCGGTGCCCGAGCCCAGGCGCTCCTCAGGAAGCAACTGCTCAGCCTCTGACGCCTGCCCTTGATGATCGCGTGTTGGGAGAAGGCCAGCTAGGCCGTCGTCCCAGCCCTCTGTGGCAGCCTCAGCCTCGCCGCCGCCCGCGGCGTGAGCATGGCCGTTGGCCGCTTCCAGCTCAGCAGCACCGCCGTTGCCGGCAGCAGCCGCCTCCCCTGTCGCCGGCTCACATGCGTCCTCCATGCCGCCCCAGCCCTCCGCTGCGGCCGGCTCCTCTTCGGCAGCAGCAGCTGCTGCAGCCTGTTCACCCAAAGTGTAAGCGGGGCATCGCCAGCAGGCTCCACTTCGGCGGCCGCCCAACCGTCGGCGCCATCGCCCACGCCCGCCCAGCCCTCCGCCGGTGCTGCAGCGTCGCCGGTGGGAAGGGCGTCTGCACCGCCCCAGCCTTCGGCGGCGCCCGGCACCTCGCCGCCAGCCCAGCCGTCGCCCTCGCCGGCCCAGCTGTCGGGCTGGTGGACGGGCGGCTCCTCGCTGAGAGCCTGGCTGGGCGGGCGCTCGGCATGCGCAGCGGCGGGGCCAGTGGTGGCTTCGCCGGGCGGCGCGCCGCTGCCAGCCTCCCAGCCCTCCCCCTCCCAGCTCTGCTCCTGGTGGAAAGGCGGCTCCTCGGCCCAGGCGCCGCCAACCGCCTGATCCACCTGCGCAGCCTCAAAGCGGCCGGCCAGGCTCTGCTGGGCTGCGCCGGCGGCTACGCCGCCATCGGCTGCACCGTACTGCCCGTACTGAGCCTGCCCGGCGTCGCCGTCCCGCTGCTCATAATACGCCGGGGGCTGGCCGTTGCTGGCGGGGCCGCAGCCTGGCAGCGGGCTCTGCATGGGTTGGCGGGCAGGAGCGCAGGCTCAGCAGCGGTTCGAGGGCACCCCAAGCCACAGCAGGAAAGGCCAGCCCAGCTGCAGCGCAGCCAGGCGGCCGCCGCTGCCCCTCAGGTAGGAACGCTGCAGTACCGCCACAGCTGGTTGCGGGCTCACCTGGCCAACGCTGGCTGCGCCGCCGTACAGCGTGCTGTGCATGCTCTGCACCTCGCTGCCCTCTCCCTCCAGCTCGCCTGCGACAGGAGGAGGGGCGGCGGCCGACAGGCAGTGGCGCATAGGTGAGGATAGGCAGGTGTCAAAGATGGCATGGTTTGCAGCGGGAAGGGACCTTGCAGCAGCCCCAGCCCAACAAGGGCAGCCAACGGGCTGCACAGGCCGCAGCCACTGCCCCTTCGCAGTGCGCATGCCGGCTGCACTCCACACTGCTCACTGCACCCCAAACAATACAGAAAACCAGTGCAAGCATCTGCAGCGCAGCCGCCGCCGCCGCCGCTCACCCTCGCTCCAGCGGCTGCTCAGCGTGTCGGCGTCGCTGGCGCCGCAGAAGGAGGCGGCGTTGCGGGCGGCGGCGGCGCGCGGGATGCCCAGCTGGGAGGCCAGCGCGCCTGTAAGGGGCAGGGGGCAGCCAGGGCACGCACAGCAGGGCGTTGAGGGACCACGAACACATGGCCGGACAGGTGGCGAGTAATGGAAGGGTTTTTGCCCAGCGCGCAAGATCCCTCTCGTACGCGGCAGGCGGGCGCCGCAGCCAAGCAGCCAAAGCCACGGGCACAAGCCGCGGGCTCGCCAGTGCAGCACAAACCAGAGCCGGTCCAGGAGGAGGCCGGGCGCAGCTGCTGGGAGGGCCCACCTGGCGACAGCACGCCCGGTGACGAGTCCTCCCCCTCAGCAAACACGCCGGCCAGCAGGGCCTCCAGCTCTGCCTGGGCGGGGCGGGGGAGCCGCCAGCTGGCGGCGTGGCGTAGCCCGGCAGCTCGTCATCCGGCGGCGGCAGCACGCTCCCCACAGCCAAGTCCGTGGCAGCGGGGGCAGCGACGTTCTCCGCTGTGCCGCCAACAGAGCGCGCGTCGCCATTGGGGGGCAGGGCGTGAGTGGCGGCGCAGGCCGGTATGCCGCCCTCGGAGTCCGAGCCTGCGGCTTGCTCCCAGGGCAGCGCCTTCTGCAGCTTGCCTGCCTTGCGCTTGCGCCCCCTGCGGCGAGGGGGAAGAAAAGGTGTGGGTTACACAACAGCAGAAATTCCAACAAAGATTCCAGCTGGCATGGCAGAAACCACAAGCCAAGGCACGTTCTGGCAGCGCAGGCGTTCTGCGGAACTGGCGGCTCCCCACCTGCCACCGCCTCCAACAAGCCCACCCCCACCTCGCCGCTGCCTGCTCCCTGCAGCAGCTGCGCCTGCGCCACGCTCAGCTGCTGGTGTGCGGCAGCGGCCGCCGCACCTGCCGCCGCCTTCACCCGCTGCGTCGCCTGCTGCAGCTGGGGGCGCAGGAAGGAGGCGAAGACCTGTCCAAGGGTGGGGTCAGCACCCAGCTGGCTCTCGCGCCCGCCGCCGACGCCGACGCCGCCGCCTCGGCGTACGCATCGTCAGCTGCTGCCGACAGCGGCCGCTCCCGGGAGAGGGCGGCAGCGAGCCCGGGGGCGGCGAGCGGTGCGCGGCGGCTCAGCGCCCGCCAGCATCGCATGCGGGTCGGCGGCGGCTGGGTCAGCAGCCTCCAGCTCCATCGCTGCCTCCGGGTTCTGCTCCAGCGCAGCGGCAGCAGCCTCGGTGGCGCCCTCAGCTGCCGCCACCGCCGCTGCCTCCTCGGCATCGGCGGCAGTGGGTGTGCCCGGGCGTGAGGCGCCGGCGTTGGCGGCCATGTGCTCCGCCACCGCCGCCGCCACCGCAGGGCGCTGCAGCAGCGCGTCGTAGTCGTGGCTGTGGTAGGCGGCTGGGTAGTTCTGGGCGGGGTGGGGAGGGGGTGCGAGGGGAGAGGCCGGGGCAGGCAGGGTCACTTGCAAGGCAGCTGAGCCAGAGAACACTGCCATGCAGAGCATGACTGCAAGCTTCCCAGCCCAGCCTACAATAGCCCTCCTCGAGGACTGCACATGCCTCTGACAGGGCAGCGTGGCAGCCAGAAATGAGGCAGGGACTCAGCCCGCAGCCTGCCCAGCCCGCCAACCGCCAGCCAGCCAGCCAGCCAGCCCAGCCCAGCCCACCTGCGCCACCCAGAGAGCCATGGCGTCCCGCTCGTACCCGCAGGCGCGGTAGTAGGACCAGAAGGACAGGATCTGGGCGGCAGGAGGGAAAGAAAAGAAGGAGGGGGCGCGATGCGTCAGGCGGCTGGTGGCCAAGCTGCGCAAGGGCGGTTCTTCAAATTGCAGGGTGCAACACGCGGCCAACAGTAGCAGCTGAGACAGCGAAAGACACGGGCAGAACCACCGGGCGGAAATTCAAGGGGGCAGACGCGAGCAGGCGCACCTCCTTCACAACTGGGTCGTCCAGCAAGGCGGCTGCGCTGTCTGACGGCGCAGCAGAGGTGGATGCCTCCCCAGCGCCGCCATCGGCAGCAGCGGCAGCAGCGGTGTCGCCCTCAACGGCGGCGGCGGGGTGCGCGCACTCGCCGCCCTCTGGGTGAGGCTCCACAAAGCTGTTGTGGTGCAGCGAGGCGTCGGCGGCGTTGTGCAGCGGGCCGCCAGCCGCAGGGAGGGTGGAGCTCACTGTCACCCCTTCCACCTGCATGGCAAGCCCGACGTCCGGCGGCAGCAGCAAGTCAGGGGGCAGCGGATTGTGCGGCACAGCAGCGCGGTCGCCGCGCTGGCCAGCGCAGCAGCCGCAGGGAAGCCGCACCTCCATGGCGGAACCACCCTCGGCGTCTTGCAGCACTGCACGGTACTGCTCGGCATAGTACTGCTGCAGAGTTTGGGGGCCAGAATGGAAACGCAAGAGTTTCTCAGCTGCCAGTAGACCAGGGCCCCCCAGGCAGTGCAACAAGCGCCCCACAGAGCCCGGCGCCGCACCTGCAACTCGCCGCCAGCCTCGCCGCCAGCTGTGTACAGCGCGTCCACCTGCTGGTACTGCTCGGCATAATGAACGCCTTCAGGGCTTGCGTACTGCACGCCGTACTGCTGATGGTGCTCGTATGCAAGGGCCGAGCTGTTGGGTTCGTCGCCGCCCTCCTCCAGCTGCTGCTGCCCACCCCAGGCTGCCTCCACCGCCCCCACCTCCAACGAGCCGCTGCCATCAGCTGCAGGCGGCTCCCAGCGCCAGCGGGGGCACCTGAAGCAGCAAACTCTTCCGCGGCCGCCTTGGGCGTTCCTGCCTTGGAGGCAGGCTTGCTGCCGCCGGCGGCAGACGCCGACGACTCTGCGGGCCCAAAGTCCTCCGCTGCAGCATCCTCAGCGGGAGCAGCAGGGGTGAAGACAGCCGAGGGCGGCTTGAACATGGCCGGAACCGACCCCGCGCCACGCGTGGCGTGCGCGCTAGCACCAAACGCCGTTGGTGGGCGCAGGCCGCCGAGCACGCTGCCGCCGCCACCCTGGCTGCCGCTGTCAGAGGCGGCGGGCGCGGCGGCGCCAAAGCCCCCGCAGATGCATAGCGCCCCACCACGCTGCGGCGGGCCAAGCTGGGCGCGCTGTAGCCGCTGCCTACGATGCCGCTGGCGCCGCTGGAGGCGCCGCCCAGGATGGGTGGCGCCGCAGTTTTCTTTTCCTCCTCCATCTGCCGCCGCCGCTCCTCCTCTTCTCCAGGCATCAGCCAGCACTTGAGCTGCACCCATACGTGGCAGGCGACCCAGGAACAAGCGGTTGGTGTTCTGCGGAATGCCTGGCAAGCGAGGAGCACAGCCAAAATCAAGGTTCTGTGGAAACATCAACTGTCCCTGCTTGCCTCTTCGTTGTAGTACATGGCCAGCTGGTCCCCGAGTTTCATCTTGACAGACTTCTTCTTGGCGGACTGCAGCAGAGCAACAGGGCGTGGTGAGGGGCCGGCCCCCTGCAGCGTCGTGCGGCAGGTGGCGGCGGGTAAGCGGAAGCTCCCGCACGGCAGCTGCCAAGGACAACTGGCAATGCTTCCGAGGGCATGAACACTATGATAGTTCACCCCCACAGCTTCAGCAGGCTGAAGAGGGCCAGGGGTGAGTGGAGTCGTCCCTGAGCAGCTAGCACATCAAGCGCTGCAGTCGGCCACTCACAAAAAGCCGTCCAAACAGTCCTGTGGGCTGGGGAGGAGCCTCCCCCTTGGCCTCGCCTTCAGCCATTGTCACCGGCCGAGGCGACACAAGCTGCTACTGCAATGCCTTAGTACGTCTCAAAACATCCCCGGCGACTGAATGAGTCGCTTATAGCAGCGGGGAGCCTCAAAGCGAGCGAACTGTCAAATCGAACGGCGCTGGCAAGCGATCGGCTGCCCCAACCACGACGCACAATGTGCACACATACGATAGGCAACGGCCGATCTTCAATCCGGTGGGCCGCTGTAGTGGCTGTACTGTTGGCACACATGACCTGTCCTGCTCTCGCCGCCGCCGCTCCGACACAACGTCGGGTTGCAAGCCTGCATCGCACCTCACAGCTTAGCAGGCCCACACAACTGAAATGTTGCAGCTACATGAATGAACCGTACCATGCGTGCAGCCCTGCCTCAGACACTGCCAGCTGTTTTCAGTCCGAGCTCGGCGGTCTGACCTGCACATACCCATGCGGCGTCAGCAGCAGGTCTGCAGCGGCGCAAACGCAAACAACTTGTGCAGAGTACACACATCACAACAATACGACACCTGTTAGTCAAGTCTGGCCCTGAATCGTCAGCAGCGTCAGCCTGCCACCAAAGACACAGCGTCAAACGGCTAGCGCTTTGCCAGCCCGGGCATCACCGCCAGCAGGCCCACCTTTGTTGGCCTGCTTCTCAGCCTCACAGTCGGGAGCGCCCATATTCACTCGACTGGGGGCCGGCTGGCCCGGTCCTGCACGCGCCATATGAGCAGGCGATCCAAGGGCAAGAAATCAGCCGCCAGCGGCAAGGCCTCGCATTGACCAAGCAGCCACCTCTTGGCGCACACCCAGCAATGCAGCTGCTCCCAACACATTAACACAAGAGCTAGGAGAGTGTACCTGTGGTGTACTTCTCATCATAGTCTGCCTTCGATCCCCCAAAGTTGCCCAGGCCTGCAGGGCTGCCGGTGGCAGCGGTGGATGGCCCGCTGGGCCCTCGCCCCAGCACCTCCCGCAACATGTCGTGCAGGGGTGCTTGAGAGGCGGCGCCGCGGTGCAGCAGCAGGGGTAGGGCCGCTGCCGCTGCCCTGGCCACAGCGGTGGGTTGGAGATGAAGTGAGGGAGCTGGCATTATGCTGGCTTCTGTCCAAGGTTGCCTCGGTTGCAAGCTGCTACATTCAGGAGAGCTCACAAAGTGCATTGTGCCCCCACTTTGCAAGCCACGCTGTGTTCAGAAGCCGCCCCGCTGGCAGCCCTTGGATGCTCTGTTCGGTTCACACACTTTTGTTTGTAAACTGTCGTTGATACCTGCTAGTTGCCAACCTACCATGCTGCGCAGTCTCAACTTCAGCAGGCTGCTGGCGGCCCAGCGCCGGATGCCCAGCAGCTGCGGCGGCGCGGCCCGCTCAGCGGCGGCGGGCCGAGGCCTGGCCACAGAGCACACCACGGGGCCAGGCCTGCCAGTGGCAGGCGTCATGAGCGAGGAGCAGGAGAAGAAGACGAGCGACAGGCTGTACGAGGGTGGGTGGGGAAGGGGGAGCGGCGGCGAGCGAAGGCGGCGCTCCTGCGACAGCAGTGTGTGTGTGAGAGCTGGCCACCGAGCCATCGGCAGCATCATGCGTCCCTGCTGCATCGCTGCCTGCAACACAATTCGCAGCTGCTGCTGGCCGTGCGTTCGCACGAGCTGCCAGCTGCTGCCTGCCGTCTGCCACCCCGCAGGGGACAAGGTGGAGGACGCGCCGCGCGCCAAGGTGCTCAAGCCAGAACAGGAGCAGCCGGCGGCGCAGGACATCGATCAAGGTGGGGAGGCGGATGCAAGGAGGGGGCGTGTTTGGGCTGCGCTGCAGGCAGCGTGATGAGCTCTGCAGAGGGGTGCCAGCACGGGGCAGCTGGACGAGAGGGGCCTCGGCCAGCCCCTTCTCTTGCAGGCAGCCACCCAGCACACAGCGCCGACACAGGCTATGCTGGCCCGGCCCTGCCGCTGCATGCAGGCACGGGGGCGGAGCGGGTGCGCACGCCCACCAGCCCCGGCAGGGAGGAGACCGATGCTGCCGAGCCCAAGGGGGCCCATGTGAGGGGCCGTCACGGGCGACAGGCCCCTCCCTGTGCTGCTGCCTTCATACGGCCGCACTGCAGAGCTCTTGCACCCCGCGGCAGGTGCAAACGACAGCCAAAACGTGCGTGTATGTAAGCCGCGCAGGCTTGCAAGCGCTGCAGCTGCGTCGCGTCAGCCTGCTGCGCCGTCGCCGTCGCGCCGCCGCACCGCAGTGACGAGCGCCCAGCGGTCCTCCCCTGCACCTCGATTCGGTGAACCAGGGGCGGTACGCCTTCTGTACCGCCTCGACCTGTTCCTGAAGGATGCCTGCACGCCAGGCCGGGAAGGGACAATGCAGTTGGGGGAACAGAAACAGCGGCCAGGTGGCTGCCTGTGGCAGTGACAGGCAGTTCGCAACAAGCAGACCTCGGAGGTCGCCAGAAGCCAAGCGCCCCTATCTCACCTGACAGCCCCAGCAGGCCGCCAGGGCGCGTGTAGGCAGCTAGGCGGGGCGCCAACGCCACCAGCGGACCCTGCGGGGGAGGGGCATGCAGTCTGCGTGTGTCAGCATGTAGGCTTGCACTGCGAGCCCCTGCCCCTGTGGATGACTGCCGTGCAGCATTCCTGGCGCATCCAACATGCCAGCCCTGCCCAGCAGTTGGACGCAGCAAGCACTGCACAGCATCAGACGCACCTGCAGTATGTTTGCCACTGTTACGTCGAACAGCCGCTCCTCGGGGGCACTCCTGCCGCTGCCAGAGGCTCCTGCGCGCCCAGGTCAGCTGACACGAGGGATTGCAGAGGTGCAGTGGTGAGGGGAGGTGACGCAACCTGGCATACCGCAACAGCCGCAGCAGGCCAGCCAGGCAGAGCATGCTGGGCTAGAGCAGCGGCGGCTGAATCGCAACGCCATCGGATGCAGGCAGGCAGCGCTGACAGCCACCTGCGCACTGGTATACCGCCAGGCGGTCGCCGACGCCGTTGAGGGCGGCATTCGCACGGGTGGCCTTCACCGCGAGGGGCTCGACGTCGGTGCCCGCCTGCAGAGCATTGGCAGCAAGGAGCGCCACTGGAGTGGGCCAACTGCATGCCTTATGCTGGCCGTAACAACACAACTGAGCACCAACTAAGTCTGTTGCAGCCCAGCAGCCAGGTCCGCTCTCCGCAATCAACTCACCGCCCGCGCAGCGCCCAGCAGCAGCGCCGCCACCGCCAGCACCCCTGACCCCGCACCATAGTCCATGACCGCCGCCCCCGCCAGCTGGCTGCGGCACTGCAGGTGGCGCAGCCAGCGCAGGCAGAGGCGGGTGGTGGGGTGGTCGCCGGTACCAAACGCCAGGCCTGCGGGGCCGGCAAGGGACCGCGCTCATGGTAAGAGGTGCAGCTGTGCGGCTGCTACAGCATGGCCACCGGTGGTAAGGTCGCATCTGCACCTGCAAGCAGCGCCAGCAAGCGGAGCCAGCAAGCCAGCCAAGCACAGGCGCCGCCGCTGCAGCAGCAAAGCTTTGGCACGGCAGGGCCAGCTCGCCGCCTCACCCGGCTCCAGCAGTATGTTGGTGGCTGCCGGGTCGGGCGGCTGGCTCCAGACGGGAACGATCCACAGCCCCTCCCCCACCTCAGCAGGCTGGTAGCTGTCCTGCGATGGACGAGGGTAAAAAATGATGATACCAGCAGAAGCTGTCCACAGGCACAAGCGGAAGGAGCTTGTCGCCGCCGCCAGCAGCGCAGCTCAGCCCAGCTCGGCAGGGGTGCGGCGCAGCCCCAGGGCCGCCACACCTTGATGCTTTGTTCCCAGTCCTGGGCCCTCACCGCCTCCACCTCCGCCGCAGCCGCCGCAGCGCCAAGCCCAAAGTCGGCGGCTGCGGAGGACAGGATGGCGCCGCCATCCAGCTGCAGCACGCACAAGAATCCAGCCGCAATGTTGTGCTCCAAGCTGAAAGGCAGGGGCGAATCGGCTTCGGGCAGCCTCCGCAGATCCGCAGCGGCGGCTGGCCTCTCATGCCTGCCCTGCGCTGAGCTGGCCCCGCATGCAGCCCACCCCCACCCCCCCCACCCAGCTGCCCCTCCTGCCTCTGGAGGGAAGTAGGCCACGACGGAGCAGCGGTCCCACACGCGGCCGCCATCGTCCGCAAAAATCTCCTGCGCAACATTTGTCATGATAGCATGAAGACATGAAAGTAGGCCCAGCGTGGCCAGAAGCAGCCGCGGCTGCGCAGGGCTACCCATTGTGCATGCCCCCCCCCCTCCCCCCAGCCTGGGCCTCGCCACACAGAGGAGCCAGCGCTGCCTCCCACACAAACAGCATGGCCCAGCAGCAGGCAGGCAGCGAAACCGCACCTGCTCCGGGCCGCCGGCTGGCCGGAACTCTTCCACCGCTACCGACTGTGCTCCGTACGCCAGCAGCACCTCCGCCACCTCCTCCGCCACCCTGCCAGGCACATCCCGCAGGCTGCACTTCAGGCTGCACACCTCCCCGCCAGTCCGGTGTCAGACGCGCTGCTAGACACGGCACGGCGGCACGCAGAGCGAGGCCGGCGCCGCAGACAGGGGCTGCCTGCTGTGGCGGCGGAGGCGGTGGCAGCAGCGAGGGGAGGGGATTGGTATCTGCAGCCCGCTGGTATCGGCGCAGTCGCGATTATGCAGCGCTCTCTACATGATTCGTGTCCTCTGCATCGAGCAAGCTGCACGGCTGCCGAGCTGACGGCTCTTAACAGGGCCTGCGGCCGCATGCTGCAGCTGTTTGATGGCAGCGACCCTTAGCAGGGCACTGATCTATATTAGATTGGACGGAGACAGACAGCAAACGACTCAAGCAAGTACCGAGAGGAAGCGGGCCCAGCTTCAGCGCATTGCGAATCGCCTTGCTTGACAAAGGCGCTCAGCAGCACACAGAGTAGCAACATGGGTGGAAGCACATCGGTATGAGCGATTTGCTGGCGGCCGCCCTGCTGGCGACCAGGCAGCAGAACCCGCAGGCCGCAAGCAGCCCTCATGATTCTCAGTGTACACCCTGCTCTCATGATTCTCAATGTACACACTGAGCCAGCATCTACAACTCACAAAAGTATTTGCCGCCACGGGCCCGGCTTCAAAAAAACTGCTTAAACTCGCTCCTCGACAGGGAGGCGGGCGGACAGCCACGCTCAAGGGCCGCCCTCCTTGGTCACCCCAAACTCGTCGTCGTTGAAGGAGCACTCGCTGACACGCGGCCGATCCCCGCCGCCGCTGCTGCCCGCTGTGTGCTGCTCTCCTCTGTCTGGGCCCCGCGTACCGACAGCCGCCCCGCCAGCACCAGCAGAGCCTTCGCCGGGGGAAACTCGTCGTCCGCAGGGCCCCTCACGCTGTCCCCGCCGCCAGCTTCGCCGCCACCACTCTCCATCCTCTCCTCGCTGCCAGCAAAGCCAGTGCCATCCGCGCCGCTGCCCTTCTGAGTGGCGCCGAGGTCCTCGCCACCCAACGCCCCCTCGCTGCCCCCTCGCTGCCGCAGGCAGACGAGTGGAAGCCCTCGTCCGCCGCAGACTGCACCATCACGCCCGCCCAGTCACCTGGGACACCCACAGCATGAACATCACATCATCAAAGTAGGTTCCAGAGCAAGGACATCTTCGTCGCGGGGTGTGATCATCAGCACACTGGCATGCGGGATCGTCAGCAGGCGCATGGCTAGCAGACGAATGACAACTGCAACACAGCTGCCCGCACCTGTGGCAGAGTCACTGACGGTGCCCTGGTCCCTGAGAGCATGGCCGGAGTAGGTCGACTCGGGGCCTGCTATTTCCACAAACCGGCAAGTGGGCGGCGCAGGAAGCAGGGTTTCTTTGCTGGCAGCCACTCCCCCGCAGCTCAAAGCACATGGTGTTGCAAATGCAGCCTCATCCCCTCACCCGGGGCCCCGCCGCCCGGCACCGTCGTTTCGCTCATGGCGCCCACTGTCTGCAACAGGTGGCCGTGGCAGTGGTCAGCCCCGTCAAAGTCATCTCACGCGCTCGGCAAGAGCTGCCAGCCGCTGGTGCTGCATCTGCTGCATAGACGGAGTGTGCTGCTAAGCGCAAAGAGCACGAGCAGAGCGCCGCAGGCACAGAAGCACAGCAGGGGAACAAACTGCCGCATTCTCAGCCCGCCTGGCGGTAGGCAGCAGCGGTGCCCTGCGCCAGGTCATCGGCTCCCTGGCTGGCAGCATCTACAGCGGAGGCGGCGGCGCTCCCCACCGCGCTGCTGCCTGCTGGACAGGCAGCAGCGCACAACTTGATTCGATGCCCTCGCAGTCTCTGAGCTGTGCAGCTGCCGCCGTGGCAAAAGCGCTACCGCTCACCTTGACGACCCGAGGGCATGTCCCACCCAGTGGCGGCGCCGACCACGAGGCGTGCGCTCTCCGCAGCGCCCCGCATGCCCGCCTCCGCCATGCGAGCCGCATCCTGGGCCACGGAGCCGAGGTCCCCTTGGGCAACATGTGCGACCTGCGGTGAGCAGACGAATAGGGTGGCAAGGGGGAGCAGACGAACAGGGTGGCAAGGGGGCTGCAGGTGAGCGCGCACTCGATCGGTCGATATGCAGCGGCGGCGGAAGAGCAGCTTTTTTCGCAAGCTCTGCAGCTTTGAGTTTATGCACAGCTGTGCTGCAGCAGGCACACCCAAGCTTGGATCAAGCCAGCTGTCCAGCTTCGGTCGGGCGACTCACGCTGGCGTGAGCGGCACGGGCGAGGTCCTGCGCGGCGGTGCGGGCTGCGTCCTCGCTGTCATCATAGCGCTGCCGCGCCGCTCCGCTCCCCGCTGCCAGCAGCCGGCTGCCGGGCGTGCCTGGCTGGCGGAGCAAGGCGCCGCCAAGCCCCTGCTGCAACCCAAACAAGGCAGCCTGCCTGCCAGAGAGCAGGGCCTTGGATGCCCTTCCAAGCATGGTTGAGTGGAGGAAGACGGAAACAGGCCAAACCTGTGGTGAATCTGTGGCCTGAGAGGGCGTGGCGGCAGCATGCAGAGCAGCAGCTGCCCCGCACCTGAGCACCTGGCAAACCTTGGACTCGGGCCGCTGGTTTGGCCCGTAACTTAGTCCCTTTGAGATATCATGGTTCCCGTGTTTCTGCGGTGCAGCCATGCGCTGGCAGCAGGTGGCGCTGCCACCCGAGCTGCCGGCAGCGGGGGCTGCTTGGCAGTGCTGCGTGGTTACGCTGACTATGCCAAGAGCGGCAGCACAGCAGACAGGCTGGCCAATGCCGCTGCCGCGGGTGAGTGGACAGCGGCGGCCGCGGCAGGCTGCACCCCCACTTGCCCGAGTAGCACCTGTGTTTTCTTGCGCAATGTGTCATGGGCTCTCGGCTTCACGTCCCCTCCCATATGCAGGCACGCGCCCATCTGGCGAGGACGAGGGGACCGCCAAAATCCACCATGCACAGGCAAGCAAGGCAGCACCGCCAGCTGAGCCTCTTGCTTTGCCGCCGATGACTTGAGCGGTTGTGCCACATGCTCCAACGCACAGCTGACCTCTTAGGCAGCCTACTGAAACCTCTCGTTTCTCACCCTCCTCCCTTGCCCGCTCATCAGAGCGAGCTGCCTCCAATCGGCGGCTACGGAGACGACCCAGTGGCCGCCGGGGCTTCAGCGGTGGGGGCGCTCAGGGCGCTGCTGAGGCCGCCCAGGAGGCCAGTGAGGTGCGAGGCAGGAGTGCGGCAGGGGAATCAATCACTTCGTGTATGGCCATGCTACAGCAGAAGCGAATGGTAATGGCCATTCCCAGCCACACCGTCGCTGTGCTGCTGCGCAGGGCGCACTGGGCGCAGCGGCGGAGGCAGCTTCCGGAGCAGCCAGCGCCGCCGCGGAGGCGGCTCGTGGCGGGTTGGCAGAGGCGGCTGCTGCCGCGAGGGGCGGCCTGCATGAGGCCACGGAACAAGGTGGGCGGTAGGTGCTGCAAACGACAGCGTTTTTGTAAAGCTCCACTCCGTGACGCATCTGGGCGCAGCCAGCTGTGCAGCGCCACCCATCCACGCGCCCACAATCTCTCTGCGACAGCCTGTTTGCTGCAGTGAAGCCCCAGGCGCACGCAGCCCAAGAGGACACCGGCAACGTGACGGCGCGCGGCGAGGCGCCAGGCACCAGCGGCCATGCCAAGGAGGGCTGGCCGCGCTGGAAGTGAGCCCGCGCTGTCCACCTGTCCTGGGTAAAGCATGCCAGCCGCCACACCCCGCATGCTGTACCGGCCGCTTAACCTCCATTCTCGCCCTGCATGTGCAAGCTTCTCTGCCATCCTCCCCATCATGGCAGGAAGGAGGCCGAGGATTCGATGACTGGGGGCACGCCGGAGCCGGGCGTGGTGCTGGAGTGAGGCTGGCGCTGCCGCTAGGCCCTGCAGCCCTGCCAGCTGGCACTTGCAAGCCGCTGCGAGCGAGCACCGCAAGGATGCCAGGCAGGCGGCTAACGCAGCAGACCCCTGCTTCATACTGTACTGGCCTCAGGGTGAAGCATGTCTTGTGTTGCAAGTGCGGTTTTGAGCGCATGTGTGGCGGCTGGTCAGGCTGCGGCGATGGTCACATCGCTGGCGCCAGGTGGCGCGGTCAGGTGCACCTGCCGCCCAGCCAGCACCGCTGCAAGCGGCGGCGCCGCCTCGCTGCCGCCCGCTGCCTGCTGCCCTGCTGCAGCCGCCGGCTCCGCCTGTGCGCGCAGGTTGTGCTGGTTGGCGGCGGTGAGCAGAGCCACCAGGTAGCGCTGCAAGGGGAGGGAGGGATGGCGATCGCATGAACTGCTTGCTGTTAAAAGCCGCCCTCAGCGTGCTCGGGCACGTCATCCCATGACAAAGTTCCTGAGCAGCAAAAGCCCTTGCAAGCTCCGGCAGACGGGGCAGGCAGACACAGGTGACGACCGCCGCACCTGGGTGCTGGCCTGCACCTCGGCGCCGCCAGCAGCCATGCAGTCCCGCCGCAGCGACGACAGCAGCACAGGGCGGTCGCCGCCAGGGTGGCTGCTTTCGCTGCCTGCCCCGCCCTCTGCCTGCCCGCCCAGGGCCGCCCCCAGGCGCTGCCCCAGCTGGTGCAGCAGCGGCTGGAGGTCGACGCGTGCCTGGCGCCGCTCCTCCAGCAAGGCCTACAGCCAGGGCAGTTTTGGGCGGGATCAGCCAAGCGCCAGCATGGACTAGGAGCAAAATGCTTGCCGTCGAAGCAGCAAGCCGGCTTGCCTGGATGATTTCCTCTCCGATCTGCTCGTGCCGTCGCTTGCCGGCGCCGACACGCGCGACGGCTTGGGGGCGCGGCCAGCCGGCTGCCGCACAAGCGGATGCTGCCTGCTGGGGCGGCACATTCTCTTCAGCTTCATCATCGTACTGCCACTCCAGGTCGAATGCAGGAGGCGGAGCAGGTTGCGGCTGCTGTGGGCTGCCTGCTGTGCCCCGGGCGCTGGCCTGCGCCGTGCCCTCGCAGCCTGTCGACACCGCTAAGTGATCAATTTGCCCCTGTGGCGGCTGCTGCAGTGGATTCGTCGCCTGCTCGCCAAGCGCGCCACCGCTGTCGCCCTCCCAGTCCTCAAAGCAGCCCCAGCCGCCAAAGGCGCCCCATCCTCGGCCTCGTCATCTGCCTCCATGCTGATGGCGGGGGCTGGAAGAAAGGCTGACCGCCCTTGCACACCCCGCCTCTGTGCCCGGGCTGGGCCAGCCGACCGACATGGCTTGCCCAGCCGCTGCAGCAGGTTCCCTCACCGCCTCTGCCGCTGCTGCTGCTGCATGCTCCCTGGCTTGCATGTCCTCCGCTGCCTCCAGCGCTGTCCAGGGGTCATCCGGCTGGCCAGCCTCTCGCCTCTCTTGTCCTGCCATCAAAGCTTCGTCCAGTGTTGCCGCCAAGCTGCATGGCTGTGCCCAGGCATCCCAGGCTGCCTCACCAACTGGAAGCTGGCCGCTGCCAGCGCCGCTGCCGCTCGGTTCATCGGGTGCTGCCTCCAGCTCAGCCCACACATCCACAGCTGTGCTGTCAGCTGTGCGTGCACCTTGCCGGGCCAAACCCATATCAGACGGCCAGTCGCCGCCGGCAGCGGCTGGCGTCTCCTGCTGCGCCGGGAGGTGCCGCCGGCAGCTTCGGGAGAGCGCGTCCAGCCAGGGCAGCTGCATGGCGGTTGGCGGCTGGTGTGCTGGGGCATCCTGCCCCTGTGCCTCTTCCTCTGCTGCGCTGAAGTCTGCACAGTCATCAAACTGCACCAACACCGCCACCTCAGCGTCCTGTGTCACATCAGCAAGCTCCGCTGATGCCGCAGGCGCGCTGCAACCGCCCAGTCCTGCCTCCACCGCCCCAGCCGCCTTTGCCTGGCCGCTGTCGACTGGCGGCGATGGAGGGGCATCCCATTCCACCGCAACAAGCTCCTGCTGCTGGTCTGCCTGGCCGTCGCTGCCCTGCAAGCCGCTATCCTCGTCCCAATCGTCCCAGTCTGCCAAATCTGCCGCCGTCAGCCCCGCAACCAGCTCCTCAACGGCAGCGTTTCCCGCTGGCGCCAGCTCCTGGGCCTGCTGCGGCTGGGGCGGCGGCGGCGGCAGAGCTGGAGGCGGCGGCAGCGGCAGGCCGGCCCGCAGCGGCGGCAGGAGCAGGGTCCCAGGGTCCAGCACAGGCCGCCACCTGCGCCTGCCGGCTGCCTGCTGCCTGCACGCAGCGGGCGTTAAGAAGATCGTTTCTGTGCCCACCATGAGGCTGCCATTGACAGGCAGGCGACCAGCCCGGCGGCAAACAATGGCCAAGCCCTGCCTGCGGTCAGCGCCGCATGATCACCTGAGCAGGATGCTGGGCCTCAGGCCGCTCACATCCATCGCAGCAAAGTCGATTTCAAGGTCCAGCGTGTGGGCAGGCTGGAGTGCAGGCGGGGCTGCCTGCACCAGCGGCTGCGCTGGGTGGCAGTGCGACTCGCGCTGCTCATGCTGTGCCCGGCTTAGAAAAGGTGAGGCAGCAGGAGCATCGCCCGTGTTACCAGCCTGCGCAGGGTCACCTGGACCCACTGAAGCGGGTACAGTCGCAGGCGCAGCGCCGGGCGCCAGGCGCAAAGCGGCTCTCCTGCCGATCGCCGGGACGGCGCCGGCTCGGCGCGGGACCGCCCGCTGCTCCGCCCGCTGCTCCACAACCACAGCAGTCTCCCCCTCGGAACCCGACTCTTCTATCCCCTCTGCCGCGCCTGCTTGCACAGCAGCGCGGTCGCTGCGCGCGTCCCCTCTGGCCCCCTGGCGGCTGCTGCGCTGCGAACGAGCGGTGGCGAAACACTGGCGCTCGGAGCTGGGGGGCAGCAGCGGGGCGGGCGTCGCGCCTGGCTGCTGCCGCTGCTCGAGGGCTGCGCGTTCGAGCGCCGCCGCCGTCTCCAGCATGCCGGCATCCCACTCCTCATCGCTGTCAGACACGTGGTCCCCTTGGTGCTGCTGCTGGTAGTGGGCGGCGGTACCGCTGGGCGGCCGCTCTCCTTCCTCCCCCAGCGACAGCTCCCAACACAGAATGAGGCGCTGCGCTTGGCAGGGCCGCCGCCTCCGGCTCGCACCCTGCCAGCTGCGCCCAGGGGTCCGGCTCCGGGCCGCCGCCAAGCTCCCACAGGTCCGTGAGCCTGGGCTGCGCTGCATGCTGCTGCTGCTGCGCATGCTGCTGTGCATGCTGTGCATGCTGCGCACCTGCCGTTGCCACCTGCTCGTCGTCGAATGCCACCGCCACGCTGCCTGCACTCCCGGAGAGCTGCTGCCAGGCGGGCGGCTCTGGCCGTGCTGCGGCTGCCTGGCGGGCACCACCGCCGCCGACATCCTCCTCCTCCTCGAGCGCTTGCCAGGCGGCGGCACAGTCGTCCGCGCCTGCCATGCCCTCACTCTCGCACCGCTCAGCCACAGACGCGGGCCATGCCGGGCGGCGCCTGGGCCAACCTCTGGCTGCCCCCGCTGAACCTGCTGCGCCTGCTGTGCGCCAGCCGAGCCTGCCAGATACGCTGGCAGCTGCAGGCCGGGATCGCCCAGATGCAGCCAGGCCTCACCCCCGCGGCCAACTGCAGTGCCCCCTGCTCTTCCAGCTGCGCCATGTGCTGCCGCAGCTCATCCACGGCCGCATCCAGCCCAGCGTCTGCTGCAGCGATGGGTGGCGCCGCTGCCTCGTGGCCTGGAGGCTCCTCCAGGCCCAGCCCCTCGCCAAACAGCCTGCAACGCACACCCAGCGCATCAGGAGGCGGATCCCTCCTCAAGTTGCAGCGCAATCAGTGCGGGAAGGGCCAGGGGGGGCGCGCGCGCGCGCGCGGGGGCTCACTGCTGCAGATAGTCTTCGAACGGCGGCGGCGCCAGCTCAGCGGCGACGTCCAGCGCCAGCTCAGCATTCGGCAGCCTGGTGGGGTCGCCGCCGCCCTCTCCCAGCAGCTGCGCCTGCGCAGGAAAAGAGCACCCGTCAGGGCTGCAGGCAGGTCAGCGGTCGCCTCCCGCTACGCTTGCCAAGCGCTGCCACTTGGGCAGGCTGCGCGTAGCACCCGCCCCACCAGTTGTGCAGCAAGGTCCGGCGGCGGCGGCTCCCCCTGCAGGAGCGCCGCAAACTGCTCCTGCATATCATCACAGAAATAGCGCGCCGCCACGCCGCCCTCCTCCTCATTGTCGTCTTGCGCACAGCCGCCCCCGCTGCAGCTGCCGCTGCACTGGCCCGCTGCCGCCGCGTGCCCAGCCTCTGCCGCTGCGTCGGGCGGCCACGCGCTTGGCAGCCTCCTGGGTCTGCTTCACCAGCGCATTCTTCATGCTTCTGATGAGCTGCAAACACGTGAAGCACGAGGTGTGGGCAACGTGAAGCACAGGGGATGGGCGTCATGAATACAGCACAGCGGGCGAGAGGCAAGGTGACCAGCGACATGGGTGCTGCAGCCCGGTGGGCGGCGGCAGGCGGCAGCAGCGTGCCTCCACACGGATGTGCACGTTGGCGGTTGCAGCCTCCACTGCGCTCCTCCGGGCATCTTTCCCTGCATCAGCCTGGGAACGGGCAGGGTTGCAACCAGAGAGACAAGCCGCAGATGCGGCGTGCAATCAATGCAGCACCCAACGGAAGTGGAACGGGCGGCAGCAAGGCCCCCACCTGCAGTGCCAGGCCGCCAAACTCGCTGGTTGCAAGCGTGACATATTTGGATGCAAAGGGGTCGCGCTTGTGCCGCTTCTTCTCAATGTCCTCCTGCAAGGGGCGCAGCCTGTGGAGATCGAGCGCGGCTGGCGGCGACCCCTTTGCCGCCCTTGGGTGGCCGCCCAAACAGCGATTCGGGGCATGATGTAAGCTGCTTCGTGCGCTTTTGAATGACAAGGGCATCTCTGATCGCGACCTGGCTGCCCAGGCTGCGACTCTGACCTGCGCCTCCGCCAGGAGAGCTTCTGCTGCCTGTTGCGGCTCTTTTGAGTTCTGCATTACGATGGCTTTAACCTCGAAAGCACAAGATCAGACGAACAGCGAAGGCAAGGAGTTGCATTCAAGCAGCGGCGCCATGCGGACCGCTGCGCTTTGCCCTCCATTCCATGCAGTGCTGGCAAGCCCATGACCCCCTCGCTCCTTTGCAAGCCTGAAGGCGGCACCCTGACTCAGCATTGACATCCAAATCTTGCACAATTGCAAAAATAATGGTTGCAAAAATAATGGCAGACAACATGGAGAAAATGGTGGCAGGCCGCGTAGAGAGGGCGGTCAAGCCGCCTGCACTCGATAGTGCAGCTGGTACGTCAGCCCGCCGTGCTGCCCGCGCTGGCTGAGCACGCAGGGCGGCAGCAGCCCGGCCGCCGGTTCGCTGCTAGCTGCCGCCGCCGACGCTTGCGCTTCCTCGGCCTCCGCCGCCTGCTTGGGCCTGCGGGGCGGGGTGAAGCCGACAGCGTGGTGGCACAGGCATGATGGCAGCGCGCAGCCTGAGGCCTTGCTGTTTACAGCTGCCACCCCACCAGCAGGCACTGCCCATGTAGATGGTTGCCCAGTGAGATGCACTCACTTGAGCCCGGAGCTTTCCACCTCATACAGCAACGACTTGCGCAGGTGGGCAGGCAGCGCGGCGGCCAGCTCCCCAGCCTTCTTGCCCTCCCTCGCAGCGGCCTGCGCGGGGCCAGCAGGGGGCAGCAACACACCATCTTCGCAGAGATGCAACCATTTGAGGCAGACAGCGCACTGATCCAACACCAGCCATCAATCGGCGCAGTGCTGCAGCCGGCGGTGTGATCCGCCTGCAGCTGTCTCAGCCAGGCTCACAGCGGTGTCCACACAGACTAGCGCCTCCAGCAGCGCTGCCCACAGGCGGGTGGCGGCCCTGGGCCCCGGCTCCGCCAGGTTGATGACGGCGGCGGCAGGCGGCGAGAACTGGCTGGCGTCGAACAGCACGCCTGCAAGGCACGGGGGCAGCAGCGGGTGTGGGACGGCGGTTATACAATGCCAAGCAATGTACAGGCACAGCGCTTGTCACCCTGTCCACTCCCGTGCCTCACCCGCGCCCTCAGCCGATTCGGCGTGCACGGTGCCCAGCCAGCTGCCGCTGATGGATGCCACCTCTTGGCACCCTGCGAGCGGCAAACGGAAGTGGCCGACCTGAAGCATTCCAGCGTCCCGCCAGCCAGGCCTGGCTCAGAACAAGTGCAAGGGGCAGCAGGCAGGCAGCCCAGACATCACGGAGCTGTGAGTATTTTGCCGCCACTCACCCTCCCCCAGCAGCGCCTCCACAGCGCCCTTGACCAGCCCGCCGCGGAAGGGCTTGAAGCGCAGGCTGGCCGCCAGGCCGGTGGCCTCGCACGCGACTGCGGCGGCACCCGAGAAGTCCAGGGGGCACGCCTCCCCCAGCGGCGCCCCCAGCACCAGCGCGGGCAGGCTCGCCCGGTACGTCTCAGCGTGGCGCAGCAGCACTACCGTCACGCTGCCCTGCGGGGTTTCAGGCCGAGCGCTTCAGTATCAGTTGGAAGAGTGCGCCGTTGCATTGCACACGTGCGCGGTGACCAGAGGTGTGGAGAGGCAGGGTACACGCACTCGTTACTAATCAGCTGCACGATGCTGCTCCCCTCCCACCTCAAGGCTGCACTCCACCCAGGCCGCGGGCATGCCATCGCCACTGCCCAGCTGCGCCAGCAGGCCGGTCGGCTGCTGCCGCGCGCCCGCTGCGGGCCTTGCCCTGACTTGCAGCTGCACCAGGGCCCCGCAGGGGCCGGGCGGCGGCCGCAACCAGGCCCGCACCCGCAATGGCGGGCGGCGCTGAGTATTTGCTGTGCTGGGTGGGCCCTAGTGGCTCGTGCGAGCACAGCTCTTGTAAATACAGCTGCATGTCATCGCCGCGGTGGCGCCCGGCTGCGCAAGGGCGAGGCGGCGGCAGAGACAGTGGAGAGGCAGCATGTCAATAAGAGCAGGCAAGATAGTGCCCTGGCCAGGGTTTCGCCTGCTGAACTGACAACTAATGTTCCAGTTTAAGTCTGCCTCCTCTGACACACCCACCCACACCCAGCCCAGCCCACCCACCCACCCACCCAGCTGGCGCCTGGACAGGTAGTGCTGGCCCAGCAGGGCGGCGGGGGTGTCGCGGAAATCGCGTCCCGCACGCAGCAGGTCAGTCAGGAGGCACAGCAGAGCCCTGCAACACTAACAAGAGCTTCCGGTAGGAAGGGGAAAGTACTGGGAATGGACAAATTGGAAGCGTGAAAAGCTGCTTGCGTCGATGGGGCAGAAAAGCGGCAGCCATGTGCGACCTCGCGCCTGCAGACCGCCAGCATGCGCTCCAGAGGATCTGGGGCCAGGTCGGCCCTCAGCAGCAGGCCAGCCAGTTGTGTATGGCGGTCTTGCTGCACGCAGACGACAGCAGGTGTGTCAGGAGTACTAGCGGCAGCGCGGCAGGCGGGCGGGCAGGGTCTGCAGGCACCTGTTTGGTAGGGTCGGGAGGTGCGGGTCCCCTATTCCGCGCTCCAGCCGGCTTGGGGGCAGAGCGGGGCCCCGCCAAGCTGCTGCCGGCCTGCATCGAAGAAGCCAGCTGTGTCCGAGCGGTCAAAGGTGGTTAGGCTCGGGCTTTCCCCCTTGGCGCTATGCCGATCGCTACGGTGTACACAGGTGATTGGGATGAAGGTGGTGCTGAAAGGGCCGAGATGCGGAGCTTTCCAGCGTGCGCCTCGGAAAAGTCGCCACCCGCACTCCCCTTTTTCGGTGCTCGTTCTTCACGATGTGAATCCATTGCCAGCATTTATGTCATTCATTTAAGCATCTTGCAGCCCGACAAGCTGCGACCTAGCCGGCGCAAGGATTTTGCGCGCCCAAAGGCAGCAGGATGGCGCCGCTGGGCCGCAATCCATGGATACTGAAATCTCCCACAGCGCGCTCAGCAGTGCAAACGCAGGGACGCGAGCAGCAGGTGTTACGGGCAGCACAGCGGCAGCAGCAGGACGCCGTCGCCGCTGCGCCGCGCATGTCGCTCTTCTGCTTCCCTCCGGCAGGCAGCGGCGCTTACGTGTTTCACGGCTGGGAAAGGCAACTCCCTCCTGATGTGGAGGTGAGCCACAGACAAGGAAAGGGAAAGGACGATTGGCACGCGGGCAACACTCCTGTCGTCAAATGCCTTCCCGCCGCCAGCTCACCGACCCGAGTCCCTGCCCGCCCCGACGGCCATCGCAGGTTCTGCCGGTTGAGCTGCCCGGCCGCAACAGCCGGATAAAGGAGGCTCCGCTTAGCAGCATGGATGAGCTTGTAGAGTGAGTGGCCCTTAAGCGCAACCCTGCTCCCTGACCATTGAATGAAGCCAAGCTGGCTGCACCCTGATGCCACGCTGCGGACGCCCTGTTGCAGCGCACTGGTGCCGGCGCTGCTGCCGCTCATGGAGGCGCGCCCCTTTGCCTTCTTTGGGCACAGGTCAGCCAGCCGGCGGCGGCAGCCATGTGCACTGCCAAGCACCACACTCCTGATGAGCCCAATTTCCTGTGCAATCCGCCCTGCCTGCCCAAAGGCCTACGCATGCCACCCCTGCTGCAGCATGGGCGCCTGGGTGGTCACAGCACTCACCACGCAGCTGCAGCGCGCGCGGCGGCCCGCTGCCCATAAAGCTCTACGCCTCAGCCAACCGCTCGCCGCTGCTGGCTGGTGAGGCCCAGGAAGCTGCTGCTGGGCCAGGAGGGTGCCTCGGCTGGCGGCCTGCACCGAGCGCCTGGCACCGAGCGTCTGGCACCAGCGGATGTTGCGCCTTGCAGCAGCAACGGCCGCAGCGTGGCTCTCAGTGGAGCCCCCACACTGACCGAACCCTTGCTTGACTAGGTCTCAGTTCGCCTGCCTGCCTGCAGGCACCCAGCACGACGTGGACTCTGTTGTGATGCACGCCCTGCCCCCCGACGCCTTCTGGGCCGCCATGGAGGCGCGGTACGGGCACAACCCCGCGCTGGTGCGCCGCCTGGCCGCATCGACTGGGCTGGCTGGCTGGCTGGCCTGGGGCGCTCCTCGGGTTCAAGCTTCCTGCTTCAGGCAACCGCCCGAGCCTGTTGCTGTCGTGCTTGCTGCAGCTAGGCTGTGGCTGCACCCTGCCTCTGCAGGATCACCCGAGCGTGCGGCGCATGCAGCTGCCGGTGCTCCAGGCCGACTTCCGCGTCATTGAGACCTGGCAGCCGGGGCTGCGGCCAGGCAGCGCTGCGGCTGGCAGCCGCACTGCCCAGGCGTGGCAGCTCGGCAGCGCGCAGACCAGCGCGGCGGATGGCAGCGGCACGCCCGGGGATCTGTGGCCGCTGCCCTGCCCGGTGGCTGCGCTGGGCGCCACCGCCGACCGCCGCTGCACTCCAACGCAGCTGGAGGCGTGGCGGGAGGTGGCGCCGGCAGGCGCTTTTGAGCTGCACTGGTTTGAGGGCGGCCACAGGTGAAGCGTGCGGGAAGGATGGCATGCGCTGGCCTGGCATGTGGCACTGGTTGATGGTCAGCTCGCGCAATGCAGGCGCATCGGGCACTGCTCTTACGTTGTGCCGCCGCTCTGGTCGTTCTTGCTGCCGCCCCTGCAGCTACGCGACTGACGACGGCCCGGGCAGGCGCCAACTGCTCGAGTGGCTGGCCGCTGATCTCCGATCCCTGAGTGTAGATCGCGACGGCGGCGCAAGCATGGCACCATTGCTGCAAGGGACCACCAGCGAAGAAGTCGGCGACGAGGCCGAGCCTGGAGGCATCGCGGAGGAGGAGCAGGCTGAGGGGCTGGAGCCAGCGGGCGGCCGCCGAACCAGAAGCGGCGGGGCCCTGGGCAGCATGGTGCAGGTGCTGGAGGTGCTGCAGGCAGTGGAGCAGCAGATGCAGCCGGTGCTGCGCAGCAAGGGCTGGTCCAAGGGCGACAGCGACGGCGGGCAGCAAGCAGCGGCCCTTGGTAGCAAGCGGGCAGCGGCGCGCGGCGCGCCGCCGCAAGTGGCGCATGTGCTGGTTGTGCTGGGGCTGCGTGGGGTAGTTTTCTTCTAGGTGATCAAATCATGTGCAACGTGTAACTTTGGTGTTACCAGCAGAATCAGGAATGGGTTGAAAAGTGACTGAGCGGCCATGGCGGCAGGCGAGACCTGCCTCCGCCCAGGAATCTACCTGCAAGAGTGGCGCACCGGCGCGGACACCCAGCCCAAGCATTGTGACATTTCCTCGGTGGTAAACAGCGCAGGGCGGCGGCGTCCCTCGTCTTCCTCCGTCATCACGTGCTGCGGGGGATGCTGCGTCAGAGTTCTCCCTCCTTGCACCTCCACAGTTTCGTTTATCCACAAATTCTTACATCATATAGTTTACTTGGTCATTGAAACGTTGTTCTCGCCTAGGTGAGACCGTGCCGCAAAGACAGGCACTTGGCTTTAGCCTGCTGCACACTCTTTGCGACCGCATTGAATGCCACCACAAGCATAGACCCCGAATCGGCAGCATCGAGCGTGCATCGCGTCTCTTGTGCTCTTGGCTGCAGGTGCCTCTCCCGCTACGCCGCCGTTCAGCGGTCCAGTCCACACTGAACATGGGTTCTTCAATTTCGTTAGGTGAGTGGAGGAAAGTGTGTTGTGTACATGCGTCATATTTTTGCGAACACTCATCAGCTGTGGTGCTGCTGCGTTGCGTGATTGCAGAGCGCATGAAGAAAGCGGAGGCTGAGAGCGCGGCAGCTCGCGCCGATGTTGAGAGGTTGAAAGGCGATGTGCAGGCCAAGCAGGCATCGCACTACGAAGTTCTTTGCAGGATGGAGCGCATGGAGGCAAAACTGGAGGCAAGTGAGGCCTCTGTCCAGCTGGCAAATGATGAGGCGCAGCGCCTGCGGGAAGAGCAGCAGGCAGCCAAAGATGTGATAGCGGCCTTGCAGCGGGAGAATGCTAGGCTGGAAACGAAGCTGGAGGAAACGGAGGCCAGCAGCGGCAGCGAGGATGCCCTCACTCTGAGTGATGAAGAAGAGCTGGTAGGAACCGATGAGCCGCCGCCAGCGCTGGCGCCGACAGCTGTGGCGCCGGCAGCTGCAGGTGTCACGAGAGACAGCTCGGGGAGTGGCCACAGCCCATGGGCGGCGGGATAACCAATTACAACCATTTCGGCATCCACTTCAAAGATGTGGTGGCTCAGATAGCCACCCTTCTGTATGGCGAAGAAGTAGCCACGGACAGAATCCGGTCAACACGTGGCAAGTGTTTTGCAAATGGCTGGGGCATGCTCCTGTAATTGCGCTTGACTCATAAACTGATGCATGACATACTTCATTTCCATTCCTGTTGCAGGTATGCTGTGGCGTGCCATCGTGAAGTATTATGCATTTGAAATTGCAAGTGCCGGTGTTGTAGTCGATCCAGTACGTGAGCATGTGCTTCAGGTGAGCGACGTTTGTTGAGTACTTCTTTGTCTGGCCACCGACGATTATCACCGCGTGTATATGCAGGAGCTGAAGAAGAGCGATTACCGCACGCACCAGTACTACTTGGAATCCCTGAAAGCTGAGCTGTCGATTGCAGCTCCTATGCATCTGAACGAATTTCAGAAGCGAATGGATGTGAGCCGACATGGCTTGTCATTAGGAGCACGTGACGACAACATGGCAATGTCGACATTGCCATGTTGTCAGCCCTGCTGATCAGGGATCCCCCAGATCATCAAATCCTGTGTGCTTGTGCTAAAAAGTTTGTCGTTGTTGCACTGCAGGATCTTTCCAAGCGAGCCGAGCAATGCATGAGAGAGTCGGCCGCTCGATCAGCTGCGAAAATCGCCAAAGAGCAACTTGAGGGGTCTGCTTGAACGGCCAAGGCATCCTTCCCGCCCAGGACATGATTCTGTAATTGGGCGGCAATACTCAGCCAGGTGACGCAATGAAGGCACGATGGCCAGCCAGCCTGCCTCCATGCAGCGCTTGCTCTGAAGCCGTCGTTTCCGGATGCGCAGACCATGCCCTGCCACCGACGGGCCCTGATGGCTGGCCAGCCGCCGGCAGCTTGTTGCAGACGGTTGACCGGCAGGTTGTTGCACGTGGCATGGGGTTAGCCTGTGCCGGCTGGCATTGCAGCTTTCATATACATGGGCCAGGGCCAGCTGTACCGCCGTTCTGCATGGCCTCACCGCCCGGGCTCTTGCTTCTAGGCGCAGCCGCCCTTGCGTGGGGCGCGCTGTGGTGACAACCCTGTGGGTGCTGTCAGCCCTCCCACTCAGCTCGGTGGGTTGTGTTACCGCTTCTGGGGAAGTGAGCCCACCCTGTGTCCACACTGGCTTGTTCATTGATGCAAGCTAAGTGCCTGCACCGCTGCCTGCTGGCGCTCTCAGCGGCAACGGTTGCCATGCCTGCGCGCCGCCGCCCGCGCCATTCGCCAGGACGTGCCAGCGGCTCGGCTGGCCGGTCTGCCCGATACACCCTGCGGCTTGCAGCATTGCCACCAGCATGACCGCTTTTTCCTAATTCACGTCAGTTCCACCTGAGGTAGATATCGTTGCAGTGCTGCAAGGCAGCAGCTGGCGGCCAGCGCTGCGAGCGGCACGCTGTGCGCTGCGGTTGGTCAGCACAACCTGCCGGCAAAACGGGCCGGCAGCACCATCTAGCCAACCGACGAAATCCTTCGATCAATTATCTTGCTGCCGAAGCTACCTCCAATATGCCGAACGAGTGCTCCGTCTGCGTGGCCGCTGTCGAGGCTGTGGAACCCCACGCCGACGCTCCATCCAAACCCAGCCTGTATGAAGTTGACGTCACCGCCGCCTCGGTGGGCCTCAAATCGGATCTGACAGCCGCGGAGCACGGCTTCGTGCTCGATGCTGGGCATGCCCTTGGCGGAGCGCAGTCGGCACCCTCCCCTGTGCAGGCCTTCATAGGCTCCATCGTGGCCTGCACCCAGGTCAGAAACCTCTGGGGCTGAGGATGTCTGCCGTTTGTAAGCGCAAGAGCGGCAGCAGCAGTTGGTGGTGGTCGCCGCCCTTCCGCGGCGCCAGGTGCCAGCGGCGCAACCGCCAGCGCAGCGCCTGCACAGTGGCGGCTGCTCACAGACATGGCGCTGCGCTGAAAACTATCTCATTCTCACACGCTGCCTGCGCCTGTTTGCAGATCACCCTTCAGCTGGTGGCCAAGGGCACCGGAGTGGAGCTCCCTGTGAGGCCCCAGCCCGCCCCGCCGCCCGCCTGTCCCGCACGCTACACCTGTGCCCGGGGCACACGAGTGCATGCGGCGTGCTCCTTCTCACTGCGTCCCCCACACTCACCCCCCTCCCCCAGCAGGCCATCTCTTGGCGCGGCTACGGCGTGTTTGACCCCCAGCGCCTCGTGGCCGGCACCGACACCGACCCGCGCTTCAAGCACATCACCGTGAGTGAGGCCGGCAGCTGCCTGAAAAGGCGTTAGGGCCGGCTGGCGGGGCGGCAGCAACACCATGGGGGCCTGCAATGGAACCGCGGCGAGGTTTTCACAGACGCGTCTGCTGCATGGTGTGATGCGGCATGCACCGCGCTCCGACCGCAGGTCACCGGCAGGGTTGCGGGCGGCGGCGTCAGCCAGGCGCAGCTGGATGAGCTGGCGGGTGCGCTGCTGCACCTGCTCCCACCTCATTTTCCACCAGCAAACCTGTGGCATGGACACCATTGTGTGCACTGTCGCTGCGTTTTGTATGCTTTCTGCCCGTGGCATCAGCAGCGGTGCCAGTTGAGGCAATGTGCTCGTCGGCTGTCCATCTGAGCCCAGCTGACGCCTGTCTGCTGCCCCCGCCCCCGCCTGCAGCGCTGACCAGCGCGCGGTGCCCCATCAGCCAGAGCCTGCACCCCTCGATCAGCTACTCGCTGCGCCTGCAGCTGGACGGTGCGGCGCCGACGGCGGTGGCGGGCGTGCAGGCCTGACCCTGCATGCTCTGCAGCCTGATTCAGTGCCTGGTGAGCCGCAGGCAAGGAAGCACCGGAAAGTTGTACGAACCGCTGCTCGCCACCCATGCCCCTGACCAGCCTCGTCCATTCAACCAAACACATGTCAAACTCGCATTGCAAACAAGTGGTGGCGCAGTCGCGCCTGGCTGCATTACGACCATTGTACTTTAGCGCTGCAACACCGCACGTTTGAACAATAGCATGTATTCTTGTAAGATCATTCTCAGATGACGTGGTCACTTGCTGCCGCCCGGGTTGTCGGCGGGAGGAGCTTCTGCCGCAGCTGCGCGCTCCACAACGCCGCGCATGAACTGCCGCGCCACCTCAGCGTTGTGCCGCATGAGGTCCTTCTTCAGCCGCCGCACCGCTGCGTGCGCGGCCGCCGCCGCCCCCGGCTCAAACGTGCGCAGCAGCGCTGCCGAGTAGCTGCCGGGAGCAGGCAGCTCCTCTTCTGCTGCATCGGCGGCAGCCAGGCGCCTCGAGCGCCGCCGTGGCGCGCCCTGCTGCTGCTGCTGCTGCTGCTTCTGGTCAGGCTGGCCCTTGCCGCCAGCAGCCCCCTTCCCCTCCCTGCCCTCATTGCCAGCTCCACCCTCCTTCTGCTGCTGCTGCTCTTGCCGCGCGCCTGCGGTCAGCGGCGCTGCAGGACTGGCCGCCGCCTCTGCCGCCGCCACTGCTGCCTGCCGCTCCGCCGCCTGCTCCTCCGCGGTGCGGGCCAGGGCGGCTTGCCGGGCAAGGGCCACGGGATCCGGCTGCACCTTGCCCGGCGGCGTGTCGTAAGCGAAAACCGCGTCCCGGGTCAGGTAGGAGTAAGCCTTGAGGACGCTGCGGGGCGGGCAGGGAAGCAAGCAGCGGGTGGTGGCTCCCAAGCAGGGGCCGCCTCACGGCCCGACGCAAAACATCCGCAGACGTGCAGGAGCCGCGGCTGCCTGCCACTCCTCGCGGCTCTCAACAGCAGTCAAAACGGCAGGAGCAGGCGGCAGGACACAGACTCCTCACCGCTCATCCGCCACCAGCGGCGTGCCCACGTGGATGGCGGCGGCCACCGTGCTGCTCGACTTGTTCATCAGGTACATGTCTGCGGCCGCGGGGACCAGCGGGAAGGAACACAGGTAAGGGGGGGATGGAAACGCTGCTTGAGAAGCGAGCGAGGCCGCATGCCGGGCGAGCAGGTTGGCAGCCAGGAGGCAAGGACACGGCAGATGGGCATGAGCGTCTGCCGCTGAGGGGCATGGACAGTCAAAAGGAGCAATTGCTGACAGCAGATACCCTGCGGCGAAGCTCCTGGCTGCCTCAGACACCCCCTCCCTGCCGCCAAAACAACATCGGAGCTGTGGCGCAAGGCCCGCCCGCCCACCATTGCCAGGGAAGGCGGTGAGCAGGGCGCGGCAGCGGGTCAGCAGCGCGTAATAGTCCTGCGGCGGGGCAGGGGCAGGACTATCATGCGTAATCCCGTAATCCCACTACGGTTCACTTCCGGCCTCGGCAGCAACTCGGCGCCTGCGCGTTGTCGCCGGACCCGTCAGCAGCAGCAATGCAGCGGTGCTCCCCCACCAGCTGGGGAGCTCTGCGGCATGCCTAGGCTGCCTCCTACCAGCCAGACCGCCGGCCATGCCTGCCTGCTGCTGTGCGCTGGCAGCCGCCCAGCACCCCCACCGCTGCCCCCAGCATGCAGCTGCCAGCGCGGCGCCAGCCCCAGGGCTGTGCAGCGCAGCCCCAGCACACGCAGCCCACCTTGTAGTTCAGGTCTGCCACCGTGCGCACGTGGGGCTGTAGCGGGGTGGGAACCGGCAGCGGCTTGGCATCGGGCCGCAGGGTGCCCACCAGCAGCAGCGACTCGTTCCTCGCCCTCAGCTGGGCCAGCACAGCGGGGTGTGCCGCCGCGTCAAAGGCAGCGGCGTAGTTGCGGCGCATCGGGTCCACCGTACCCTGCGTGGCACACCGCAGGCAAAGGTGGTGGTGGTGGTGTGTGGGGGGGATGAAAGGGTTGTCCTGGCAAGATAGAGTGGACGGCCGCATTCCGTTCATCATTAGGCGGGTGGCGGCAGAAGCACCTGCCGCGAACAGGGCCCAGCGACATGCGAGGCCGCATGCCAACACCAAGCCCTGGGTTCTTCCCCTTCCCACTCGCCTGGATGCACAGGTGGCGCAGCTCCGCCTCCGGCACGCCGCCGTCCAGAGCCTTGGCCGGCACCAGCGGCGGCAGCCAGGGGGTGTGCACCGCGGGGCCACAGCGCCCCCACGCCGCTCAGCGTACGTTTCCAGCAGCGAGCGGGTGTAGGAGGCAACGAAGGGGGCCAGCGCCAGCGGCTGCATGCGGGTGGGGAGCAGCCTGCGCCCCGCGGCGGCGGCCGTGCCTCCCCCCGTCCCCCGCTGCTCCTCCATCGGCCTCTCCTCCAACTGTTGCATCTGCTGGCCCATCTCGCTCTTTGCTGTCGGCCAAGCTGCCGCCGCCGTGCTGCACAACGTACGGCACCACAGCCGAGGAGATGGAGGGGAACTTGATGACGTGGTCGGGGTTGTGCAGCGCCAGCAGCTGGCGTTGGCGCGCCTGCTTCCCTGCCGCCGCCAGCAGCGCCAGCTGCGCCGGCAGCCGGTCGGGCCCCTCTGGGAAGGTGGCCATGACCAGGACGTCGTACTGCAGGCGGGACAGATGCGGTGCAGGGGAGGAACATGAGCAGAGGACAGCGTGGCGGCAGAGCGGGTGACACAGGAACGGCAGCGCGGCAGCCCTACGCACAGAGCTGCGGCAACACCGCGCAGCAGCAGCAGCAGCAGCGGCTGCGCTCGCCTGAGGCAGCTCCTTTTTGAGAGCGGCCGGCGGGCGATACCGCCCCGGAACCACTCGCCGTTTGTGATCTGCGGAGGCAGCCAGGCGGCGGCAGGAAACGGGGGCAGCAGTGGAAGGGGGCCAGGGTGGGGCTTTGGGGCGGGCAGGACCCACATCTGCGGTGCCTGTTGAGCCGGCAGGTTAAGCAGGCAGTGGGCAGCAAAAGTATAACGCCCACAGCTTGTCATGCTATGGCAGCCAAAGCATGAGCAGAATCCACTTCATCTTGCCTTGAGGCCGCGCAGGACGTCATACAAGTAGAAGGTGACGTTGCAGCCCGCCTCCTGAGGATCGGATGAGCACGCATACACATGAAAGTGGGCGGCATGGCATCGATACTGGCTGGCTGGCTGGCTTGACGGCTGGGCGGCAGCAACAATCAGTGCACCCATCTGGAGCGTGGCAAACAGGAGGCGCCCACAGCGCAGCACCGTCCCGCCCGTCCCGCCGAAAGGAGAAAAGCGCCCGCAGCGCAGTGCCAACAACGCAGCGCGCAGAGCGCGGCGCCCGGCGCCACCCACCTGGAAAGCCCAGGCCAGCCCCGCCGCCACATCCATGTGGTAGCCCACGTTGTTGAACACGGCGCAGCGCTGCTGCTTCCCGACGCCTCCCCCTCCAACTGCTTGCCTCCCTGCTGGTCGGGTGGCGGCGACGATGCAGCCGCCCCAGCCTGCTTGCTTGGGCGGGGAGGCTCGGGGACCCTGCCCTGCCGGTCATCTGGTTGTTTAGCCTGCTGCGGTCCCTGCACATCCCCTTGCTTGCTTTCCTCCTGTTCCAGCTGAGGCGGCGGCGGCGCAGGGCCCGGTGGCAGGTGCTGCCCAGACAGCTGCACGTCCTGCTGCTGGTCCTGCGGGGCTGGCGATTCTTCCGACGGCGGCTCTTTCCCAACCTCTTTGGTCTGATCCTGGATCCACTGGAGCTGCAGGCGAGTCTGGTTGGCCTGCACGTATTGCAGGCCAGTATTCAGTTGGCAGCGGCAGCGGCAGCAACGGCGCGGCGCAGGCAGCAACCGTTCAAACGGCTTTGATTGCAGCCGTGCCACAATCGACTGATTGCTATGGTTGCGCCCACACGCAGCAGGCTATTACCTCAGGAGTTGAGTTGAAAAAGGACTGCAGCAAGCGGCGCGCGCTCTCAGCATTGAAGACCGCTCCTGAATAGAGGCTCGCTCCTGTGAACATTAGTAGACCAAGGGCAAGCAGCGCCGTCGCCATGGGGAGCGGGAACTTGCGCTCCTTCATGGCGGCTCCCATTGAGGGCTCACAACTGCTGCAACTGGCCTGGTGCTATAGCAGATCGTTACGGCTAGAACATGCCGCCGGCGACCACGTCAATGCTTGTGCGCAGGTGGCCCCATCCAGTGCCAACCTCCGCTCACGCCCGCAGCACCCACATCTGATCTGGGCATAAGCGCAATCGCAGGGCATGTACATCGCAAGCATGCATGACGTGTTACATTGTGCATGAAACTCGGCAAATCACAGCACCTTATGTCACGCGGGCTGCGGCGGCTCCCTCTATTGCTCGCCGTGCCACGTCAGCGTTCCGCCGCATCAGCTCTGCCTTGAGCTGCCGCGCCGCCACATGTGCCGCCTCTGCAGCACCGGGCTGGAAAGCGCGCAGCAGTGCTGCAGAATAGCTCCCAGGAGCGGGCTGCTCGGCGGCCTCCCCCTGCTGATGCTGCGGCGACGGCTGGCTGCCAGCGCCGCTCCCCGCGCGCGCAGTCTGAGCCGGCACGAGTGATGCTGCCCTCGCAGACGCCCTCGTACCGGCCTGCTGTGCAGCACCGTCAGATGCGTCTGCGGCGGCAGCCGCGGCGGCGCCGGCCGTTGCCGGGTCGGCAACAGCCGCCCCCTCGGGCGCAGCGTAAGAGAACGTGGCTTCCCTGGTTAGGTAGCTGTATGCTGCAAGGTCCCTGCACAGCGCAGAGCCGTCACAGGTTATGGAAACCTTGCAATGCTGGCGATCCCAGAAGTGCAGTGGGCGCACTGGGCGGCGTGGCCAGATGTCGTCCCCCCGCCTCACCGCTCCTCCGCCACCAGCGGCGTGCCCACGTGGATGGCGGCGGCCACCGTGCTGCTCGACTTGCGGACGAGGTAGTCATCTGGAGAGGATGACACGGGTGATTCTGGGATGAGGCTGTGACACAGATTTCATGTTTCATGCCGGCAAGCCGGCAGCTGGCAGGTGGCGCTCCGCAGGCCGCCAGCAGCCACCAAGCACAGATGTGCCAGGCAGGTGCACGAGCAGCCTCACCGCTGTCGCGTGGGAAGGCGGTGAGGATGGCGCGGCAGCGGGCGAGGGTTGCATAGTACTCCTGTCACACATGACATGTGGAGCGCAGCAGCGTTGAAGCGGCAGCACCCAATTATAAATCAAGAAGTACAACAGCCCTGTCCAGATGGACCCGTTCAATTCGCTGCAAGCACGGCACAGCATAGCGCTATGCCTGCGCTAGCCATGCAGCACCCAACTTCCCAAGCGGCGCACCTGGTACGGCAAGTCGACCGCCAGCTGCACATGCGGTTGCAGCACCTTCGGGACTGGGGGCGGTACTGCTCCCGGGTCCAGCCCGCCCACCAGCAGCAGCGACTCGTTCCTCTCCCTCAGCTCGGCCAGCACCGCTGGGTGTGCCGCAGCGGCAAAGGCGGCGGCGTAGTCACGGCGGCGGGCGCTGATGGTGCCCTGCAGCGGCAGGAGGGTGGGCAAGATGCTCTGCGTTGCGAAAGCTGTGCTGCACACATCAGCACAGGGCACCGGTGTCGGTGGAAGGCACAGCCAGCTGGCTTGTCATTGACACAGCACGTGCCGACGTGATTTATCGGTGTGCCGTGGCCAAAATACACACCCCGCCTCCTGTCAGCCCTGCCCACCTGTATGCACAGGTGGAGGTACTGCTCCTCGCCCGCACGTCCCGCCGCGCCGCTGTCTCTTTCCCACGGCACCAGAGGCGGCAGCCACGGCAGCGCTGCGTCGTTCCTGCCTGTCCATTCTGCCAGCAGGGCTTGCGTGTAGGCCGCGACGTTGGGGGCCAGCGCCGCCAGCTGCACAGCAGGCGCCGCCCGGCATGTGCCGCATTCGGAACGCCACTGCCGCCAGCTGCTTTGCTGCCCTCAGCGGGCGCTCCCCCGCCTCCCGGAAACAGTGGCGGCAGCCAGGGAAGGCCCAGCAGCTGATCTGGGTTGTGCACCACCAGCAAGAAGCGCGGCTGCTGCTGACCCGGCTGCTGCTCACTTGCTGCCGAAGCGCCGCCTGCCGCGTCGCTGGCGTTGCCCGGCGCCGACGCGCCACCCTCCAGCATGCCGCGCTGCCGCTCCAGCCGGACCCCAAACTCGGGAAGGTGGCCATGACGATGACGCGGTACAGCCCAGCTTCCCCAGGAAGTGTGGAAGCCGCACGGAAGCTGCCTTTGTACCACTCCGCCATCACCTCCTGCAGGGCCAAACATGAAGTTTGCTCAGGAACCAGCAGGGTGCGGTGCATGGAACTGGTCAGATGAACAGGGCATTTACACACACGGCCTTTTGAGGCGGCACTTGGAAGAGCGGCAGCTGCCGGCATGCAGTCCCGCCCCGCCCCGCCGCACCTGCATGCCCGCCCGGTCGCGCCGCAGGTAGCATGTGACGCCGCAGCCTGCCTCCTGCACACGTACAGCGAAAGCCCGGGGACAGAGTGAGGCTGATGGGCAGGGCAGGCAAGAAGCTTTGTCGGGCAAGCCGGGCGGGTGCAGGCAGCGGCGCGAGCAGGCAGACGTGCACCCACCTGGAAAGCCCAGGCCAGCCCCGCCACCACATCCATGTGGTAGACCACATCGTTGTACACGGCGCAGCGCTGCTCGCCAGGCTCGCCAGCTCCTGCTCCAGGCCGCACCCGCGGCATAAGAGGCGGAGGCAGGCGGTGCTGCGTGCCGCCCTTTGGAGGACCGGGTAGCGGCTGCCTCGGCCGTTGCCGACGTCCCACATTCACAGCACTGCCCTGCAGGAGCTTAAGCGAGTCCCATGGGCTAAGGCAGGTGCAAATTTCGCCGAAAGCTGGTACTGAAGGTTCAGGTTCAGGTGCCCCACACAAGGAGCGCCCTCCTACTGATCACAACAACTGGACTTTCCGGTGCAGAGGCTGTTGCCGGCAACAAGCCGCTGCGCACGCGATGCCACACATTAATTGCCCGGTTCGGACCTCTGCTGCCGATGTGGAACCCAAAAACGATTGTGAGTAATACAAATATGAGGAAGGGAACAGATAATCGCCATCTGCTGAAAGGCATAGTCGGAAACTGTTACTGGAGGCCATATAGACGCAGGCGTGTCAAAGTGCGCCTTACACGATGAGAACACAAGAAAGTGATATATCCTGCAATGCAAGCGGTGCCCCGGCATGCCTCACCCCTGACATCAGCTGCTCCCGCTGCTGCATCGGCACAGCGCAGCAGACAGATGTTCCTTTGAATTCATCGAACCATCGGTGTTGCCCTGCCAGTCATAAAATTCGATCACAAGTGTAGCAGATACTTTCGTTCATAATACAGCAGGGCGACAAGTGCTCAAGTGTGCAATAAACAGTGACAGTTCCTCCTCAGAGAGATACCGCCGCAGCGTCGAGCTGCGTGGCTGCCGCCTGCGTGGCTGAGCCTAAAAGGATCTCCGCAGCAGCTGCCGCGTTGTGCCGCATCAGCTCAGCTTTCAGGCCGTGCATGGCTTGGTGCGCCGCTGTGACAGCCTCAAGGTCAAATGCGTGCAGCAGCGCGGCTGCATAGCTGCCAGGCTGTGGACGCTGGGCGGCTGCATCACCACCATCTGTCCGTGCAGGTCTGGGCCGCAGCTCTATTGGCCAGCTTGCAGCCTCGCTTAGTCCTGAGGCATCTCCCTCTAGCAGTTCTACCTCTGCTGCTGGTTGCGCATCTGCTGCCGCCATGCTTGATTCTGCCACGGGAAACACGCCCTCATTTTCGCCGACCCCAGTCACCGGCCGAGCCAGCGTGGCTGCCAGCTGCTCTGCACTGACAGCAGAAGCCTGGTGCAGGTGCCGCCACCACGTGCGACCAGAGGCCTGAGCCTCTGCCACCGCCGTCGCAGCAGCAGCGGCGCCCTCGGCCGCCGCGTCCCGTTCCATGGCGCTGGGCGGAGGCGAGTAGGAAAAGACCACCTCCCGGCGCAGGTATGAGTAAGCCGTCAGCACCCTGCAATTCAAAGGAGAACTGGTCAAGCCCATTGACACAGTGGATTCACCCTTGCAAAGCAAAGGTAACACAGTGCACACAACACAACAGTCAAGCAGAGCAGCAGGCGCAAGGGCGGCATGTCACAGCCTGTCCTCCTCACCGCTCCTCCGCCACCAGCGGCGTGCCCACGTGGATAGCGGCGGCCACCGTGCTGCTCGACTTGCGGATGAGGTACTCGTCTGGGGAAAAGGGGTAAGATCTGATTGTGAAAAGCTGAAGAGACGAAGGGAACACCTGCCAGCATGGGAACTGATAGGAGGCGGACCGCAGCTGCAGGCAGGGGAGCAGCAGCGCCCACCAGTGCGTGGGAAGGCGGTGAGGATGGCGCGGCAGCGCGCCAGGGTTGCATAATAGTCCTGATGGAGGTGGGTGGCGGATGGGTGGGGTTGTGGGGGCAAGCCGACGGGCAATGCCCATGCAGGGATGGGTGAGGCCAGGATGGTGGGCGGCATAGGTGGGTGATGCAGGCAAGCAGTCATGCAGCAGGATAAACACCGAGGCATGGCGCCCAGCAGGCGCCCGCCGTGGAAGCTCATGTTTACAAGCTCCTCTGTGTCTCCCACCGGGCGCGCATCACTCCCCACCTTGTACTTGAGGTTGGCCGCAATGCGCACAAACGGCTGGAGGGCGGCCGGCACCGCCGGCCCTCGTGCGCCCGCCGTAGGTTGCCCACCAGCAGCAGCGACTCGTCCCGCTGGCGCAGCAGGGTCAGCACCGCAGGGTGCGCCGCCGCAGCAAAGGCGGAGGCATAATCGCGGCGGTTGGGATGTATGCTGCCCTGCTTTGCAACAAAAGATGGAAAGCATGAAGGCAATGAGGGAGCTTCTTTCCTGTGATGATTGGTTTTTGTAATGTGCTGTGCAGCGCTGAGCTTGTGGCAGCCCCTGTTCACGAGGAGTCTGGGCGGGAGGGGCAAGTTTCGCAGTTCGTCAAATGAGCAGGTGCCAGTGCTGGCGACACTCGCCTGGATGCACAGGTGGCGGTAAGGCTCCAATCCGCCGCCAGCACTGTTGCCGCCGCTGCCTGGCGCGTGGCCCAGCTGCGCCCCCAAGGCACCAGCGGGGGCAGCCAGGGCACCTGAGAGAGGCGCCGCTGCCCCCTGCAGCCCCGCAGCCCATCCCTCAAGCAGGGCTTGCGTGTAGGCGGCGACGTTTGGGGCCAGCGCCGCCAGCTGCACACGTGGCTGGGACAGGGGCTGGCCAACCCACGGCTCGCCCCCAGCCACAGGCCGCGGCCGAGCCCCCCGCCGCCGCTGCACCCCCGCTCCAAGCGGGCAACGCCTCCGCCAGCAGCAGCTGCCCCAGCCAGCGCCCCTGGTCCAGCAGCTGGCCGGGGTTGTGCACGCCAAGCAGCAGGCGCTGGTGGCGGGCTGAGGGGCGGCGCTCGGCGAGCGTGCGCTGCTGAGGCATGTCGGGCCCGCCCTCTGGGAATGTTGCCAGGACGATGACGTCGTACTGCATGGATAAAATCGGCACAACAGGGCTGTACAGTTCAGCTGTGGGTTGACCCCCTAAAGCTGCTGCAAGGAGTCAACAAACCACGCCCAGCGTGCGGCTTGCAACCATGGCCCCAGCCACCAGTGCACCTGGTCAGCTTCCCGTAGCAGCATGGCAGGTGGGCGGAAGTCGCCGCGGTACCAGCCCGCCATAAGGAGCTGCGGCGTTGCAGAGCGGGAGCGGGACAGGCAGGGGAGCAGTCACCGGGACGTGTGCAAGCCTGCTGCAAGCTACTGGGCGGCACTGGGAGGGTTCGGGCACTTTCGGATGGCCAGGGCAGCCGCGGCACGGTGCAACAGTGCTGCGAGGCGTTCCCCGCACTGCCAGCGGTGGCCCCGCTGCCAGCAGCGGCGCAGCCTCTGCCTCACCTGCATGCCCCGTGTGCCTTTGTGCAGGTAACACGTGACCTGGCAGCCCGCCTCCTGCAGGCACGCAGGCAAGGCACTGTGCCACTGCAGGCCGGCGGCACAGCGGCCTGGGGTCGACACTGCGGCAGCGTGCAGGCTGCAGGCCGGCGCTGTCGCACGCCTGCAGCCCTCCCTGATGCACCTGGAACGCCCAGGCGAGGCCCGCTGCCACGTCAACGTGATGGGCCACATTGTTGTAGACGGCGCAACGCTGCTGCGCGGGAAGCACGCTGCCGCTGCCGCGTCTGCCGCTGCTGCGCTCGTCCCGCTGCCGCCAGGGTAGCCGACGGTGCTGCGGCAAGTCTAGCTGCACGCGGCCAAGGACTTCCTGCGAAATGCAAGGGACATGGAGACACAATGAGCCGCTTTGCAGCATCAACAAGGGGACAGGCCGCGAGTCCTGGCACTGCGTTACAACAACACAGCTGTAGCAGCGGATGCGGCTTTGAGCAATCATCGTGCGACTGGTCACCTCTGCAGGATAAAACATGTCTAGAAGCAGTCGCCTGTCGCTCGGAACCCGGTCCTGCTGTCTGCTGGCCCCAGCTTGCTGCAGGAGATACACTACAAGCGCCGTGCCAGCTGCTAGTGCAATGTCTTTGAGTCTGAGCTTGCTAGCAGCCACGGGTCTGGGACTGGACACAGCCATGGTCACCACCCGGAGCGTTGGGGTGATGGGCGGCGTGTTGAAGTGCTTCATTTCGAATTTCAGGGTTCCAACGGGACGATGGCCATCGCGAAATGCGGCACAATTCCAAAGCTGCAGGAACAGGCAGCGACAGTCGTGCGACAGCTCTGGAAGAGCCTCGCACTGCTGGCACTTCAGGATCAAGTGGCAGTCGGGAGATGGGCAAGTCCTGCGAGCATGATGTCCAGTTGCACGGAAATATGGAAAGCTGTGTGCGGGTGCAGGGCGGTGATTGCAGGCAGCCCCCTAGCATCTAGCTGAGCGCACAGCAATTTTGCTTACTTAAACAGTGTTCAATGCAGCAGAGCTGACAACATGGTCATCAAGCAATTCAACAAAGCAACAACTTTGCTCATGCCAGCCCTGCGCGGCGCAACTTGAACTTTGACACTCTTGGCGGCTGAGGCGGTTCCTGCTGCTGCTGCTGCTGCTGCTGCTGCTGCGCAGCCGTCCCCTGCTGCCCCTCTGGCTGCCGGCTGGCTGGCGGTGCTGCAGTAGTTCTTCCTGCAGGGAAGCGCTCGTCTGCTGCTGCTGCGCCCGCAGAGCGCTCCAACACCCGGCCTGTGAAGGCTGCCTCACGCGCTGCCGCCGCCTCCTGCCGCCGCCGTGATTCTTCGTCGGCGCCAGCGGCATCCTGCTGGGCTGCTGGGCTGCTGGGCTGCTCTTTGGCGTGCGCTGCAGGATCCTCCAGGCGCTTGCCCAGCAGGAATCCGGGTTTGAAGCCGCCCGCCTGCCTGCCTGCTGCTGGGCCCCAGAGCGGACGCTGCTGCCTGTCCTCACGCTGCTTCCGCTCGCAGCGCCGCTGCTGCTGCCATCGCTGGCAGCAGTAGCGCTTCCGGGCCCGCCATCGGCCGCATGGTCCAAAGCGTCCGCGCTGCGCGTGGGGGCATGCGCGGCAGCTGCCAGCGCCGCTGCAGCGCCGCTGCCGCCGGCCTGCCACTGCGCTTCATCCAGCTCAAGCTCATCCATCTGCTGCATGAGGGCCTCGAACGAATCATCTGATTCTTCCGATTCGCTGGCGCTGGCATACTCCACGAGGCGGCCTGCTCCATCCTCTGGATCTGCTTCCAGGTCGCTGCCAAACCCGCCACCCGCTGCGGTGACAGCAGGAGCGCCGCTGCCGCCGTGCAGCTCCTCGCTCCACTCCTCGCGGATGTCGACAATGTCCTTCCCCTACATTCTTAATGCAACAAAGAGGGGTCAGTTGGCTGGGAACTGCTGGGCGTTGTTGGCTGGGAAGGGAAGGCTGCAGAAAGGAGCGAGCGCGCCCATGATGGCAAAGACTGGGGAAGCGGGTATGCCAGCAAAGAGTGGCCAACCAATCAACAGCAGCAGCATAAGCGGTGCTTTGGCATGGACATGCGCGGCATGGGAGCAGCAGGCGCGGCGGTCACTTCCAACAACAGACCTGGGGATCCGCCCCGTCGCTGCTCGCCGCGTCCAGCTGCGCCCCAGTTGCTGAAGCGCCGCCTTGAGCGCCTGCAGCTGCTCGGGAGAGCTGGCCTCCAGCAGCTCGGACACTTGCTTAAGCTGACCATCGGGGTCTGCCCGCTTGGGCTCTGCCTGCAGGGAAACGGACCGGCATAATGGAAGGCAGGCAGGCTGCGTGCTATGGCGGCGAGCGACATGACGGCCGGTTTGCTCACCATGGCCTGCCGTCGGTATGAATTGTCTCTGGCAAAATGGAGAATGGTCGTTGATGTATATGAAGAAATTGAATGCCTGCAAAAGGCAGCGTAGCAGCGAGCCAGTTTAGCAAGCGCTCCTCCCAACCCTGGAACCATTGAAGTTCTGCATGGCTGAATTCCATATAGCGAATGTAAATTGGTTGGCGCCGCATACAACCTACCTGCGAGGTGAACGATGTGCGAAGAGGCACCGGCGGTCTGCTGGGGCGCTATTAACGCAGTGTCGATCTGGGTGCTAACATTGCATGCTTGAGGTGACAAGGCATACAACCCGCCTCTTCAAAGCGCAGCGCGCACGGCAGATGGCGCGGCCTGCTGGAGAACGCAGGAACGGGCAGCTCCGTGTTCAACTAAATATTTGAAGGGCGCGGTTATCAAGTTACCAGGTTCAACACTGCCATTGGTATCGCCTTTGACTGCCACCCGAAACTCACGATTCCGTCTGAAGCCGGCTTTGACTGCCTTCCTGCAGTTGCAAAGGTGACGACTATGCACCTGATCAATCAGCGCCGTTATGCAAGCCGCTCAACATGCTGCTGCTGCCGACTCTGCCGCCCCCGCCCCGTGCAGGCAGAGCGCCATGCGTGGGAACGGCATCACATTTAGCGCTCCTGCCCTGCTGCGGCGGCCAGGCACGGGTGCCAGCTCCATGGCAACGATTAGGGTGCCACCGGGCGCCCAACCTGATGCAGCCCACGCACCTGGTCAAGCCCAGCAGTTGCCAGCAGCTGCGTGCCAAATTCAATGGAACTTTGCCCGGCAGCCTGTAGCAAGTGCTTCAAACCACTTGGCAAGCAATGCATTAACCGAGCGCCGCACAGCTGCCCACCTCTCAGCTGGCTCTGGCGCCAGCTTAGCCGCTCCAAGCCGAACCCAGCATGCGCACGGGAGTGACATGGCTCCCGCAGGGCGGCAGCCCGCTGCACACAGTGCCGCGCCAGGCTGTGTGCCCCAGCCATTGGGCAGGCAGGCCAACCAGATGCCGACATCCGCTCCGCAACCTGCACCTGCGCAGCCTCAGCAGGTTGCCTCTGCTCTGGCAGCTGCCCACCAGCCATCAGGAGCCCAAGCCACGCCCACATGCAGCAGCACAGCTGCCGCTCCTGCCAGGGGCGGTATCCAAGACGCGCAGCCTGGTTTACAAGCTCAGGCTGGCGGCGGCATCGCGTATGCACAAGGCGCACCAAATCACGCCCCAAGCGGACAGGCGGCGAGCCCTGGTTTGGAGCCAACGTTGCAGGCCAGCACGCAAGCACTGCTGCAGCAGCTATCAAGTGCCGTCAGCAAAAACGGCACAGCAGTCCAGGCAAGCAATCAGAGCCCCATGCAAGTGCTGAGCGCACAGCCAGTGCGGCCGGCTCCCGAGCCAGCGGCCGGCCTGATGTCGATCCGGGCGGCAGCAGACCGCGTTGCCGCTGCCGCCAGCGCTGTGTCTACTATGGAGAAGCAGAGCGCTGCATTGCTTTTGGATCTGAGCCTCCAAGGATGCAGCGGCGCATCTCCAGGCATGGTGGTCGACGACGGCAGCGTAGTGCGCCTTGCTGGAGACCCGCTCAACACACGCACGGGTGTGGTCGCTGCAGCCCTCGCCAGCATTTTGAGCATCAGGCAGGCATCACCTCTGACTTGACCTATCAGTAACCCCGGCAGTCTGGGTTTCAGGTTGAGAAACGAAAAGTGAGCACTGCGGGTGCTGGACACATGTGCTCCCTGCGCCGCCGCTGCCCGCCCAGCTGGCACTCGCGCGGCATCAGGCGCCTTATCGGGCGCATGTTGCCGTCTCGACGTGATCCAGCGAAGAGTCTGTTGTGATCGGGGCAGTCATACACCCCGTTGGAGACTCTCCTGCGGAAAATGGCTTGCGAGTAAACCTGCTCTTGTGCGCCCTACAGGATTTTCAATTGTCAAACAACACTTGTGCGATCATGCAACAGGCGAACGAGAGCCTGCGGTGCCTGGAGCCCTGCACCTTTCGGCCTCCCGCCCTTCGTAGGGTTCCCCCTGCCGCGGGGGCAGCCTGCGGCCCCATGCGACCATCAGCCAGGCCCCGCTTACCGTGGCCACCACCCGAGGCTTGGCGGCAGCCCTTCACGGCGGCCTTGCAAAGTGGCAGTGGCCAGCAGTGCTTGCCACAGGTGAGCTCTGCAAACACTTACGTCAGCTTATGTCTCTGATCATCTACCGCCTCTCAGCAGAGGGCATCCAGGCCGGGTAGTGGGCGCTGCAGGCGCCGGCGGATGAGCGGCGGGCGACGTGCACATCAAGCGCGACGCTGCAGCTTACAGCAGCAGCGGCATGCCCCTGGGGCTCAAACGCTGCAAATACAGAAGCCAGCTCTGCGCACCGTGCACTGCTGCCTCTCTGCTGTCCGCCAACCTGCTGACGTCCTTGGCTGCCGCTGCTGCCGCCGCCCCCTTCCGCAGCCTCCCAGCTTATGGGGCACCCTGCGGTGGCGGGGCTGCCCCCACGCTGGGCCAGCAGCCGGGGCAGGCCGCCTGGATGACGATGGCCTCGCTGTTCACTCTGGCCGCCAGTATGAGTGAGCGGGGCGGGGCAGCCTTGTGTGGCTGACGCAGCCGGCTGCGTTGCTTTAAAAATGCGTGGGAGCCCAGCACCCCGCCGCGCTTTTGGCCAACGAGTTTTTAAGCGTTTCCCCGCTTGCTACGGGCTCCCAGCCTGCGTGAGGCAATGTACTGCTGGTTGTGCCGCAGGTGGCGTGCTGTACTATATGGCGCGCACCACCTGGGAGGGGCTGGAGCCGTACGTGTTCCAACAGGAGCGCCGCGCAGCCCAAGTGAGCATGGGTTGTAATAGTTCCCTTGTTTCTGGCTTTCCTGAGGCCTGCAACGTCTCCGTAGACCGTCGCTTGCGCAGAGGAAAGCGCTTCCATTCCGCCACCACTTTGGCCCGCCCCTCCATCCCTCCCTTTACGGCAGGCCCACCGCCGCACCCGCCCTCCCACCACCCTCCCCTGTGCAGCCGCCCCTGCTGCTGCACGGCGTGGATGTGTCGGGGTCGCGCTTCTTCGCCCGCCCAGCTGTGCGTGCCGCCGCCGACTTTGCGGCGGCGGCGCACACGGGGCAGATGCGCAAGACGCGGCAGCCGTACGTCACGCACTGCCTGGAGACGGCGCTGATCGTGGAGGGGCTGCTGTCGCCCACCGAAGAGGACGAACGGTACGCATTGCTTGTCTTCCCTTTCAACCACTGTGTGCAAACCCTGCCTTTGCTGCTGTGCACCCAGCCTGCGCACACTGGAGAGATCTTCCTCTCTTCCCGCCCCACCACCGCCATCACACCACGCCTCACTCATGCCACACCGCCTTGACCACCATGTGCATTATCCTTGCACACCACGCACATGCATAAACACCAGGTTCTCGTCTCACCACCGTCCCCTTGCGCAGCGCGGAGGCGGCCGTCATCGCGGCGCTGCTGCACGACGTTCTGGACGACACGGAGGTGGAGGCGGGGGAGGTGGAGGAGCTGTTTGGCGAGCAGGTGTGAGGCAGTTGGGGCGGCGGGCTGGGGCTGCCGCCTGAAGGCCCAGCTGAGAGGGCTATCCTGCCGCCGTCGGGGGGGGGGCGGGAGAGAGGCCGAGACCATCCCTGCTTCTGGGGTTGCTGCTTGCACGTGTGCCGGGCATGTGCGGGTGCACTGTGTGGGTGCAGGTGAGGGGCGCTGGAATTGGGACATACGCCTCCTCTGCCCATGTCTCCTGCCTGCCCCCGCCAGCACACCCGTTCTGCCATCACCGTAACGTCCAACCCATACAGATGAAACAAGCACAAGCACGGAAGAGCTGAATCCGCCCCTCCTCCCTCCCCACCCTCCCCCACCGCCTGCTTAGGTGGCCTCCATGGTGGCCAAGGTCTCCCAGCTGTCCACCACCAACCAGATTGTGCGGCGCCGCCTGCGCGTCGAATCCGCGCAGCCGACGGCGGAGGAGGAGGCGCAGCTGCGGTGCGACACGCGCTGCATTTTTCTGATTGCTGGCTTGCCTGCTGTTATGGTTCAGCACAGGGGAAGGGGCGCGTGCGTCATGTGCGTTGCTGAAGCGACGCTCTGCGGGGATGGGATCACCGAGGCATGCGCGGCCGCTCCCCTTAAGGGCAGCTGCATCCTGCGCCTCTCCGCCGTTTCTCAGCCGCCCCCAACCATCTCTCCCCACAATCTTCCCCTTCCTGCCGCCGTCTGAGCTGCGCAGCACCACAGTCCCCTCACTCTGTCATGAGTGATCATTTTGGTTTCCTCCCTCTCCTCTCCCCTCGCTGCCGCAGCACCATGATCCTCACGATGGTTGGGGAGCCTCTTGTGATTGCCATCAAGCTCGCCGACCGCCTGCACAACATGCGCACAGTGTGGGTGGCTGCCGCAGTCGGTTGTTGTGTGCCATCTTGGCTGCGTGCCGTGCCAGCAAGTGTGGGTTGCGGCCTTGCTTCGGATGCCCGCTGTCGAGTGGCAGTCCCAGCCTGGCAGAAGCCTTTGCCCCCTCTGTGTAGCTGATCCCCTGCCCTACAGTGCCCCTGCCTCCCTCCTGCCCTCATTTCCCCTGCCTCCCTCCTGCCCTCATTGCCCCTGTCCTGTTGCTCCCCGCCCCCACCCGCCTGCAGCTACGCGCTGTCCCCGGAGAAGCAGGTGGCGGTGGCGGAGGAGACGCGGCGCGTGTGGTGCTCCCTCGCCGAACGCCTCGGCATGTTTGCGCTCAAGGCAAGGGGATGGGCAGGGGCGCGTGGGTGGGTGCCCAACGGCAAGCTTTCGTTTGCATTCAGGGGAAAGGTGGGCGGTGAGCAGGGCATGGGCAGCGCGGCTCCTCATACTGGGGTTCCCATTATCTCTTCTTCTCTCCCACTAACGTTGTCTTGCTTCCCTATCGGGTGCAGTCGGAGCTGGAGGACCTGTGCTTCGCGGTGCTGCAGCCGCGGGATTACGCCGCGCTGCGCCGCCAGCTGGATGAGCTGTGGGGGTGACCACCATCCCCGACCAGGCGCGTACTTGCCGCTTGCTGTGATGCTGAATCCCTGTGTGCCTGTTCCGTTGTTGTTGTTTGCCGCTGTGTGTGTGGCATGCATGCGTGTCTGCCGCTCTGCGCCTTTGCCGCCAGCCGGCGCAGAGGCAGGGCTGTGCTTGAACCCCGCCGAGCCCCCACCGCCTCCCAACAGGCCGCTTCGACAGACACCGACCTCTCGATGGACAGCTTTGACTGCACGGTAGACGCAGACGGGTCGCTGCACCTCACCGCCAAGCGCTCTCGCGGTCCGGCCACCGGTGCTGGTGCAGCAGCAGCAGCCAGCGACGGCGCAGACGCAGCGCTGCGTGAGCGCATCCGCTCACACGCCGCCGCCAGCACCAGCACTGCTGTTGCAAGCAGCGGCCGGAATGGTGGCGCATGCAGCGATGACAGCGGGAAGAGGAGCTGGACTGGCTGACCCCGGAGCAGCTGGAGGTGAGTTTCTGTCCCCGAGTACGTTTTTTATGGTTGTAGTTATGGCCTCTTTCTTTTTTCTTGTTTCCTTAGCTAGGGCAGGCATGGCCAGGCTGCCTGCCCGCCTGCCCAGTGCTGCATGTGGACACTGCTGCCTGCGGCCTGCTGGGGTGCTATACATTGCAGCGGGCTCATGCACCCCAGCCAGGCATGTGCATGCGGGCTGCACAGGCTCTGCTGCTCTGCTTGCAGCCTGCTGCCCTGCCGCGCACCCGCCTCCATATAAACGCCTTGATCTGACGGCTTTGCAACCCCACACCCATACACAGACCAAGCGGCTGATCGACTCCGTCCTCCCCTTTGACGCCACCACCTTCAACATCGCCAAGCTGCGCTCAGGGGCGGGGTGAGCTGACCGCCTCTGCTGCGCCTTTCTTTCCATTACTGCGCTGACCCAAAGCATACCAATTGTGCTGCATGATTGTCTCCAGCCTAGGAACAGTTCCCCGCGCGCCTGCCTGGCTCAACTTGAAACTGAAAGTTGAAAGGTGGCAGCAAGCCGAAAAACTGCGCTGTACGGCGCTGCGCCACCGCCTGTGTGCGTCTCCCTTGGCGCCCGCTGCCCGCCCCTGCCGCCTGCCGCCTGCATAACCAACTGCGGCCCCTTCACCATACTTCTCACACACACGTCTGCACTTGCTACTCTCACACACATCTGCACTTTCACACAACACCCACACTCACACACATCTGCGCTGGCTCTTGCAGGGCGCGGCGCGGCCTCGAGGTGCTGCAGGCCTGCGCCCAGCTGCTGATGCGGGAGATCGGCACCGAGAGCCTGGCCAGCGGGCTGGAGGTGTCGGTGCAGGCGAGCGGCGTGCAGCAGGGCGTTGGGTCGGCGGCGGGCGACCCTCGTGCTGTGCTCCGCGCTTTTCTTTCCTGGCCGCCTTTCTTGATCGCCTTAGTCGCCCTCTTTTCGGTCGCCCTCTTGCTGCCTGCTGCGGCTGCCGACGCGTGCTGCTTGCGCCCCGCTGATTGCACCCACCGCTGCCTCCTTGCTTCCGCAGGGCCGCCTCAAGTCCCTGTACTCGACTTTCCGCAAGATGGGGCGCAAGCGGGTGCCGCTGTCCCAGGTGATTGTTGTGTGTGCCTTTGCCGCCGCCTCGCTGCCCTTGGGGCTCCCGCCCTTCCGGCTGGTTCCCGACGCTGTCCAACTTGACAAACCGCAATTGCGGCCGCTCCACACCGGTACCCCTTCATCTCCTTCCCTCCCTCAACCACATGACTTTGTGTTTTGATTCCTATCAACAGGTGTACGACGCCCGCGCCCTGCGCGTCATCGTCGACGACGACGGCGGGCGGCGCCAGGCCGAGGCCATCGCCGCCTGCTACAAGCTGCTGCCGGCGGTACACCGCCTCTTCCGGCGGGTGCATGGAGAGGAGGACGACTACATTGCCCAGCCCAAGGTGGGTGGGATGGGGACGGTATTTCTTCTGTGTATGGGTGGGGATGTGGGAGGAAGGGGGCTTTCCTCCCCTATACACGGGCTTGAGCTTGGAGGGCGCCCTGGCTAGGCCGTGTTGCCCATTCCACGCTGCTGCGCGCTTAGCTGGTCCCCAATCCTCATCTCCCTTCCTGTTGCCTGCGTCCCTCCCCCGCAGCCCTCCGGCTACCAGTCACTGCACACGGCGGTGGTGGGGCCGGGGGGGGGTGCCGCTGGAGGTGCAGATGCGCACCTCCTCCATGCACTCGGATGCAGAGTACGGTGAGGCGGTACCGCTGCGGTCACTGTGACGTGCCTGCCTGCTCATCCCCCTGCGCTTCCACGTGTCGATCGTGTCAGGGAGGGTGTGATGGGTGCAACGGCCGAGGAGGGGCGGGAGGCGTGCAGGCGCCCAGCGTGCAGGGAGCGGCTGCATTGTGGGTGTGCCGACAGGGGCTGGCGACTTGGTGATCTTCGTGGGAGGGGCTACACGTCGCGCTCCAATGCGCTGGGGGCGTACAGCTCGCCCCCGCAAGCAACCATCCCTCCTCAAGATTGCGCTTGGGATGCGCCCATTGCCCTCTGATCCCGCCATGCCATGCAGGCAAGGCTGCGCATTGGGCCTACAAGGAGAGGCCAGCGGTGCCGCCGCCGCCACAGCACCAGTCCCTGGCAGCCTCCGGCGGCAGCAGCAGCAGCGAGGACGAGGCGGCGGCAGCACAGAGCGACGAGGGCGGCATCGCGGCGGGGCACCCGGTGCTTCACATCGGCCCCGGTAGGTGGGAGGTGGTGGTGCAGGGGTTTGCTGCAGCAGCGGTGCGCAGACTGCAGCGGCCCTTCCTTGGCAGGGGCGGGGCAGGGACGTGGGCGGCACTTTCCAACCTCCTCACAGCAGGCCCAATCGGGCCTGCCCCCACCCTCTCACTCTCACATTGATCACTCTCACATCAAACACCTTGCCCCCCCTCCGGCAGGCGGCCGCCTGTGTGACGGCGTGGTTGTGCAGAGCCAGTTTGGCGGCCGCCGCCTGCTGTGCGCGGTGTCCAAGCAGCAGCGGGCGGCAACCGACGCGCGGCCCTCGCCCGCCGAGGAGTACAGGTGGGCGGATGGAAGGTTGTTGCTGCGTGGCAATCAAAGCTCTGTGCGGGGGCAGCTACTCCCCCAGGCGTCGTCTCGAGCTTCCAGCGCGCGCGCGCCCCCGCGCCCCCACCCCACCCCCCCCCACCCCCACCCCCACCCCACCCCGCCCCCACCCACCCACAAATGCACATGCTACCGCGCCGCCCTGTGTACTGCCTCACGCTCAGCCATGTACCGTCCCCTGTACCGCAGCCGCCTGCTGCGTTACGTGGAGGAGCGCGGCTTCTTCCAGCCCTCCCAGGGAGATATTGCGGTGGCCCTGGAGCTCTTCACCCTCTGCGCCGGCAAGCTGCTGCCCACCCGTCTTGCTCTTCTTTGCCTGCAGTGATGGACGGGTCCTGCGCCTTCCATCATTGTTCTGCAAACCCTCCGCAGACAAACTTCCTGTGCATATCCCAGTATGGGTTGGCCTTCACGAAAGCGCTGTCCACGGCCAGGCGCCCCCACCCCTCTTCACACCCCACCCACCCGCAGATGGAAAGTACCACCGCCTCGACCGCTTCGGCCACAAGCTGCCCACCGTGGTGGTCCCCTCACCATCGAACCGCAGCAGGGGGAGCGGGAGCAGCGGGCGCTGCTGCTGCCACCACTGAGCCCGCGCCGGAGCACGGCCGGGCGGGGCGGGCGGCAGCGGAGGGAGAGATGGATTACATGAACAACCGGGTGCGGAAGCTGGGAGGAAGCCGTGGAACCCGGGATTTGCTGCTGCATACGTGCCGCCAGGAGCTTGGCCTGTTCCACGCCGCTCAACGGCACACCCCTCCTCACAGCTTTCACCCCGTCCCCATCCAACCTTTCCTCCCCCTACGTTCTCGCCCTGCCCAACCCATCAACCCGCGCAGATCCGCCTGCTGCGCTCCATGCTGGAGTGGGGCCGCGAGCTGGGGGCCTCCATCGCAGCGGAATCCGCGCTGGCCGAGGAAGCCGCCGCGGGGTCGGACGCCGCCGCCATTGCCGCCTGGACCGAGGCGCAGCTGGCGCCGCGGGCGGCGGGGGCGGGGGCAGGAGCCGACCCGGATGTGATGGTGGTTGTGTGGCCCGGGGACGCATTCTGCGGGTGCCGCGTGGAACCACCGCCGGTGCGTCCTAGAGGGGGCAGCCAGGGCCTGGGCTGCTGGCAGGCAGCCGGGCCTGCAAGATGCAGCATTGGGTTGCCATTCGTGACGCTCCCGCTGGCCCCAAGTTCCTGCCTCCCAGCGTCCAATCCGCAACACGCTCCAGCTCCCCACCCCCACCCCCACCCCACTCGCGCCGCAGGCTCCGTCATTCGCACCCTGGGGCTGATCGAGATCCAGCAGCTGCCCTCCAGCTCCAGCGACGACGCTGACGTGGCACGCGCTGCGCCCCCGCGCCGCCCCAGCAGCTGGTCAACGTCAACAACCGGCTGGTGCCCGAGGAGACGCCGCTCTATGACGGCGACTACGTGGTGCTCAGCCGGGACAGGGTGAAAATATGAAGGCTGAGGTGAAGAAACAAACAATGATCAGGTGGCTGCAAGGGCTCCACCCTGCGCATAGCACCGCTCTCGCCGCTGCCCATGCTGTGCTGCTGGAATCCCCACGAAACTCAAAAAGCTCCCCTCCTCGGCTGCATGCGCCCCAACCCGCTTCCCTTCTTGTGCTGCACACTATAAGATGTATACTCTCTCTGTTCGCTATGTGTCGCTTGGGCTTCAAAACTGCTCGGACGAAGACCGCAGCCGCCTGCTCTTCTTTCTTTATTGGTGCCGCTCATCACCGCCGCCAGAGAAGGGCGCATCGCCCCTGCCACCCCCGCCTCCCCAACCCCTTTCGTTGCCCTTCCCCGTTTAATCTCGACCTGGCCTTTCCTGCCTCTGACAGGCCAGCTGTACACTCCCACCCAGGCCTTGCCCCCCCCGCACAAAGCTGCTGTTCAGGTTCCACACGTTGCCTGCGGCATTGGCTGCCCGGATTGCTAACCTTCCCCGTGTACCTTCGTACTTATCCTGTTCCCTCCATCTGATTGTAAAGTAACGCAGAGTAGCCTGCAGCATCGGTGAGCGGTAGGGGCAGGCCTTTACAGCAAGTGATTCCAGTGTCGGCATGCACATCTCGTGAGGCGCGGCCCATGAGAAAGTATGGCCTCTGGTTGGATGGACAAAAAATGCTGGAGAGCAGAGCATGATTGAAGGTTCTCAACAGATTCATCTCCATCACTATGATGCCTGCAGGCCAAAGATCAGCACAAATGAATCCTGCGGCCGGCGCCCGCCTGGCGCCAGAGCGCCCGAGCCCCTCGCGTGGCTGCGAATGAGGCGGGGCCAGTCATACTTGCACGATTCCCGCAATACTTCCAGGCTCCAACCAAGCTAATCCAGCGAGCCCCTGAAGGGGCGGTTGCTGTCGTGCTGGCTACCGTCCGCCCCGTGCCTTCATTGCCCTTCCATCCTACAACTCGTACGCATCAAATGGTTTCGGGCTGGCGGTGGGCGTAGCCGCAGGGCATCCTTGACGCCTGGAGCATGGCAAGCCTCTTGGTGGAGCGCTTGCTGAGCCATGCGGCTGCAGGACCTTCGGCATCGACCGCAGGTCAGTGGAGAAGCGACGACATGCGACCAGATGGACTGGGAGAGCGCGGACACACCCACCCAGCAAGTTTGCCCTCTCCCTGCCTGCAGACCACGGGCCCCGGCGTCTCGTCGCATCCTCCAAGCGACTTCAATCGTGTCGGGCCACCTGGCAGCGCGGCAGCAGCTTTGCCAACCCACCACGGCAGGTGGGTCGATCGCCCCCTCGTTTGCCCGCTGCAGGGGCTTCCAGGCTCTTATCAGCTGCATGTTTCGACCGATACATGCGTTTGACGAACGCCTGCGGGCTGCAGGCTGGCAGCGCGCGCGGCAGCGGCAGCGGAGACGCGTGGGCGGCGAGGCAGTGACGGTCGTGTGCCAGGCACTGCAAGCTGCCGACTATTCTGTGAGTGTATCTGTTGGTTGCAGCGTGCTGCAGGAACTTGCGGTTGCAAGGCTGCCGAGCTTGCTGACCTGCTCCCCGCCAGTCAGCCGTCTTCCCGGCCATGCTGGCAGCTATTATGCCCCTGCTGCTTGGCCTGCCCTCTGTCTTGCCAACAATGAAGGCTGCATGCTTGACGCTACGGCCTCGCTCCCCGTCCCCTCGCTGCAACCTGATCTTACTTTCTGTTCTCCTCCGCCGCCGCCGCAGTTTTACCAGCGGCTGCGGGAAGGCGAGCTGACGGAGGACTACCTGTGGGAGACGCGCCTGCTGCCCCTGCTGGGCTACCTGGCCGCCGACGAGGTGGTGGCGGTGCGGGAGGCGCTCAGCCTGGCGTACGACGCGCACGCGGGGCAGCGCCGCAAGTCGGGGGAGCCCTTCATCACGCATCCGGTCGAAGTGACCCGCATACTGGCGGAGCTGCGCATGGATCACGAGAGCCTGGCGGCGGGTGAGCCGCTCGCGGGGGGCGCAGCATGGGCGTGTCCGAGGGAGGCTCGCGGCTGGCACCAGCCTGGCATGCGGGCTGGGTAGGGGCTGGTAGGGGCTGCTGGCTGGTCCAGCCGCCCTGCGTGCAGTGGTTACTGGCGCGGCACGCCGCCGTGTCGCCGTGCCCTCTCCCCCTCCACCTCATTTCAACCCTGCAATGTTCCTACACCACATTTCTCCTGCGCGGGTTTACCCACACCCGCTCGTCTACGCACGCCAGCCCCTCCTTCCTCCCTCACACAGAGGCTCGCTGCCGGATACATTCTGCGAGCCGCTGCAGGCATAGTCGCCAAGCCGCCGCTCCTTTCGCTCTGCGCAGGCCTGTTGCACGACACGGTGGAGGACTGCGGGGACGTGGTGGGGCTGGACGAGATCCACTTCCACTTTGGCCCCGCGGTGCGCCGCATCGTGGAGGGCGAAACAAAGTTCAGGTGGGGGCGGACGCTGCCTCGGCTTCTCTGCCTGCTTTTCTGTGGCTCCATCGCTGCATGGGGAAGCGCGGGCCGTGGCAGCAGCACAGGGTGCAGCGCGAGCTGAGGCAGCAAAGCGTGGAGCAAAGCATGCACTGTCAGCCCCGCCGGCCCTGGTTCGGCTGCCCCCTCTCCATGCCCTGCCGCTGCCTTCCTACGGCCGCTGTTTGCGTATGTCCGCCGCAGCAAGCTGCCCACGCACCATCCTGAGGATCGCAACAGCACGGGCGGGCGCAGCGGCGGGCTGGCCTGCGCGGCAGCCGCCACGGAGCTGGCGGGGACCTCTAGCGGTACAGGAGCAGTACCGGTGGACCCCAAGGCGCAGGACCTCCAGTTCTTGTTCCTGGCCATGACGGAGGAGGTGAGCGGGCCCTTTCCAGCTCCTGCAGCTCCAGCGGTACCGACAGGAGCCGGCTCTCTGTGCCATGCCACCGCTGGCCTTGCGCTGCTGGACTGTCCTGGCTGCTTGGCGGCCGGCTGGCGCCGCCGCGGCAGCGAGCCTGCCCGCCTTTTGACCACTGCCCCCTCGCGGCGGCATCGCTGCTCCCTCTCTGTTGTCTCCTCACTCCCCGCCTCCCTGCTTCCTTCCCGTGATCCGGTCCCCAGGTGCGCATCATTGTGGTGAAGCTCGCCGACCGGCTGCACAACATGCGCACGATGGCGGCCATGCCGCCCGCCAAGCAGCGGCGCATCGCGCAGGAGACGCTGGCGGTGTTTGCGCCGCTGGCGCGCCTGCTGGGGCTGTACAGCATCAAGGAGGAGCTCGAGGAGCTGAGCTTCAAGTGAGAAGTGGGGTTGTTGCCACTGTCCATTTGTGGATCAGGAGAACCAACCAGCAGGGGGTCGAGGGCAGCGCAAGCAGGCTCAAGCTGGGGGTGCCAGCTTTCAGCAGCTCGGTTAGCGGGCTGCATGCTGAGAGCGCGGTGTCAGATCCCACGTATCCATCCGCCGCTCCCACCCCTCCCTGTGTGTGCCCACGCTTGCCCCCCCACACCCCACCCCACCCCACTCCCCAGGTACGCCCTGCCCGCCCAGTACGACCAGATGCGCCGCTCCATGTCCCGCCTGTGGGATGCGCAGCGGCCGGTGGTGGAGGCTGCGCGGGCGGAGCTGCAGGAGCGGCTGGACAACGATCCCTACCTGCTGGCACGGGTGGAGGGTGTGCGGGTGGAGGCGTGCCGCAAGGCGCTCTACAGGCAAGCTGCGGAGCCATTCGAGCAGCAAAGGGCAGCAAAGGGCCCAAGAGGGGGAGGGGCGGGTGGGCAGAGTGTTCGCTCCGGCGCCACTTGTTGGCGGAACAGCCACTGGATAGCCCGCTGGCTGCCAGCTCCCAGCCACAGGGAGAGCCTCGAGGGGGAGCCATGCGCCCCACCAAAGCCGCAGCATGCCGACACCTGGCCCGCCCCGCACCTTCCACCCCCTCCCTGCAGCTCTTGGCGCAAGTTGAACGAAGCGGGGCGGAGCGTGAAGGAGGTGGGGGACATTGCGCAGCTGCGGGTGGTGATGGCGCCGCGGGGACGGGCGCGGGGGCCGCCGGCGCCTCTGCCCTTGCTCTGGACTACGGGTGAGCCGCCGGCTGCTGCTGCGTTGCTGCTCCTTGCTCCCTCTGCAAGCCGCGCCGCATCCGCGCAGCCACCAAGAACACATTGCTGCTGGCGTCCCCTTGTGCCCGCCTTTGTTCTCAGCTCCTGCCGCGTGCCCGCTTTCCGCCCTGCTCCTGACCTGCCCCTCCGCCACACAGCCCGCCCGCCTTGGCGACCTTCCTGCGTGGCAGCCCCGCCCGGCCGCCCTGTCGGTCGCTCGCTCTGCAGCCTGCACCCATGCCCCCTTGTGCGTTGCGCCTGCCGCAGGTCTGAGAAGCAGCTGTGCTACCACGTCATGGGCCTGGTGCACACCTTTTGGGCGCCCATCCCCGGATCGATGAAGGATTACATCGCTACCCCCAAGCCCAACAACTACCAGTCACTGCACACTTCGGTGGGTGCTGCGCTCGTTGCCCCCCTGCCCTGACACTGGGCGGTTCGGGGTGTGCAATTTGAGCCGGCGCCGTGAAAGGGGTGTGGGGGCTAGAGCGAGGCGGTCAGCAGCAGCATCGCAGCACCGCAAGCCTGGCTCTCTTGCCTGCTCCCCTGCTCTCTCTTCCCCAGGGAGCCCCACTTGTCGGCTGACTGTGCTGGCCCCCGCTGCTTCCTGTGCTCCCCAGGTGGTGCCTACCGGGTTGGACGTCGCTGCGGCGCTGCAGAACGGGTCGGCGGCGCCCGGGTCGCGGCGCAAGAGCAGCGGCGGCCTGCTCTTCCCCATAGAGGTGCAGATCCGCACCGAGCAGATGAACCGGCTTGCGGAAAACGGCATCGCAATCGAGTCGTGGAGCTGCGGGGGGCAGCTGGCGGCGGGCGGGCGGCGATGGCTCCAGCGACGAGTGGGATGCAGCCGGGGCCGGCGCCGGCGCCAGCGAGGCAAGCCAGCCGGCCGGCAGCAACGGCAACAGCAACGGCAGCGCAGGCAGCAGGTTCCCATTCGACTTGGGCCGCCTCGTCTCCAGCATGACGGGCGGGCGGCGGCGGCGGCAGCGGCCGCGCAAGCACCAACGGGGCTGCCGCTCCCAGTCGCAACGGTGCGGCCCCAGGCAGCAACGGCGCCGTCAATGGCACCGCCTCGGCCAACGGCTCCTCGCTTGCCGGCGCCGCGGTCGGCAGCAACGGCAGCGGCGCGCCGGCTGCCCTGGGCGAGGGCTCCATCGACCCCCAGGTGCTGTCGCGGCGCATCAACTGGCTCAAGTCCATCCGAGAGTGGCAGAGCGAGTTCGTTGGCACGCTCACGGGTGGGTGGGCGGATACAGGGGGAGGGAGGGATTGAGGGACAGAGGAGGGGGGGAGGGAGGGAGAGGGGCAGGGGAAGGGGGTGGGTGGGAGGAGGGGTGGCAGCGGGCGCTGATGCCGCCCTGCCTCCCCTGCACCGGGTGTTGGGGAGGCAGGTCCCCCCCGCTTGCATGCTCACTCACGTGCATGCTTCTCCTCCCAACCCACCCTTTGGCCCCCTCCGATGAGAGAAACGCCGCTCCACCTTCGCTCCGCTGCAGCCTCCGAGTTTGTGGAGTGCGTGACCGACGACCTGCTGGGCCAGTCGGTGTTTGTGTTCACACCCTCGGGCGAGGTGGTGCGCCTGCCCAAGGTGCGGCGCTGAGGTTGCCGCCGCGGCCCTTGCTGCCAGCTCTGCGGCGGCATGAGCGCTGCACGCTGCGTGCTGCTGCAGCCGGGGCTTCGGATCCCGGTTGCCGCTGTGTGGGCGGTGCTCGTGCTGGCGCAGCTGGGTCTGGTGTCGGCCCCCACCACCTGCACGCGCCCTTGCCAACCATCGGCCCCTCCACCCTCCCCGCCTCCCGCGCGCCCCACCCCCAACACACCTACACACACACACACACATCCACACACAACACACACACAACACACACACACACACACACACACTCTGTGCGTGCCGCCGCCGCAGGGCGCCACCGTCATCGACTTTGCCTACCACATCCACACCGAGATGGGCAACACCATGGTGGCGGCCAAGGTGAACGGCAAGGTGGTGAGCGCGGACCGGGAGCTGCAGAACGCAGGTGGGTGGGTGGGTGTGGGGGGAGGGGTGCGGTGTTAAGCAGAGATGGTGTGTGTGTGTGGTGGTGTGGTGTGGTGGTGGGGGGCCGGGGGGGCGGGCCGAGGGGTTTGCGGAGGGGGAGAGGGCAGCGGCAGTTGCTCCACCTCTCTTTGCAATGATGGGGCCCTGCCGATGGTCGGAGAGCTGCGACATGTCCATGGCACACAGACCGATATCAGTGTCTCTGCGCCGCCACCTGTACCGCAGAGGTGGTGGAGGTGGTGCGGTACAGGGGCCCCGTCAACGCCACCATCATCCGCCGCCACCAGCAGTGGCTGGATGCCGCGCAGGTGGGTGCCCGACTTCCGCTCAGCTGCCGCTGTAATGGGCTATATTGGGTTCCCTGCGCCTGCGCCTGCGATTCTGTACAGCACAGCACCCAATGGCAGGTTTTGGGGTCGGGCAGCGGGGCAGTTTCCAAGCGATATGCAGTCGCCCGGCGCTCCCCCAGACCACCAAACCTCCCCGCCTCACCGTGGCCGCGCTTTCCTCCTCGCAGACCCGCACTGCCCGCCACAAGATAGCCAAGTTCCTGCGCCAGCACGCCGCGCTGGCGGTCAGCAAGGGCATGGCGCCCCCGGGCGGCTCCGCCATGCTCTCCTCCGGCGGGGATGCAGGCAGCGGTACATGCGGCAGTACCGCTGCCGGCACCCCGCGGACGCCGACGCGCGCCAGGTCACCTGGATGGTGATCCAGTGTGAGGATCGGCCGGGCTTGCTGGCAGAGGTGGCCAACGTCATCGCCCGCCACCAGCACAACATCACGGTGCGCCGCCGCGCCGCTTCTGCGGGCGCTGCGCAGCCCCAACCTCGCCCCTCGTCTCCACTGGTTGTTTCATGCGTATCATGCTGTCGCCGGTTGTGAAGGCCGTTGCTCGCTCGCTCCATGCCAAGGTTGACAGCTGCCCGCTGTCCCTGCGTCACCGTGTGCCGGCTGGGAAAGTTGCTGACCCAGCCTGCATTTTTAAACCCCCCCCGCCCGCCTTGTCTGCCCGCCCGCCGCAGGCCTACAGCGGCAGCGCCGATCCCGAGGCCGGCCTGTTTGTGATGGAATACGAGCTAGAGGGTGGGCTGCGCGCCCTTTCTGCCACTTTTTTTTTTTTTTTTTTGTTCGTGTGGCCAGCAACATTGTGTGGGGATTATTTCATCCGTGTCGCCTCCCTTGGCTTCCTCGGCCTGTTTTGCTGTGTGTGTTTGAGGCAAATGGTGGTTGGGGGCGCCTGCCCCTGCCCCTGCCCCGCCTTGGGTCACTTGCTGCTGCCGGTCTGCCCTGCACCCGCTGCTCAGCCAGCACAGCAGCCCCTCGCCCAACCCACAATGCCCTGCCCTCACCCAGTTGCCTCCCCTCCCCCTCCCACCCCCGCAGGCCGCCCCTCCACGCTGCAAACGCTGTGCGAGGAGCTCAGCTGCATCGAGTCTGTTTCATCCTGGGCCTCGGGCTGCGCGCTGCCAGAGGCTCAGCTGCCGCGGCGCCGCATTTGAGCGCTTTGCCGCGGCGACAGCTGCAGCGATGTCCCCGCCCCCTCCTTCCTCCCTCTTTCCCTTTCCCTGCACGCCAGTTTTGACGAGGAGAGAAGAACGCACTGTCGGTTCCGACTGCCCCTGTTTCCGTGCCAGCAGCCGCTTGTCCCCGCCCTCTTTCCCCCACCTTTTTCTCCTTTTCCCTGTGCCTCCCTCGAATTTGGACGCCCCTGCGCTGCTGGGCCTTCGTTTTCGTATGTCTGTGCAGGCCGCGCGTTGACCCCCTGTACCATGCACCATCCTGCCCTCCCTGCCAAGCCCCCGTCCCCTCAACGCTCCCTCTGCTGCTGTCAGGGCCGACCCGGCGGCCACACCGCCCGTGGCCCAACAGCAACAGTCACTGCAAACCGCTGCCTGCTCTCCTGTCCCCCCTTCTTCCCTGCCCCACTTTTTCCCGTCCCTCCGTGTTATTCTCCCCTCCTTCTTCCCCAGCTGCGGCTGCCCTTGCTCCCACGGCCAGGCATCCAAGAACGCTGCATCAGAAGGCTGCATCAGGCTCCAACCCTCGCCTGCCGCAGCTGCAAGCAAGCTGCCCAGCCGCCTTGTGCCTACCGTCCCTCCCTGTGCCCCCTCAGCCCTCCGCTTCTCCCACCCAGCTCCCCCTGCTCTGCTGCAGCGCCCCCGTCTGCCCACCAGAGCGATTGGCCAGAGCTCTGCTGCTCCATGCTATGTGCCCTTCACAAATGAGGCTGCCCCAGTGTGAAGCCACCAACCCAGGAAGGATGTGCAGTTGCGGAGCAGGCGGGCACACTGCAGGCAGACTGTGGGGCATACCGTAGATAGGTTAAGTCACATTGAGGCAGCGGTCTCAAAGCATGTGGCTCTGGTTGCTAATACGAAGCACTGCGGCGGCATCGTACAGAGGGCAGCACGGGGCAACACGGCGCCAAGTATGCGGCGTGGAGGGAGCAAGGCGGGAGGATCTGCCATCAGGGCGGTTGATGCGGGGGGCCAGAGGGCAACAGCGTAGGTACAGAGTATTGATGAGATCAAGGCAAGGTAGTGCTGAATATCAAAGAGGATCCAGCTTTCGTACAGCTTCCATTCCGTGTGGTAGTATGTATTTCGGGCTCGTCCATCCAAGGTGCTGGCCCAGGGGGCGAAAAAGCGGTGCAAAAGGCGGGAAGGGGCGGCGATGGGCGCGGCCCGCCCGCACAGCGGGGCAGGGGCGTTACTAACAGCGGTATGGGCGCTAGTAGCGGAGGCGGGGAGCATCAGGTTCAAGGGGGCACACCAAGCCTCGCATCGTTCGTTGGGGCAAGTAGGTACAGGGACAAATTTAGTCAAACTCTTCCGCGAATTGGAGCGGGGAAAGAGGGCCAGGGGCTGCCGCTCACTGGCACTCCAGATCTGCGCAGCTGTTCAAGAGCAGGGCGCTTGCCCAGGTATACGGTCAGGCTGACGGCTGGCAGGGGGCGCCCCAGTTGCTTGGCTGGCGCCCGGCTGGCCAGCTCCTCGGCCCAGCTGGCCACTTCACGAGCGCTGGCCACGCTCAAAGCGCACCCAGCGGCCGTCGGGGCCCGGCACCTCAACCACCTCCTGCGAGGAAAGCAGGGGAGGCGAGGCATGCGAGGTTGAAGCCAGGAAGCAGCCAGAGTGTGTGCGCGCGCGCGTACAAAGGCTTGAAGCAGCGTACGCGGCTCCCGACGTCCTGGCTGGAAAAAAGACAGCAACGCCGCATCAGGCAGCAGCATGCCATCTGTTCCCCAAGCAATGCACCGGCCCAGGGCAGCCGGTGGGCGGCAGCGGTGCCACAGCTAACAGCAGCAGGCAGCGATGCGGCGCAGCAGCCACGGGGACGAGCGGCGCTGCGAGTGCCTCACGTGGCGCAGGCGCAGGCGCTGCGTCACCTCATCCGAGTCCAAGCCCTCAAAGCGAACCAGGTGCACCCTGCGGTCAAGGAAGCGCAGAAGCTGCGGCTTTCAACAGTCAGCAACAGGTCAAGAGAACCAAGCACAATGATGTGCAGCCTGGTTGGGCACGCATGCACCTGCCAGCCTGCTTCTCACGCCGGCATCTGCCTGTCTGCCAGCTGTCCTCCCCATCAGCCCCCAGCGCGGCCCCCGCACTCGGCTCGCCTGTCTGGCAGGATGCAGTTGGTGACGAGGCCGAGGTGGAAAGCGCGGCGATCAGGCAACCACACCCTGCAGATTTGGAGCGATCATGGTGGTTGGTGTGTGCTGCAGCTGGGCCGGGCGGCGACGAGGCCGGGGCCGGCGGCATGGCGGGAAGCCTGCTGCACAGCAGCGCTGGGTGCGGCGGGCAGGCTAGCTGAAGCAAGGAGAGAAGCAGGAGACGCGCAGCTGGGCGGGGCCGCTGGACAGACGGACAGCCAGCAGATGATATAAATGAAACAAGAGCTGAAGGAAGGGCGGACGCACCGAATCTCCTTGCCCACGAGCTCCCGCCCAAACACCTCCTCGCCGCCGCCGCCGCCGCGCCGCATGTACTGCGCCAGCTCCGCCACGGCGGCCGCCGGCGACTGGCGCTGCATCTCCGTGTTCCTCTCCGGCCTTGCCCGGCTGGCCGGCGCCGGGGGCTCATCCAGGGGTGTGTGCAGGGCATCAGTGTACAGGGGGCGTCGGCGCCGGGCACGCGCAGCGACAGGCTGGCATCCAAGTCACCCTGCCAAGACACGGACGGGGGGGCGGCTGTGCTGAGGAGCCATGCAGAGGTCGCAAAGCGCCCGGAAACAAGGATGCGTGCGTCTCTGCTGTTTCCTTAGCGCCAGCCGCCGCAGCCGCTGCGCCCCATCACGCCGTGGCGAGGTGCTTCACCACCCCTCACCTGCAGCGCGCGCAGCACAGCGGACGCCTCCCCCATGCCATGGCTGTCGGCGAGCTCCAGCGGCGTCTCGCCCTCCAGTGAGAGCGCCTGCGGGCGGCGGCAGCCGGGGCGGGTGGGGCCACATCAGTTGGACGGCTGTTGTTACTGGACCCGCAAATGCGGGCTGCCCGCCGACCCCGCCAGGGAGTGCTGAACAGGCCCCCACGACCGACCAATCCATTTATACCAACAGTGACAAAAAAAAAAAAAAAAATAGGTTGGGAGGCAGCAGGCAGCCCCCACCTCAAGGTATGCGCCCGCCTCCGCCAAGCCCCGCACGGCGGCGACGTTGCCGAGGCGCGCGGCCGAGTGCAGCGCCGTCTCGCCGTCTTCGTCGCGAGCATCCGGGTCGGCCCCCGCCGCCAGCAGGAGGCGCAGGCAGGCCTCGCCGCGCGCCTGGTCGCCCGCCAGGCCGGCCGATGCCGCGAGCCAGTGCAGCGGGGTGGCGCCGCGATCGTCCCGCGTGCTGGGCTCAGCCCCCGCCGCCAGTAGCTCCCCACGCACGCCACGTGGCCGTTGAACGCTGCAAAGTGCAGGGCGCAGTAGCCGGAGGCGACGGAGCAGGGCAGGCGGGTGCGCGCGTTGACGGTGCCCGGATGCTCGGCCAGCACCGCCCGCAGCCGAGCCAGGTCGCCAGCGCTCGCCGCCGCAATCAGCTGCGCCTCAGCCGGCCAGTCATCCACGGGGTACTCGCTGCGGCAACAGGAGGAAAGAAGGCGGCGCGGAGGGCATGGGCGGGAAGGGACGCGGGTGTGGCGCTGCGGCGGCGGCGGCGGCGGCGAGCGTGCAGCAGCGGTGGCAGCGGTGGCAGCACCCAGCGGCCGGCGAAGCCGCTGCTGGGCCAGCCCTAACCAGGCATGCAGCAGCAGGGCAGCCTCTCTTCTCACTCTGCGACGCTGGCACGCAGGCGGGCGGTGCGGCGAGGGTAGGGCTGCGGGCGACCGCCCCAGCGAGCGCCGCCAGGAGCGGCGGCAACGGCAGCCACGGCGGCGGCAGTGGGTGGGAGGCAGCGTCGCTGGTGGACCGCCGCCTGGCCAAACCGGGCCTGATATGGCGGCCGCAAGCAGCCCGTGCGGCCGCGAGCGGTGCTACAGGAGGGTTGCGAGGAGACGCTCATGGTGGTGGGCGTTGCAAGACGAAAACAGGCTCCTCGGACCGCGGAGACAGCGCCCGGAGGTGGTCGAGAGGGAGTTGCAAGCTGGAGTGGATGGAAACCCGCCCCAGAAAATCAAGTTCAAGAGGGCAGGTTCACGCTGACTGCTGGGCACCGGGTGCTGCTTCAAAGCGCTGACGAATCGCTGACGAGATTTTGAAGTCAAGCTGCCAGGGAAGTGGGCGCAGCTGCTTGTGGGGCAGTGTTTGAGCCGCTGCCCTGGTCTGACCGCTGCAACCTGGTCGCCGCCTAATGGCGCTGTGCGCATTGCGCTGTGCCACTTGCCTCCACAACCAGCTCTGGGCGTGAGAAAATGGAAAACTGGCATGAAACGCAACCAAACAACCCAGGTCAGGTGCACATAGGTGCCTTGGCGGCTGGCCAGCCATTACTAAGCCTGGAAACCAGCTAGTCACGGGATCACGGCTTGTAGTCATGCAAAACCTCGCGAGAAACGACCATGTGCAATGTATCACGGCGGGCGGCATCAACTGCACTACTAACCGGCCGGCAGTCACGTCTTCGTTAGAAGGCATCACAACTTCATGGCTCCTCTGGTCCGCCGCCGTCGGCCTGCTGCTGCCCACCCCTCATGGCTGCGGCTGGGCTGAAGCTGGCCTGCTGCTGCGGGTCTGAGGCAAGCTGCGCCTGCTGTGCATTCGACTCCCCATCCAGGCCTCGGTCGGCCTGAAGGGGGCCTCCAAGGGGAGCCGCAGCCGCGTCTGCCGCTGGCCCCTGCCCAGCTTCAGCTGAGCGCGGATGCTGCAAGCCGATGGCGAAAGAGCTGCCGCTGCTCTGGCCTTGCAGCTGCTCCCCGCAGTGGCTGCGGGCCACCGCCGCAGGAGGCACAGAGCCGCTGCGCTGCCGCGGCAGCGCCAGCCCTCGGCTGCCGCTGCTGCTGGGCCGCCGCCGCAGCGCCGCCGCCCGCCGCCGCCGCCGCCAGGGGCGGGAGGGGGCTGGCGGCGCGCGCGCGACGCGGCGCGAGGCAGCGGGATGGCGGGGCGGCGGGCGCCTGCTGCCGCCGCACCTCTCGGGCGATGCTGCGTAGCTCCTCCTCGACCACGCTGCAGGAGTGAGCACATGATACGATAAGATACATGAGAGAGCCAGCGCGTGAGACAGCGTGGAGTCCCCAAGGCCATGCCATGGTGCGGTTGGGGGCGCAACCGCTGGGAAGCTGTCGCGACGGGAGGGCAGGGCAGGGACAGCCCTGGTTCTTGCTTGCTGGGCCCAGTGGCACACGCCCCACCCTGTTATCTCTCCAAACAGCGGTACCACCCACAGCATAAGAAGCGAGAGGGAGCGTGCCCCTGCCCCCCCCACACACACACACATACACACACACACACACAAACACACACACACACCACCACCACCACCACACACACACACACTTTACATACACACCACCACCATCACATGTGTGGATCAGCGACCCCCCCTCCCGCCCCCGAACACCCCCGAACACACGCGCACACACCTGAAGTCAGGGCGCTGCTCCGGGTCCTCCACCCAGCAGCGCTCCATCAGCTCGCGCCAGCCCGGGCCTGCCGGGGCAAGGCAAGGGGTGTGAACAGGCTGAAGAAGTGTGAATGCTCGAGGGTGGGGGTGAGGTTGGTGGTGGGGGCAGCGGGCGGCAGCTGGGGCAGCGCCTCTCGAGCTTCAGAGGCCGGTCAGGGGGCCCAGCCAGCATAGGTGCCCGCCCAGCCCGTCCACGCAGGGCGGAACCCTGCGGCTGCAGTATCCCAGCCGGCTGCCAGCTGCGGCGCCGGCGGGCCCCACCTGGCTGCTCCGCCGCCGGCTCGCCGTCCTGGCCCGGCAGCGGCGGCCGCACCACTTCCCGGCCAGCACCGCAACCAGCAGCGCCTGCATGTCCCGCCCTTTGTACGGCTGCGGTACAGGCGGGCAACACAGGTTGGGAAGGGGCCAATGCGGCGTGCGGTGGGAAGGTACAGGAGCGGCGACGCAGTTTTTGACTGTCTTGCTTTCTGGTGGCAGGGACAATGCCGCCGCCGGAGCAAGCAGCACGCCGCGACGGCACGGCTGCAACAGCCGCCGGCAGAAACGCACGGCAGGCGGCGGCGCCCGCACGATGCAGGGCCAGCCGACGCGCTAGTGCCGCTGCAGCGGCAGCGGCAGCGGCAGCGGCAGCGGCAAGCAACAGCTGCGGGGAAGCGCCGCCCACCGTGCGCAGGGCCCAGAGCTCCCACATCACCATTGCAAAGGAGAAAACGTCCGCCTGGGGGCAGGGGGATGACACAGGCGGAGGGAGGTGGGCAGGCACTGCTGCATCCTGGGCAGGCAGCGACTGGCGGCTTGCGCTGCAGATCCGCCGCCGCCGACCCCAACCAGCTATGCCCAAAGCCGGTTTGTCCAAATACAGGAAAGATGCATGGGGGTGCAGCCTTCAAACCCAGGGACAGGTAAAGGAAACAAGGTGCCTTGAACGTGATAAGCTGGGCAGCGGGCCGCCGCCGCACCTTGCCCGTCACCAGCTCGGGGTGCGCAGCACCTCCGGCGCCACCCAGGGCAGCATGGAGGCGGCAGCGGCCACCCCTTGCGCCGCACCGCGCACCATCGACACCTGTTGATTTGGGAAGGGGCGCTTGAGGGATGGGGGGATGATGGGGTCCCTGGCATTCAGTGGCAGCATTCAGTGGGCTGTAGGGAGGTCGAGGAGCAGGCAGTTGCAGCGGCCACGGCAGCAGGTAGCCTTCAGGCCGGCCGCCCCAAGCTTTCAATTCAGGAACAGACCCCACTGCTCAGTGCTGCTGCCCACCTTTCGGCCGGTGAGGCCATAACCCACAACCTGCGGCGGCAGCGGACGGCAGCATTTGCTTTCCGACTGATCTTTGGCCGCAACATCCTTTAGTTTTTTGCCGATGGGCAGGCCCCCAGGGCAGCGACAGATGACAGCGAGGGGGAACAGGCGCTGCTTCTGCCCAAGCAGCAGCAACACCCCTCCCGCCCTTCCCTGCCTCCAAAGGCGAGAGGCGGAGCAGCGCTGCTATCTGGTATCACACAGGCTGGCCTTACTCAGGCTTATGAATGCCTAAATACGCACACCAGCGCGCACCTTGGCAGTGGGCCGCCTGTCCCTCCAGCCCAGCAGCACGTTGCCGCTCTTGAGGTCGAGGTGCGCCACGCGGCGCGAGTGCAGGTACGACAGAGCCTGCGGGGGCGGTACAAGTGCGAGCAGCACAAAACAGAAGCGTGGAAAGGAATAAAGGTGGGAACAGGGCCTGCTTCGTGCCGGCGGTACAGCAGGGGCGATGCCTATTGTCAGGCGGTGCAGCAAAGGCAGTATAGCCCCCAGGCATGCGGTACCTTGGCGGTGTCCAGCGCGTAGACCACCCTCGCCAGACGCCCAGCCAACAGGTCGCTGCGCGTGCCGATGGCGGCGCTGCGGCCAGGGGTTGGCGTTTGTGGTGGGTGAGGCGAGCAGGCTAGCGCAGAGGGCAAGAGCCTGTGAGCGCCTTGTGAGGAGCAGGCCAGGCGGGCCCCCAGCGCAACCTCGACAGGGTCTCTCAACAGAGGATCAACAACAGCGCGGCGCCCGCTGGGGACCACACTCGATGCCCAGCAGCAGCTAAAGACAGGCAGCGACGGCGGGGCAGCAAGTGGAGAAGAGGAGGGGACCAAAGAAGAGCAAGTGCAACACAAGTGCCAGCAGGCAGGCAAACCAACCAAGCTCACGAGCTGATCGCTGCAGCCCGGAGCTCACCCCAGCGACTTGCCGCTGACATACTCCATCACGATGGCCGGAGGGTTGGCCACCGCTGCCGGCAGCTCCTGCGGAAGCACCGCCTCAGCCAGCGGCGGCAGCGTGGCTTGGCGCGGCGGCGAGCCCACAGGGGGCCGTCCTCGCCGGCAGCAGCAGCAGCGGCCGATGGGTCGGGGCTCGAGCGCCTGGGTTCAAACACACCCCTGCCGCCATAAAGGGCAACCGCACGGTAAGCAGCCGGCGACGGCGGAGGCTCCGTGGTGGCGCTGCCGCCCGCTGCCGCCACAGCAGCGCCCTGGGACGACAGCGGCGCGGTGTCTCCGGGGACCGCGGTGGGGAAGGCGGCCGCGGCGCTGCTGGCGGTGTGGGGCGGCTCGGAGCGAGAGCGGGGGCGGCCAGGCGCGGGTCGTTGTCGTGTGGCAGTATGACGCCATACACCTCAGCAAGGCTGCGGTACAGGGGCGGTACAGTCAGCACCAACAGTACGTCAGCACCAGAACAGGGTTTGCGAGGTGATGCATCGAGACCGGGCACGGCGGGCAGCCCAGGCCAGCCGCCGCGGATGCAGAGCAGTTGAGCAGCGCAGGCAGGCAGGGCGCAAGAGGAAGCCGCGGTACGCCACCTGCACCGCTCAATCTATCTGTCAAGCAGGCTCACTTGGGGTGCCGCAGCTTCCCCATGGCGTTGGCGTCCCGCAAGAAGTCCACCCACGCCTGGCGACTGGCGTACTGCACGCCTATCTGCGGTACACCGGTGCAGGCCCAGCAGCCGGGATGCATGCAGTGAATTCGGCAGCGCAGCGCGGCATGCATGCCTGGATACCCAGATGGGTCCACATCCCATGCAGCAACAGCTCGCAGCTGGGCAGAAACGCAGCCAACTGAGCCCTGCTGAGCCCGCTGAGCCTGCAGACGATGCCCCCACGCCCAGCTGGCTGCGCCCGCCCACCATCAGAGGGTTCATGCATTTCTGCGGGCACGGGCGGCAGAGGGCCAGGCGGGGTGAGCACGCGGCAGGAGCCGACGCATAGCAAATGCAGGCTGGGGGCAGGGCTGTGTAATCGCAGGCAGGAGGCACAGGCCGGGCTGCGGCTGAGGCGGGAGTGCCGCCACGGCCCGACGGCAAGGGGAGCAGGGCCAGGCGGGCGGCAGCCCTGGCAGCAGCAGCGCCAGCAGCTGAAGCAATGGGGCGAGGCGGCTCACCACAGCGACGTCGCTCTCGTGCCAGCAACCGCGGTAGGTGGCGCCTGCAGTGTGTGTGGGGTGGGTGGGTGGGAGGAGCAAAGAGCAGCCGTGAGTGCGGTAGACAAGACCGGGGCCAGCTTGCAACTGTAACAGCTCGCCCCTACTTGCAAATGGTCCAAGCCCCGCAGCAGCACCAGCTGCTGAATCCGCAACCCACCAAAGGTGCCTGTGCCCAGCTGTGCCAGCAGCGTGACGTCAGTGGCGGGGATGACCTCAATCTTACTGCTCCTGAAGGTGAGTCAAAAGTAGGGAGAGGAGCAAATCAGATAGGGTCGTTGGGAGACGGCGGCACGCGCTTCGCTCCCGAATAAGTGGTGAACAGGGCACTGCAGTAACGGAGAGAGCGACAGAGAGGGCCAGAAGTGCAGCAGCACAGAGCGCATGTGCTGCTCCCGACGGCGGACTAAGCGGGAAGAGCAGTGGGCAGCGGGATCAGAGACGGGGAAAGGTGGCAGAAGCGGACAGCAGCAGCGGCGGCGGCACAAGCAGCAGCAGCATCATCAACGGCAGGAACGGCAGCAGCAGGGGAAAGCGTGACCACACAGCACTGAGGGAGCTTACCGAAGGTCTGAAAGCCGCGGCTCCAGAGTGGAGGCGGCGGGGAGCCCGGCGTCCTCCAAGCTGTCATCAGAAGGGGTGAGGACGCCAGGGGGCCGCCGGAGGGCGCGGTTCCGAGTCCTCTGCGGGGACGAGAGGGTGGGGGTAAGGCGTTGTGAGGTGGGGAAGTGGTGGCGCGCGTCGGATGCTTTGTCATGTAACCAGTACAGCGGGAGCTCAGATGACTTGTTGGAACAAAGCAACCGCAGCCAACATCCGCAGCTGCCGCATTCTTTCATTGCTGCCAGCATCGGCGACAGCAGCGGGTGCAGCGTCAGCGAGGCAGCGAGGCTGGGGCCTCGCCTGAATCCTCGCTGCCACGAGGGTGGCCGGCGGCAGCCACTCCACGTACAGGTGCAGCTTGCGGGCAGAGGGGCTGCCAGCGTCGCCGCCTGCTGCCGGGGCAGGGGGAGGAGGGGGGACAGCTGGCAGGAATCAGTCTGGTTGGGCTGTAAAGCCAGTCCATCAATGGAGGCTCCATGAACAAGCCTCTTGGCCAGAGGGGAGCCTGGCAGGGAGCGGGTCGGCAGAGCGGCGCCAGGAGACGAGCAGGCACCCATCGCCGAGTGCAATCCAGCAAGCAGCCACGGGTGCGCCCCCGCCAGCACAGCCCTTTCCAAGTGAAGCTGAGTGCGCTTGGTGGCCTAGTCTCGGCAGACAGATCCAGCAGACATGTGCAGGTCAACGCAATAAAAACGTCCCGCACAAGCAAACAGCAGCGTCCCCAACTCACCGCCCTCCACCATCCAGTCTGAGTACTCCTCAAACATGAGCCTGCAAACAGCGGTACAGTGTCACATCCAGCGGTACAGTCGGCTCAACGAGCTGGGTGGACGGTGGAGGCCGCAACAGCGCTACGGCGGCAGGGGTAGCGCGGCAGCGGCCACAGAGGCACAGGCAGCCAGGGTGTCGCCGCGACAGCCGACCCCAGCGCTGTTGGGTCAGCACAAAGTGCTCCCCAGGTTCAATCAGGGAAATCAAACCAAGCGCCGGCAGCATCGGCGGTATCACAGCGGTACAACAGCGGTACCTGACGTCGTCGTCGTCCAGTACGTCCACAAGCAGGGCCGGCTCGGAGGGCAGGCGGTACCGCACGATGCACAGCTGCGGCACGGTAGCAGTGTTGATGAACACGCAAGGAGACGGTGCTGGATGTTTTGGCCTGGCGAGAAGTAAGCTGCGAGACGAAAGCAGCAAGGAAGGATGTGGCGCACGGCCTTCCCTCTGGCCTTGGGAAGGCTGCCAAGAGGGGGCCGCCAGGCGGGCCCAGCGGGGCGGCAGTAGGGAGCTTTTCAACTATAATCAACTACAATCAACTATAAAAAGGCTGAAACCTCGCAGGCCCCCCGCACCTTCTGAAGCCCGGTGGCCGAGCTGCCGACCGCCGCCGCCATGGCGGCTGCCGCTCCCGCCAGCGCGCTGCTCTGATCGGTCCCGGCTGCGCTGGGCAGGGGCTGGCGAGGGCGCCAGCTTGGGGTGCGGCCGGCGCCGGTGCGTGGGCAGCTGCCGCTTCTGCTGCCTCCGGAGCGTCTGCAGGTGAAGCGCTGCCGTGTGTGCTGTGGGCGGCGCTGGGCCACTGGCCCGGACTGGCCACATCGCCCCCTCGCCGCCCACGCCCCTGGGCGGCGGCGCTGCCCCGCCCTGCTGCCCAGCGGGATAGGCGGGGGCAGGGCCCGGAGAGAAGAGGCCGGCGGCGGCGATGGCGGCGCGGGGCCGCCGCGGCGTTGTTTGGAGGACAGCAGGGCCAGCAGCTCTGGCAGGGAGCAGCCAAAGGGCAGGGACACCTGCACAGCAGAGGATTTGGGAGCAGGGGGCAGAAGGATCATCGTGATGCTGCGCAACAAGCAGGCAGGAGGAGGAACCTTTAGCTCCAGCCGAAACTTGACCAGCAGAGCAAGAGGTGGGGCGTTAGGCGCTGCCAAGCGACACTTGGAGCGTGACGGTCGGCGGGCGCGGCCCGAGCTGCTTTGCTTCATTCTTCATCAAATTGTTTCCGACCACCGGGGCCGAGCAAAAACACACACACACACACACATGCATCCAAGCCCACTCACCAGCCGCGTCTCCCCGCCCTCGTACCGCCAAGTGCCCGGCGCCGCGGCGGCGGCGCTGCCAGCCGCTCCGCTGCTGCCGCGGGCGGCGGCTGGGTGGTGGAACCTGCCGCCGGTGGCCAGGACCGCCTTCACCTGAAGGGGCGGCAACGACCGAGCAGGCGTGCGCTTGCGAGCCTCACTTGAGTTTGAAGGACATGCCAACACAACCCAGTAAGAAACAAAGGGACACGCACGGCTGAGGGCAAGCAGCAAGTGCCCACCCGAGTGCGGCGCTGCCCCGGCGCGCTAGCTGCCCCAGCCCCACCGTCGCCGCCACCGCAAACGCCGAGGGGCCCGGCTGCTGCGGGGCCGGCCGCCGACCGCCGTCGCTGCTGGCTGTGAGGGCGGGGCTGAAGGGGTAGAGGGCGGGCTGCCCAGCTGGCATGAGGTGGGGGGCCAGCGGGGGCTGCGGCAGGGGCATAGACCCGGGCACCAGCTCCGAGTATCCAGAGAGGGCCTGGGAAGACTGCCTTTCCAGCTGCTCATGAGCCGCCGCATCGTGACCAAGCAGCTGCTCCATCTGCGGCAGCAGCTGCGCCAACTGGGGCGGCACAGCCAGCCACGCTGGCGGCTGCACGGCAGCAGACGGCGGCGAGGGCAGGCCGGCATGGTACTGCGCTGGAAACTGATGGTACTGCCCTGGAGGTTGATGGTATGGGACGTGGTACGCTTGCGGCAGCTGCGTCACCTCGGCCGCCATCTGCAGAGCAGCCCGCTGCTGCTGCTGAGCTGCGGCGGCCACTGCCTGCTGCTGCTGCAGCAAGGCCTGCTGCTGCTGCTGAGCTGCGGCGGCCACTGCCTGCTGCTGCTGCAGCAAGGCCTGCTGCTGCTGCTGCTGCTGGTCAGCCAGCAGGGCCGCGTGCCGCCGCTGTTCGGCGCTGAGGGCCGCCTGCTGCCGCACGTCCGCCTGCACGGCGGCAGCCGCCAGCTCGTGCTGGGTCGACAGCAGCGAAGCGTGCTGCTGCGCCGCCGCCGCAGCCAGCAGCGCCTGCTCCTGCTGCTGATGCGCAGCAAGGGCGGCATGCTGCCGCTCTACGCCCGCTTGTGGGTCGAAGAAGAAAGGCGGCACGGCGGGCGGGACAAACGACGGCGCTGCAGGCGCCTGGGCAGGAAAGGCGGCAGCAGCATGGTGCGGCGCAGGAGCATGCGCGGCAGCGACCTGAGAGAGAAGCTGTTCGGGTGCAAAGCTGTGCCCCGGCAGCTGCTGCTGGTATGCCGTCGCCGCCAGAGCAGGCTGCCCTGGCGGGTTAAACTGCAGCGCGGCCTGCTGCTGCTCCTGCTGCAGCTGCAGGAGAGCTTCTGGACCGGCTGGGACGGAGGGCAGCTGCGCGGGGTATGAGGCGCCCATGCCCCCAGCTGCGCTTCTTGCTCTGTTGCCAGCTGAGGCTGAAGCTGTGAGGAAGCTGCAGGGAGCGGCAGAGCCACAGTGGCTGCGCTGATGGGTTGAACGGGGATGGATGGAGGGGCAGGCGGCGGCGCTGCGTGCCGCTGCAGAGCGGGCGCAGGCTGGGAGGGCTGAGCAGCGGGCGGCAGCTGGGGCGCAAACGGCGGTGGCGGCTGCGAGGCAGCTGCTGCCTCGGCCGCCTGCTGCGCGGCAGGAAGCACTGTTGGCACAGCAGGCTCAGCAGGTGCTGCCGCTGCTGCTTGTGGACAAGCGGCCTGCGCGGCCCCGGCTGCCGCAGCTGCCGCCCGGGGGCTTTGGCGGCCCCGGCCGCGGCGGCGCTCCCTCCGCTGCTAGTTTTGCTCGTGCTTCTGCTGGCGCTCTTGCTGCTACGTGGGGATGTCGCTGCTGGCCACACTGCAGCTGCCTTTGCTTGCGCTGGGGCTGCACTGGGGGCAGATGGGTGCTCCGAGGGTGCCGCAGGCCTGTGGGGGCCGTGGTGCGCGCTGCCGCGGCATGGGCGGCTGACTGGCGCCGGCAGGCTCCGCCGCCTCTGCCCGCTCCTTCCCACGCTGCTGTGCGGTGGGCGAGGCTGCAGCGGGCGCCTGAGAGTGCGCAGGCTTTTGTCCCCGGCTGTCAGCCTGCACCCCTGTGCCGCCGTCCAGCCCACCGCCGCCGGCTGCCTGCCGGCGGCCGCCGTCGCCCGCCGCCGCCGGGCTTCGTGGCGGCGCCGTTGAGCCAGCCCGTGCGCCAGCCCGTGCTGCCCTCGCTGGCCGCTGCAGAGCTGATCTGCTGCTGCATGAAGGGACTGGCGATGGATATGCTGCTGGCCCCGCTCAGTAGGGCTGACGACGGGAGGCGCATGGGCGGCGGCGGCGGGGCGCCTGGATCGTCTTTTCATCAGCAACCGAGGCAGTTGCAGCAGGAGGTTCGGGGGCCGTCCCTTTGCCAGCTTGATCCATGGCTGCAGCCGCCGGCAAGGCAGCTCCTTCGTCACTGCCCTGCTCCTGCAGCGGCGGCAGGCGGGCCGTTGGCTGGCGCAGGCTGCTTTCGGGGCTGCTGCCACCAGTGGCGCCGCTGCTGCTGCTGCTACCGCTGGCTGCAGCGACCAGCGACCGTGCTAGGAAGGCGCTGGGAAGCTGTGGGCTCTCTAGGCAGGCAGGCAGGCGTGGCGGCGTCGAGGAGGCGGCGGCAATGCTGTCGCTCGCTGCCTTGCTGACGTGGCCCTGCTGCTGCTGCTGCTGCTGGCTGGCTGGGCTGTCGCCTTGCTGACAAGGCGAACCAGGGCTGCCAAATCCCGGCTGGGAAACCCCAGCCGGCTGCCCGTCAGCGGTGGACCTCGTTTCAGTCATGCTGGCGCCTCAGGCGGTGCCCTGCAGCCTTCACTATACAGTATAGTTCAGTCCAAGGCAGTGGGAGCTTGCTTCCCGGCTCGGCGGGCCCCAGCTCGAGAAGATGGGTGGCAGCCTCCGCGCAGCAGCCAACCTGAAAACGTTGAAAACGCATGGAGCGACTTGGAATCGAAACAAAGAAGTAAGGGCAGCAGCACAGGTTTGTGGGCATCTCCAAAAGTGGCCCCTTTCTTCGTCGACTTATAAGCACACCCTTGCCGGCCATCTCACACCTGGCGAGCACACAGATTTCCAGTGTGAGAAGTGTGGACGCATGCGAACGGATCTGGCGCATACAAGCAGCTGACTGTGTGATCGGCTGGCTAGCCAGCCCCTCCGCTGTTGCCCTCGGCCCAACCACAGCTCGGCGCCGCGGTCGCCGCCGCCGACGACGTCGCTGCGGCAGCTCACGTCGGCGCGGCTCCCTTCCGTCGTCGCCCGCTCCAAGGATGTCGTGTCCCTGCTGAGCTCCTTGGCAGAGGGATTATAAAAAGACACTTACTCAAAACAACTGCCATCTGCCAGCGCATCCAAAACACAGCTGCAACCTGCTCGCGCACACTCACACACAGATGGCCACGGCTGTTTAAGACCATATGTATATCATGTAGCAGGCTGCAGCAGCATCGTGTCGTGACTGCCGCATTTCGCGAAACAGGCTGCCTGTGCTGCAAGCTGCTCCTTCAAGAGGTCACCCGCTTGCGCTGTTGTCGCGAGGCTGTTGGGCAGGGACCGGATGCAGGACAGATGCACGACTTAGCTGTGCTGCACATCAAGCCAGGAGCCATCCTATGATGGCTGCCTTGCCACTGCAGCTGGTCCACCCCAGCCCCTGGTGCATTGGCAGCCTGGTCGGCATGAAAGGTTGCTGGCTGGGCGGCTGCTGCCGCCAGTGCCGCCCACGCCGCCGCCATTGGGAAAAAGGCTGTGCCTGGCGCCGCATGGTCCTAGTCGCCTTCATTTCCTACATCTCCCCAACCTCAATCGGCGTGCTGGATCGGGACTGCGACGTTTGCCTGTTGGCGACTTTGGCCCGCTACCGTGCAGGGCCGAGGTTTCTCAAGTTGCCTCATTGCTGAATGATGGCTGCCACTATTGGAAACCCATTGAATATCCATTTGCCACAGAGTTGATGCAGGAGCTGGGGGCTCACGGCTACCCTGGGTGGAGAAGCTGCGCTTGGTATCAGCGGGTTGCTCAGCGGGTCTCTGCTTCCTTTCATAGTGGTGTCACTGCGCCCGACAGTATTCTCGCGCGCCTCCTGCCGGTTGAGCGGCGCTGGTGGCTGGACCTCCAGGGCCGCGCTCACGATGGCTCGAGGGTGAGTAGCTTCTAGCACCTCTTTGCGTTTTCATGATACGCAGAGCCCGGTGTCTGATCACGTCGCAGCACCCCCGCCCTGGAGGAGTGCGGCAGTTGATTCCCACATGGAGCGGCCACACGACGGTGCCAGCGAGACCGCGCAGGGCCCTGCGCGGCTGCCTCGGGAATCTGAAGCCTCGCCTTTTTCATTCCTCCGCAGGGCATCACCAGGCGCAAGGATGTACAGTTTACTGTTTGCATGTGCATGGCTGACCATGTACACAACTTGTGAGCGCCCGCTGCCTGCAAGCCGCACACGCGGGTTGGCCTGTTGGCACTGGTGTCTGCCTGAAAGCGGATCACCACCTGCTCTCTGTCTGATAACAGCAAATTCGTGAAAGCCTGTTCGTCCTTTTGCAGGCGTTGCTGCACAGACTGATGTGGGCCTCAACTGGATCCGCCTGGTGGGGCGCCGGGGCTGCTCCTTCAGCGGTGAGGGGCCTGCTTCTCCGGCGGCTGCTTGCCAGCAGCGGCTCGCGACTTCTGCTGCTGACAGCCGTGGATCAGACTCTGTGGGAGCGGTGGGGGAAAGTAGGGGTGCGGACCGCAAAACGCTGTGACCACCAGTGTATTCCTTGCTTGCCGCGCAGGCTGGCTGGGGTCGCTGCTCTGCGAAAAGTGAGACCATGCCGAGCAGGAAGGGCACCTGCCGCTGGGAGGGAGCTGCGACTCAGCCTGTTCCCTGCTGTGGTGGCTGCCTGCAACCCTTGATCTTGCAAGGTCCCATTGTTTGCTTGTCCTTGCCCTGTTCACAGCGACCGGGGCAACAGCGACGAGCTGTTGCTGTGGGCCAATGCGGGAGACGTGCGATCGACTTGGGTAACGGTCGCGCCGCAGGCAGCCAGCGTGCCCGACCCCCCCACCGGCGTGCCGCTCACCTTCCAGGTGGGCTTCTGTGGGGAGGCGTGGGGCTGTGGGGAGCGTAGGGCATGAGCGTGGCGTGTGCCCGTGTGCTTCACACGACCCAGGTGCATGCTGGCCATGCTCAGCGGGCCTGGCCGCATTCAGCCCATTGCCTCCGTCTGTGGTGCTGCTGGCTTGCAGCTGGTGGGGCGCGCAGGCACGTGCCCCAGCAGGAGCTTCCTCTCTGCCTCCCCAGAGTGCGCCAACACCAGCCTCAGCATGGGGGCGGGGCCAGGGGGCGCGCTGGCTGCTGCAGCGCAGCAGGACCGTTCCCGGCGCCTTCCTGGTCAAGTTCGAGGTGAGGTTGGGCGAATTCGTTGGCCCTGCCAGAGTAATGTGCAGTCGTTCCACGAAGCTGCTCTCCGAGCTGCTGCAGCTGCTCCCGCAAGCTTTTGCACGCCCGCACATCATGTTGCTGGCTGCCCTTTTGAGCCCGCCACACGATTTGTTGACATCTGGCTGCTCTTGCAGGCCCGTGCCGGCTGCCCAGCGCGCTTCCTCGGCGCGCTGGCCCCCCGCGCACCGGCACCAGCCTGCGGCGACCCAGGCACGGCAACGGCCTTCCCAATGTCGCCATTCCTGCGTGCTGCCCTCACCGCATGCCCCCACCGCCTGCAGCCACATCGCAAGGCTGCCGACGCTGCCGGTTCAGGCCTCCCTTTCTGATGCTGACGCTTTCCTTGCCGGTCGCTCTCCCATGTCCTTGCAGGCTTGAGACTGTACCCAAACAACGGCGACCCTTCTGTGCTGCTGGATTGGACAGTTGACTACCCCAGGCCGCCATCACCACGCCCCAAGCCCCCTCCTCCCAGCCCCAGACCGCGGCCTCCGTCCCCGCGCCCCAAACCACGCCCGCCGCCTCCGCGCCCCAAGCCCAGCTCGCCGCCTCCGCGTCCCAAGCCGCGCCCGCCGCCCCGCGCCCCAAGCCCCGCCCGCCGCCCCGCGCTCCAAGCCGCGCCCGCCGCCTCCGCGCCCCAAGCCGCGCCCCCGCCGCCCCCGCCCCAAGCCGCGCCCGCCGCCCCGCGCCCCAGGCCGCGCCCGCGCCCCCGCGCCCCAAGCCGCGTCCGCCGCCTCCGCGCCCCAAGCCGCGCCCGCCGCCTCCGCGCCCCAAGCCACGCCCGCCGCCCCCCCCGCCCCAAGCCCAGCCCGCCGCCCAGGCCACCGCCCCCAGCCCACCTCCCCCAGCCCGCCGCCCAGGCCACCTCCCCCTAGCCCACCTCCCCCAGCCCCCCGCCCAGGCCACCTCCCCCAGCCCCCGCCCAGGCCACCTCCCCCAGCCCTCCTCCCCCAGCCCCCGCCCAGGCCACCGCCTCCCAGCCCGCCTCCCCCAGCCCGCCGCCCAGACCACCTCCCCCAGCCCGCCGCCGCCTGCCCCCGCGGTGGGATGTCCAGCTGTCATTCCATCTCTGTCACCCATTGATCCGTCAGCAATCTTGCTGCCAACGACGGCACGGCACTGAGTTCAGGGTCTTGCCCAGGTCTGCAACAATGCGACTGGCTGAGCAACATCGGCACGGGCTCCGACTCCTCCCTTGCAGGCCGACTGGATTGTGGTGGGTGATCCGGGCTTAGTGTGGAAACAGGCACGGCGACCAACCCGTCCAACCGCGCCGCCATCGCCTTCTCGGCCTCCAACCCCGCGGGGCCGTACGCGGCTGCAGGCGTTGCTCCGCCGGAACGCGGGTTAGCACACTGGAACGGCAGTGCGTGGATTGTCACCGGCGGGAGCGACGGCAGTTCCTACACTCCACTGGTGGACCTGGCCTTCAGCGCCGACAGCCGGAACGCCTTTCTCTCATATGGCCAAGGGCCCGAGGTCCTGCCCTTCACCGTGGGCGGGCCGGCCGACCCTTTCTCGTCCATCCTGTCCTCAGATCCTGTCACCACGGGGATCGTGGCGGCAGATTCCGCGGTGGCGGTGGACCGAACCGGCAATCCGGTGGTGGCGCTGGCCACCTCTGGAAGCAACCCTACCGTGCTGGTTTACGAATACGAAAACGGCAGGTTCATCCCCTACGCGGGAGAACCTCAGCCGGTGCTTGGGAGCGACACGCGAGTCGTGCGCAGCGTGGACATCGCGATTGACGCCGTCACCGGGCAGCCATGGGTGGCCGCCACCCTTGCGCTGACCTTTCCTTTCGATGCGGTCACGCTGTTCACGTGGCAGTCTGGCACGGGCTGGACGTCAGCGGGTATAGGTTTCGGCCTCACTGCACCGCTCACTCATGCCAGCCTGGTGTTGGGGCCCAACAACAGCGGCGCTCCAACTGTTGCTTGGTGCAGAGATCAGGGTGGGCCCAGCCAATCACTCGTGACTGTAGTGTCTGTAGATCCCTCAACGTTTGTGGCCACGAGTTTGGACGACATATCCAGAAGTGAGAACGAATGTCTTGAGGTGCAACATCAGCGCCTGCTGTGTTCCTTGCCTGCTGGCAGCGGCCTGAACTTGTTGTGTTGTCACACATCCAGCCACGAGGCTCGCTCCACTTCCCAATTGGTGGGCTTACCTTCATGCAAAATTCTTGACACCTTGTCGCAGTCCAGTCGGGCTTTGCTGACGGCCAGGCGTGTAGCCCAAGGCTTGCACGGAGCGGCACCACGCTTCTCCTTGCATACATCAAAGCCAGCTTTGGCCAGCCCGACGGCTACAGCGTGGTGCAGTACGTACCCCCACCCCGCTGGCTACCAACGGACGGTGGTCCAACATTGGGTCGGCGCGCTTCACCTCGACCTTGCTTCCACAGACAGCGCTGTCTCGGCCCGACATGGCGGTGGACCCCTTCACCGGGCGTGTGTGGGTGGCAGGCATGCAGGAAGGCCCGTTTGGGAATGACAGCAAGTTGGTGGTGATGACGTACAATGCCCCCATTCCCAGCGTGTGACGCTCCTTAGGGGTCATCAAATCAACGGGTTTGTGAGGGACCAACTGCACCGTGTTTCCTCTTTGTTGCCAGTCGTGCCGCTGGCACTTCCAGCTGTTGCGTCTTCGCTGTGCGTCCGGTTCTCATGATATGTAGCGAAAAGTCTTACATTATGTGTGAAAGTTGATCAAAGTTGCATCATGTGGTTTTATCAATAGTGCAACCAATCATGCCAGAAAGTCGGGCCCCGCCAGCTCTCCCGCAATTTGTCTTCAGCCCAACCACTGCTCTGCGCCGCGGTCGCCGCCGCCGCCCACCTTGCCGCGACAGCTTACGTCGGCACGGCTCCACTCCGCCCTCGCCCGCTCAAAGGATGTCGTGTCCCTGCTGAGCTCCTTTGCAGAGGGGCCCTGTGTGAGGCAGGGGGCACCATGGATGTAAAGGGCCGCAGCGCCGGAAGGTGAGCAGGCACTGCACAGGGGCGCGCAGGCAGCCGCAGCGACACGCACCAGCCTCCGCACGCGGCGCTGGTCCCGCACAAACGCCATCAGGCTGTCCAGACGCTGCTGCTGTGCCGTCAGGAACCTGGGAAGGGGGCCAATGGGGGAAGTGAAGAAATCGCAACAAGCGCAGGCAAGCAGGCATGGGGGCCAAGGCACAGGCACTGGCGTCAAACTGCAGCCAGGCCCACAGCATGGGGGCCAAGGCACAGGCACTGGCGTCAAATTGCAGCCAGGCCCACAGCATGGCAGCTGACCCACAGCCGCGGCCCACACCGACCAGCAGGATCCCCAGCACAGCATGCAGCAGTACGGAGAGAAGTTCAGGGGACACTGCGCGCACAGTGCTGCTGCAGGTGGCGCCCACCGGTGGCGGTGGCTGTGGCAGTGCTCGATCAGAAGGTCAATGGAGGTGCGGGCCCAGGCGTGCCTGCAGCACCGGCACAGCACCCAGCGTAATGAGAAGGCAACAGTGGCAAGCCTGGCGGCGGCAGAGGGGTTTGGGGGTGGTGTATATGTGTGTGTGTGTGTGTGTGTGTGTGTGTGGTTGGGTGTGTGTGTGTGTGTGTGGGTGGGTGGGTGGGTGTGGGGGTGGGTGTGGGGTTGGGGGAAGGGGGCCAGGCGGGTGCGTGCCCTCCGCAGCAACCGCCACACTGGCTGCTTGCTGGGCAGCGGCGCAGGGGGAAGCAGCGTGATTGCGCCGTGTATCCCTCGCAGGGCAGCGGCGGCGGAGATGAGGCTTGCACGAGGGCATGCCTGTCCCTCTGGGATTCGCGAGGCCGGCCTTGGCAAAATCAGCAGGCACACATGGCGCCAGCAGCCACACATGACACCCGTGCACCCGCACCACCACACTCATCCGTCCCCACCAGAACACGGCTACACTCCATAAAATGACAACAATAGTTGATGGAAACAACACAACAGGAAGGGCAGAAGGAAGCATGATGATCCCACCCGCCCACCTGTAGCACGCCTTGGCGGTCTCTAGGCAATCCAGTAGCGCCGCCCGCCGCTGGCACGCCACCTCAACGCCGCTCCAGGTCAGCGACTTGGGGTGCTTGGCCGCTGCTGCTTGCTTTGCTGCCTCCGCCGCCTCTTGCTGCTCAAGCAGCGCATCCAGGCCAAACGGGTCGGCTTCAGCGTCCGCTGCCGGCGACGGCGCTGCAGTCAAGGAGGCAAGGCCATGGCAATGTGGAGCCTTTCAAGGAGAGCCCAACAAGGAGCCCAACAGTCTCCTCGGCAAAGGAACGGTGGCTGCTATCTCAAAGCCGCAGCACTCTGCCCCTGCCCTCCCTTTCGCATGCATGCATCGGCATACCCGAAGCTTGCTGGGGGCCTGCAGCAGCGCCGCCGCTTGCCGCCACCACCGCTGCCGCCGCTGCCTCTGCGGCGCGGTCGTCAACGGCTGCTAGGACGGGGTCGGGGTTGGCAGCGGCCGTCGCCAGCCGGCCCGCCACTGTCTCGTCGTCTTCGGTTGCTTCAGGCAGCTGGGCAGCCATATCTTTCAACCGGGCAACCACCTGCAAAGGCAGCAGGGGGCCATGATAGCAAGAAAACCGGCACAGGCAGGGGATGTTATACATGGACCCGCAAAAAGGCACGGTGAATGGGGCGGAGGAGCGGCGCCCGAGGAAGCGAGGGCGGCTGCGCTTGCTCCTCCGACCCCAGGCGCGTCCTGGCCTTGCCCGGACTTCAGGACGAGTTTGTGAGTAGGAGGGGGAGGCAGCCTGACCCTGAGCCATCCACAGCAGGATCACCTTGTTGAACTGGAAGGAGTCGTCGGTGTTCAACTGGTTGCGCAGCACCGCCCACACGCCGTACACATCCAGCTGGTTCTTCTCCCGCACGCTGAACACCTGCAACAGGGGTCGAAGGGGGAGGTGGGTGTGGGTGGGGTGTGGGTGGGGGGGGGTGGGGGGATGGGGGGGCGGGGGGTGGGGGGTGGGGGGGTGTAAATGAAAACAGGGCACGTCACTGTGCAGATGCAGATGGGGTTCGGGGGAAGGAAAGAGGGGGAGAGCAGGGGCAGGCAGGGCTCTGAAGCCAGTTGCAAAAGGGGTCGCGGGGCGAAGCAGCGCCCTCGACAGGCCCGCACATCCAGCTGCTTGCCAGGAGCCGCCCTGCTTCCTTGCCGCACCTGCGCCGCCTTGCTGGCCGCCGTGAAGAGCTTCAAGTACTCCCGGGCTGCCAGCGGCTCCGCCGCCGCTGAGGGGTCCGCCATGGACGCCTTGAGGGCCGAGAAGAGCAGTGGCCCGTGCTTAGCGGTGATGGCACCCTTGGGAGGAAACGGGGGCGGAGAGAGGGGCAGGTGGATGCATGAATGGTGGATAGGGAGGAGGCGCGGTGGCTGCAAAACTGGACAGCATGCAGAGCTGCAGACTCGGCAAACAGCGCGCTGGCAGCCTGCCTGCTGAACAAAGTGCGACGTGTGACCTGCTAAGGCTGAAATGCTGGCTCCCTGTGCTCCCCCTCTTCACCTGGGAAAGGTGGGGAGCGTGCCCAACCTTTCCACCCTCAGCAAGTCCTCCCCCCCCCCCCCCCCCCCACACACCACACCTGAGCCAGCAGCTCCCGAAGCAGCGCCGACGCCTTGCCAAACTTCTTGGGCTGCCCTATGTGCGCTGCAATCTTGCGCAGCGCGGCTGAAACCTGGTCGTCGCCGGCGCCCCCGCTCCCTGGCGCCTCGGGCGGCGGCGGCGGAGGCGGCGGCGGAGGCGGCAGGTCGTCGGCCGCCGCGGGCTCGGCACCTGCTGCTTGCACTGTAGCTGCCTCCAAAGGTGGACCGCTCTCGTCCAGGTCTTCTAAATCGGCAGCGCTGGGCTCAGCCAGGTGCGCAGCTGCAGAGGCTGCAGAAGCAGCGGGAGAGGGCGGCAGAAGAGGCTCATGTGCTGGCACTGGGCTGGCCCCAGCAGTGTCAGTGTCGCATCCCCGCGGCCTCTGACACTCGTCTCGACCACTGCTCTGGACATTCTTAGCATGCAGAGCCCGGGAAACGCGAGCTTGCAGGGCAAGGAGTCTGTCCGCACCTGGCGCGGCCCCCAATCGCGGTGCTTTGCCGTGCGACGAGTCTTCTGCTTCAAACTCAGCGGGCCGCTTGGGCGCGGGCAGCTGGTCGAACAACCCCATGCTGCTGCTTCTCAGCCGGCAACTTCAGCTCTTCTGCAGCTCGGCAAGCCTTGCAATCAATCGCGGAAGGACAGACTAAGACACCGCCACAAGCAGGAGGCTCCGCTGATGTGCAGAGGAGCCGTGGTGGCGCCAGCGCAGCCTTGGCGGCAACGAGCCAAAGCAAGGCAACGAGACTGCACACCCACAGGCACTGCCTTGCGGGCTTGACACGAAACTTAATGTTACACACGATATGAAGGTATTTTGATACAGAATAAATAACTCACGCCAGCCTCCACGGCTCAGTTTCAGCAAGTGTCCCGACACAGAGCAAGCGCTGCAGCAAGTCAGTCATTGCCATGGGTCGGTGATTCCTGTGGCCAGCTGGCTGGCTGGCTGGCTGGCCTGGTCTGTTTTTGTGCAGGTCGAATGTTTCTATCCAGGCACGCAAGCGTTCGTGCCGGTGAGGCACCAGTTGACTTGACGTCCCCGCATGCCGGCGCCGCCGCCCGTCGCTCAGACCTTGCCAGCCAGGCTGTCGATGCTGCTGGCCGGGCTGCGTGCGCGGCGGGCTGCGTGGCTGTGGAAGGCAATCGCAAAGATGACGAAGAAGTTCAGGGTCGTGGCTGCGGGGATCAGGAGTGAAGAGGGGGTCGGTTCGTTCAGTTACGCAGCAAGGCGGCGGCAGCCCGTGGAAGATGCAGCGCAGGTGCAGTGCGGGGCCATGCAGGAGCACTGGCGGCTGCAGCTGGCAGGGCTGACGACCCGGCCTGTGGGATCGTTCCCTGCGGCCGCGGCGGCAGGTGGAGCGGCGCCGCCGCTCACTGATGATGAGGCCCGCCACGGTGACGTTGCCCTTGAGGGGGTCGCCGTTGGAGCCGGGCAGCTCGGCGGTCTTGTAGATGACTCTGGAGGTATGGGGCAGGGGGCAGGGTCATCCCGCGCGGTTGGGCAAGAGAGAGGGGTCGGGTAGCCGCCGCCAGCGACGGGCACCCCGTTGGCGGCCTGGACGGCCACCGCCACCTGACCGCCACCGTGCAGTCCGGTGACAGTCGAAATGCAGTGACCGAAATTGAGCACGGCGATAAAGGAGGCGGGCAGCTCACTCGTTGATCAGCGGGATGATGAGGGCGGTGGCGACGGCAAAGAGGGCGAGCACCGAGGAGGCAAGGGCCCGGAAGTCGAGCTTGAGTGCGATGAAGCCGTACGCAATGGTGACCAGCTCTGCAGTGGGGAGTCGAAAACTATGCCCAGCTAAGCTGGTGCTGGCTGCGAGCTGTGCGCGGAGCCGGAGCGGGGCGGCTGCACAGGAGCGGCCAAATGTGGCGGCGGCACCCGCCGTGGTGCGGCGGCGGCGGTCTCACCGAGCACGCCCACAAACCAGGCGAATCGGTAGGGCTTGAACTGAGAGTCGACCTCCGGGGGTGGCCTGCAATGGGCAGTGAAAGGCCGGCAACATGTAATGCCAGCACACCTCCATCCCCCTGCACGTTCAGGCGCAGGCGCAAGCGCTGGCGCTACCCCTGTCTACAACCCCCTTGCGCGCCGCGACTCACCGCTTGAAGCGATGCCAGGCCGCCGACGGCGACGAATGCTCCGCCAAGCGTCAGAGCCAGAGTGAAGGCCACAATGTGCGAGGGGTTCACCATCTTGGACTCTGGTTGCGCCGCCCTGCGTACCGCACAGCGATTGGAAGATGGACTCAAGAGCACACAAATCGACATTCATGATCAATTCCAGTGCAATTTGGAGCCGAACCGGCCTGTGCGCTGCCCAGCCATCCACCTTTCACGGTTTGCGGGCGATTTTGCCGGCTATTGTGGCTCGTAAAGAGATAAGGATCGAGTGCAACACTTGGGAGTTGAGACACATTCGTTTTGCGTCGCTTGTGAGAGTGCTGGCAAGTCAGTGCCGTGCTGGCACCTTCTGCATCGCACCACCTCTCGCGTCATGTACCATCATATACTCTCTGCGGCACTCCCTGGATTGAGACACGGGAGAGCACAAGGAAGCGCAACAGCGGCGGAAGAAGGCATGCCGGAGGGGTGGTCTGCGGCCTCGCCACCGCCGTCGCCGCCGCCCGCCCGGCCCCCAACCACACACACACACACCACCACCACCCACCCCAGCTTCTCCATCAAAGCGCGGTGCATCATCCGAGAGGCATGCATGCATTACGTGCAGCTTCACTTGGATTTGAGGCTACTTGTGTGCCTGACATGGCTAACGCTGCTGGTGGCGGCGGCAGGGTCGAAGTCGCAGCCTCCCGCCGGGCTCAGGGGGAGGCAGAATCGCCCAGTGTACAAGGAGCGACGGTTCCCAGTAGTGTGAACTTCAGCCAGTTTCCACTGATGGGCAGCACATTTCAACAAGAAGAAGGCTGCCGTCTGATGAGCAAGCAGCTAGCATCACGTGTCGGGAACACGTGTAGCTGCGGCAGCAGCACCGTGACCCTGCTTCGAGCAGGACAACACACACCATTGAGGCCCAGGAAAAGTTTGTATCTCTGAAGCTGACGCTTGTAGTGAGCATTCGGTGCATCGTGAAGGCAGGCACCACGCCGCAGCGGCAGCCATCTGCCAGCAAGGCGGGGGCGCCCTGTGCAGTCAGCAGGGCCCTACAAGCGAAAGAACCTGTCACGCAGGCTTATTGCGCGCTCAGGCAGCGACAAAAACGGCCACTGGCGTGTGGGGAATGCCGCCGCATCGAACCAAAAAGCGCGCAAATCTGCTGCTCTGACTTGCGGCCGTCAGGACATGAGCATCGCCGACCTTACCCAGCTCCTCGCTTTGAGCTCAAACATTTCTGAAACGATTGTGACTTCCTTGCAAGTCTCCAAGACGCCAAATAGGTGCCGCGACCGACCCGCACCCGCTTTGTTTTGTGAACTGGCTTCGCTTGTGCGCCGGCGACTTCTGTGTCGCCTGAGCACACTTATCGACCCGTAGCCTGCCGGCTCTCCTCCCCTTCACCAAACCTGCTGCAGGCCCCAGTCCCCCATCGTTTCTCACGGCACTGCGCGAGAGCGGGGTCCATAGGACGGCCAAAATAGCGGCTCACCAGCCGCACAGCGTATGCAGGCCAATGCGCCTGAGGGCGGCGCCGCAACGGAAGGAGGCGGCGCGTTGACGCGGGGCGGCGGCGCTGTCGTCGCCCGGCAGGCCCCACCCTAGAAGAGCAGCAGCAGACGGCCCGCAAGCGCCTGCTCTCCGAAACAGATGGGGGGCAGGTCGGGGGAGGATCCCAGAAGCGGCGGCGGTGGCGCGGGCGGCACGGCGGTGGCGACGGCGGCGCGAGCCCGCCGTCGCCGAGCGGCAGCGGCTCGGAGGCGGGGGAGGAGGACCCCAACCGCTCCAGCAGCCCGCTGCTGCTGGTGCCGCAGCCGGGGCTGGACTGCGGCACCTCCGCCGCACAGCAGCTGCAGCGGGAGCTGGGCGGCGGCCGCTCCCTCCCAAGCAACTCCCCCGGCAGCGGCACGCAGCCGGGGCCCCGCCCCCGCGCCCCCAAGCCGGCTCCCGGGTTGCGACGGCAGCGGCGGCACTCAGGAGCAGCCTGTGCCGGGGGGGCGCTGGGCGGCGGCGTCGCCGCCAGCGGCTGGCACCACGCAGCCCTAGATCCTTCCGCACCCGGCTCTGGTCCCTCTGCTCTCGCGCAAATCAACCGCTCAGAGCAGGCGCCGGCGACGCAAGCAGGCCACCACCCTGCCCGCGGCGGCGGCGGCGGCGAGCCGGCAGCGGGCGCCGCCGACGGCGGCGGCCAGCCCAGCAGCCGGCTGGGCACTTTGAAGCGGGACCGCAGCCCCAGCCCCAGCAACGGTGAGGCGTCCAGCCGTTGCCTGCTCGGCTGTGTTTTTCCGGCTTGCTGCTTGCAGGCCAGAGCGAGGCGTCAGAGCGTCCGCCCTGTGCTCCGTCAACCGCAGCCCCGGCGGTTTCTTTTCCGCTGCCGCCCCTCGCTCTGATGGCTGAGCAGCCAAGCTTCAGGCTTAGCTAGCCGCCCATCGCCGGCTCGGCTTTCACGGCTGCTTCTGCGTTCCTCGGCACGTCGCACACCCATTCCACAAAATTCCACAAGCATGAACCCCAACCGCGCCTCTCTTGCCCCCCCCTCCTTTCACAGCCACCATGAGGAGCGCCAGCAGCGGCAGCCTGGCACAGGGCTGCGGCGGCAATCGGCGCCGCGGCGCAGCGCCCCCGCCACGCCTCCCTCGCCTCGCCCGCCGCCGGAGGGGCGGGCGGCGCTGCTCAGCAGGCGCAGCAGGCGCAGCAGGCGCAGCAGGCGGGCGACGACGGCGACGACGCCGCCGCCGGCCTGCAAGAGAACAGCGGCGGCGACGGCAGCGGCGGCCGCGGCGGCTCCGGCTCAGGCGAGGGGTCCAACCTGGAGCAGCTGGCGGCGGCGGCGCTGGGCGGCACGGTGCCGCCCGTCCGCGGCGGCAGCCGCGCCTCCTCCGGCGGCAACGGCCGCAGCAGCGGCGACAACAGCAGCCAGGCCGACAGCGGGTACCACTCGGGTGCGGCGGCGACGAGGCAGCGGCAGGAGGCGCGGCAGCAGGCCGCCGCCGCCGTGTTTGCCGCCAAGCACACCGCCTGCATCAAGCAGCAGCACGCGCAGACGCTGCTGCACGCGCAGCAGGAGCCGGAGCAGCGCCCCGCCGGCGCCATGCTGCCGCCGCCGCCCAGGCCGCAGGCGCAGCGCGCGGCGACGGCGGGCGGCGCGGGCGGCGCGGCCGCGCCGCATGCTGCAACACCGCCGGGGGCGCGGCAGCGGCGGCCGGGGGACGGCGGCGCGCGCGGCGGCGGCGGCGGCAGCCGCCGCAGCATCGGCGCCTGCTGCGCGCCCCTGGCTGCCACTGGTTGACCCCGGCCGCCTGTCGGCGGCCGAGCGGGCGGCGGCGGCACAGGCCAGGGGCCTGGCCAACGCGCGGCGCGCTGCTCGCTCCCATCTCCTCATTTTACGCCGAGGCCCGGGACAACTTTGTGAAGCAGGTGGGGCTTTGTCGCTGCAGGGTGCGTGGCCTGGATGGCCATGGCTGGGTGCAGCGGCAGCGGTCATCCGTGTGTCTGTCTTGGCTTGAGCGGGTGGTTGGCTGCGGGCGCTGGCTGCCTCTTGGGCTCGGCCCAGCTGGCAGACGCTCGACTGCCGCTTTGACCGCCGGCACGCTGTGCCCGCTGCGCTGCGCTGTGGTCCCCCTGCAGGTGCAGCAGATCATGGCGATGGTGGCGGGGATGCAGGGGCAGCTGCCCGGCAGCCGCCAGCACACCTGCAACACCCAAGCGGTCATGTCTGCCTGCTTCAAGGCCTTTGAAATCATCCAGTCGTTTTCGGCCACGGCAGCGACGGCGCCCGCGCTGCCGCCCGCCGCCGCAGCGGCAGCCGCTGCCTACTTTGGGGTGCCTCCCGGCTTGCTCGCCGGCAATGCCGCCAGCGGGGCGTCGGCTGGCGCCGCCGCTCCAGCGGTTGGCCTACAGCCTGCAGCGGCGGCGCAGGCGGCGGCCGCCGCTGCGCCAGGCAACCCCGCCGCCGCTGCTGCCCTGTACCAGCAGCTGCTGACGGCGCAGCAGCAGCAGCTGGTGGCCCAGTTTTACCAGCAGCAGCAGCAACTGGCCGGGCGGCCGCGGCAGCCGGCCGCGGCGCCGCCGCCACGCCGCCGCCGGCACGGCCTCCCGCAGCGGCGCCGCCCGCGCCTGCAGTGTCGCCGCTGGGGCCCGGCAGCGCCGCCGCAGCGCCGGCAGCGCAAGCGCGAGCGGCAGCAGACGCAGCAGCAGGTGCAGCGGGAGGCGGAGCAAGCGCAGCAGCAGGCGCAGCAGGCGCAGCAGGCGCAGCAGCAGCTGTCGGGCCTGTCGCTCCCAGACACGATGGTGGGGGCGGGGGCTCGCTGGCCCCCGGCTGCTCCGTGCCGCTGCTCAACATGCCGGGAGCACCCTCCTCCGCCGCCGCAGCCTTCCCGGGGGAGTCATCACGGGGCCCAGCAGCACCGCCTTTGCGCCCCCGGCAGTTTTTAGGCGGAGGCGCTTCCTCTCCCGCTGTCTCCGGCGCAGCATGGCCGGCCCGCAGTGGCTCGCCCTGCTGCCGCTCGCGCACCCCTCTGTTCCCTTTTCCCGCGGTTTTTGAGGGATTTTGGGGCCCTGTGCCCCCCCCCCATTTCTTGGCGCCCCTCTCTGCCAACCCTTTAGTGCCCCTCCCTTCCTGCCGCCAGCATTGTCCCCGATAGCAAGATGCCCTTGGTTTGATGGGCCCCTCTGCCCTCCCTTTCATGACACCCCTTTCATTACATCCCACATCTTTTTGCAAGCCAAGGCTGGCAGACCCTGCCGCACTGCACCCCTTCAGCGCTTCACACCTCTAGGCAGCTGTCATGTTTCCCTGTTGCTGCTGCTTCCTGCTCCGTTGGCCCTTCCTTATGTTCGCTAGCAGCCCCTGCACTGCTTTTCTCCAAAGCCAGACGGGGCCGTCGGCCCCCCCCCTTGCCCAGAGGCATACTGCCGGCCAACTCGAAGCTTGGCCCCGCTGCCAATGACCCCTCACGCTGCCGCGCTTGCCGCCAGCGCAACGGATGAGACCCCCTCCGCCTGTCAGACCCACCATCCCCTTTCATTGCTTGCGCCTCGCGCCAGCCCCTTCCTGTGCCCGCCCTTCCCAATCCTGCCACCTGCCGCCGCCCTGCTGGCAGCGCGCTTGGCATGTAACAACCAGGGCCGGCTTCACAGCGAGCTTCAAACGGCACACAACTCAACAGTAAGCCCACTGGAGCGGCTGTTGCAACAGCGGCTATTTAAGCAACACGGGGCGCGGGGCTATCGCTCGAGCGCCGCCACTCAGCGGAGGGCACTCCCGGGCGGGGGGGGGGGTCTTTCCTTGCAGCGGGGCAGTTTATTGTGCAGCAGTACAGGTCTCCTTTAGCTGGCGCTCAGGGCTCCTACAGCCCCTGCTCACAGCTCCTCCAGCCGCAACCGCTTCCAGCGCTGCCCCCACAGGCGCCGCAGCTGCGTAGGCGGCCTGCCAGGCGAGGGCGGAGCCGGGGGCGAATGCGTCGGGCTGCAGCTCCGCAGTGGCGCAGCCGCCATCGGCCGCCGCAAACGCCGCGCCGTGCTCCCAGGACAGGGGGCGGCCTGCGGGCGGCGTGGGTGGGTGAGTGGGTGGTTGAGGGGTGGGGGCGTGTCAGCGTGTGTGTGCAGCAGGATCGCACGGCAGCACAACAGAAATGCTTGGGCTCCCCGCAGGCAGTTTCAATCAAACACACACCCCACGCGACCTCATGCGCCCCCTCCCAGCCGCCGAGAAAAGAAAGCAGGGGGCAGGACCCACCAGTGAGGACATCCAGGCGGCCCTCAAACAGAGCCGCGCCGCCCGACCCCGGCGGCGGCGGCGGCGGCGGCAGGCCCAGCGCCGCCGCGCGCTCCAGTTCCCAGGCTGCCAGCTGGCGCGCCGCCGCTCGCTTGCGGCCGCGGATGGCGCCCGGATGCTCCAAGGCCCGAGCATGTGCCTGGGACCCCTCACCGTCCTGGCCTGAATCCTCCTCCTCCGCCGCCGCCCACCGCAGCTGCTGCGGCGGCGTCGCCGGCAGCGCCACGCCGCCGAGGAGGCCCTCGCCCGCCTCGGCCGCCGCCAGCGCTACAGCGCGCCGCTTCAACTGCTCGGCAAGCAGGGGGCGCGGGCCGCCGCGCTGCCAACCCCCCGCCGCCGCTGCCGCCGCTGCCGGCGGCTGGCGGCGCCGGTAGCAGCCCCAGCTGCGCCGCAGCTTCCAGCAGGCTCCCAACCGTTTCGCTTTGCTCCCCCGCCCCCGCCTTGCTCCAGTGCTGCCGCACGCGCGCCAGCAGGCTGCTGCCGCCCTGCTGCTGGCGCAGCTTGTGCAGCGCCGCCGCCGCGCCGCTCCAGGCCAGCGGCCGCGCCGGCTGGCCGCACACGAGGGTCCAAGCGCCCGAGTAGCCGCCGCCGTTGGCGACAGCGTGGGGGAGAGCCGCGAGGTGGCCTCGCCGGCATCGCCCGGCGGCGAGGCGGCTGCCGCCGCCTCCGCCTGCGCTTTGCTGAAGGCCTCGTCTGCACCCATGAAAAGCGACGAGGCTGGCTCTCAAACGAGTGAACTGGCTGTTGGTTCGACAGGCGGAGGGCTGCGGCGGTGCATGGACAGCAGCTTGTGGAGAGCGGCGGAAAAGCGCCACACACGGCGGCGGCGTGCGCCTGCAGCAAGCGCAGTGGACTCCGGAGGCAGCCGAGCAGCAGGCAGTGGCAGCTGTGCACTCACGCAGCGCCCTCAGCAGCACCACCATGTCTTGCACCAGCTGCAGCTGCTGCAGGGCCGAAAAGGAAACGAGCCGGACAAAACAGGGTCAAGGGGGTCTTCACTAGGTGCTCGCAGCTGGACAGGGGCCGCCCGCACGAAACCCAGCGCATAGGGCATGCAACAGGCAGGGGCCGCATTCTTTATTTAGTTTGCGGCGCAGGGCGGGCCGAGCGCTTTTCCAGCAGAAGCCAGCTTATCCACACCGCAAAGGCGCGCCAAAGAGAGGCTGCTGGCACGGCGGCGCACCTGGATGATGAGTTCGAAGCTGCTGTTGGGCGTCTTGGAGCGGTTGAGGGTGGACAGCAGGCGGTGGAACTGCGACAGGGCGGGGAGGGGGTAAATGGCAAAAGGCGGGGCTTTGCGATGTGTTGAGAAGCTGACATTGGACGAGAGGGGGGATATGGCGGTGGGCGGGGCTTTGCGATGTGTTGAGAAGCTGACATGTGCGCCAGCCTATCCCCATATGTCCTCGCTGCAGCCCCGGCCCCCACCCCCAGCCTAGCTTCAGGAGGGAGCCATCCCCCTCCCCGCCCCTCCACTCACCCACGCCGGCAACACCCACTGGCAGCACTGAGCCCCCACCCCATCCCCCCCTCCACCCACGCCGGCACCACCCACTGGCAGCACTCGCCTGGTGGATGCCTGACACGAGGCGGCTGAAGGAGCGGTAGAACTGGGCATCTGCAGAGGAGGGGGGAAGGGGGTGGGTGGATGTGGGTGGGTGGGTGGGTGGGGTGGGTGGGTGGGTGGTGGGGGGGCAAGATGCGCCATATTGCAGGGAGCAAAGCGATTGAAGCCAATGCAAGAGAAAAACAAGAACATCCAGGCTGGATGATGGGTGGCGAGAGGTACTTAAAACTTTGAGGGAACGCAACCGACATCATCGCAGGCACGCCCACGCCCACCTCCACACACACCCCACACAGACCCGCACACAATTCGCCCCAGCAGCACACCGCGGACCTGACAGCAGCCGCACACAGGGGAGGCAGTCAGGCCCAGCGCTCTGCTCCGCCGCAAAGGCAGCAGCGGCGGCGGCCGCCTCCACGTCCGCCCCCGCAGCCAGCCCGTCGCCCGGCGGCGCCACCGTCGCGTCCCCACCGCCGCCGCCGCCGCCCTTGCCCTTCTGGTTGAGGCGCAGCCAGTAGAGCAGGCAGCGGGCGAGGTAGCAGGAGAAATCGGCGGCCCACACTGCCCAGTAGCGCGCTGGCATGAGCTTGACCAGCGCAGCGCGCATGTCGGCGTGGATGGCGGCGGAGCCCTGGCGGCGAAGGGTGGAGGGTGGGGAAAGGCGGCGCAAGCAAGGGGCTCAGCGGCGGCAGAGCATACGCAAGAGGCACAGCCAAAGCATCCGTAGGGATTGTAGGGAGCAACTACAGAAAAACGGGGCTGTGCGCAGGGGTGTGGGCAAGCTGCCCCCCCCTCTCTCCCCTATCTCCACACTTGCATCGCTGTCCAGCGGCTGCAGCACCCACCTGTTTGGCTGCGGCGGCGCGGGCGGCCTTGTCAGGCAGGTGGGCATCGAAGATGTCGGCGGCAGCAGCCATCCACTCGCGGGCTGCCGAGTCGGCTCGCACGGCGGCGGCGCCGGCGTCCGCCGCGGCGGCGGGGTGGGCGGCGGCGGCGGCCGCCAGCAGCGCGGCTTTCAGGCGGGACCAGGCGGCCGCGTACTGCGGGCGGGCGTCGTCCCGTACCGCCGCCACCGCGAAATCCACCAGCTGCTGGGTGGCCTGCGGGCGTGGAGGGGAGGCGGCAGGCTGAGGCTTCATCACATGAGCGCTTGCAAACTGGCGGCGACTGATGCCGATGCTAGCAACCGCAAAGGAAGCTGTGTGCAGTCGGCCCACGTCTGTCTGGGGCAGGCCAAGGGCGGGAAGGCAGCAGAAAGCAGCACAACCCCAGACCAGCATGATTCTCGACACAAACAGTGCAGTTTTGGATGCGCTGCGGCTGCGCTTGCCTGCAGGCCGGGGTGGCCCCAGCGGCGCACCGCCGCCGCCGCCGCCGCGGTGAGGTCCCAGCCGGCTGCGCCGCCCGCGGTGCCCGCCAGCAGGGCGGCACAGCACCTGCAGGGAAGCGAGGGTGCAGCATGGGGTGGGGTTGGGTGTGAGGGGCGCTATGGTTGGAGGGGTGGCTGGTTTGGTGGGAGGGCGGGCGGGGGTCATGCACATAAAGAGGGAGGGGGACGAGGTGGGAGGCAGCGAAAATGGACAGGGGGCTGCAGCGCCGTCGCCGCTACCCCGCCCCTGGCCGTGACAGATTCTGGTCTGGCTGGGAGGCGTTGCCAGCGGCGTCAGGCTGCCCAGCCCATCCCCAGCTGAGTGCAACAGTGGTTGGTCCGAATTTTGCTGAATGCTGCGGCAGCAGCTGAATGCGGCCACGTGGCCTCCCAAAGCCGCCACGCCCAACCCACGGCCCTGCCGCCCCTCAGCCCACCTTTTGCCCAGCTGCAGCATGAAAGGTTCCACCTCAGCGGCCCCACACGGCTGCGCCACCAGCGGCAGCAGCAGCAGCGCAGAGGCGCCCGGGCTGCGCGGCGGCAGCAAACGTGCCGTTGGGCGAACACGCCAGCCCCGGCGGCGCCTCCGCTGCCCGGGCGGCGGGCACAGCAGCGAAAGGAGCGGCGGCCGGCGGTTGGGAGAGGGAGAGCCGCGCCGCCGCCGTCGCCGCCCGCCGCGCCGCCGTGGCCGGCCTGCAGGCGCAGCAGGCGCCGCTCCGCGGGCAGCAGCAGCGCTATGGAGCGCCGTCGGCGGCGGCTGCGGCGCTCGCCGCCGCTCCTGCCTCGACTGCTGCCTGCCTGTCCAGCTGCAGGCTGGGCCCCGGCTGCACCTGCCACGTGTGCAGACCGCCCAGGCTGCGGCTGTTGCTGCTGCAGGAGAGCACGAGGGCTGAGCTGCCGCCGTCCACGCAGCCGGTAGCCACCAGCAGCCGGCTGGCAGCGGCCGGCCCGCCTGGGAGGAAGGCCAGGCAGAGGGCCGCCGCTCCTGGCGGCAGGGCAGCGAGCGGGGAAGACAGCCTCGCCACCTGCTGCTGCTGCTGCTGCTGCTGCTGCTGCTCGGCGCCGCCGCCGGCTGCCAGCAAGGGCGGCGGTGGGCCAGCCACCTCAAACAGCAACAGTTGATGGTGGGGACCCTCGCTGGAGGTATGTGCTGCGGCGCCGTGCGGCGCCGCCGTGGCGGCGGCGGCGGCGACAAGCAGGCCGCCGCCGGCAGACGGCGCCACGTCAGCAAGGAGCAGCTCCAGCTGTGCTTCGTCGCTGCCGCCGGCGACGTCGACAGAAGCATCAGGCGAGAGGGCCGACTGCTGGGGAGGTGGCAGCGGCAGCGGCAGCGCAGGAGCGAGCACCCAGCCGTCGCTCGCGCTGCCGCAGCCGCTCGACACGCCACGACCGCCGAGCGCCAGCAGCACCTGCCCCTGCCGAGTCACCGCCGCCACACACAGCAGCCCTGGGCGCAGCCAGTGCGGCTCCGCGCCGGGCGGCGGCGGCACGGCGGGGGCAAACGCTCGCTCCAGCCCCCGCTGCCGGTAATACTCGCACACTTGATCTGCACTCAGCTGCCTGCGGGGTTGTAAGGGGGGCCAGCAGCCAGAGCCATCAGAAGACAGACAGACAGAGGAAACGGGTGGGCCAAGCAATGCACCTCCCACTTCTGCTCTTCAGCTGCATTCCTCTCCTCTTGCGGGCGCTGCCAGGCAATCAATGCAACGATAAAGAAAACCATCCGCTAGAAGCCCCGCTGCTAGCAAAAAAGGAGAGCAGCGCAGTCAGGGCTTGCTTGCCTGTCAGCAAAGGGCGGCGCCGCCGCCGCGTCCCAGCATGCCGCCGCGGACGCGCTGCCCAGGAAGCGGCAGCACAGCAGGCTGCGCCCCCGCGACTGACCCCCGCTGGCTGTGGGTGCCTCTTCCTGCGGTACCGGCAGCTGGAAGGCAGCCCGGCGGTACCACTGATTCACGCACGCCACACCGCCGACGCCGCCGACGCCGCCGCCGGGCTGGGCAGAGCCGCTGCCTGTCGCACCGTTGGCGGCCGCTCCAATCAGGCTGGCAGCCGCCGCAGCAGCGGGGGCATCCATGGTCCAGGCAAACGCCGCTCCGCTGGAGGTGACGGCCAGCAGCAGGCGGCGGGCGGCGGGCGGCGACCACAGCAGCGCCGCCAGGCCTTCGCCCGAGGAACCGCCGCGGCCGGGCGGCACCAGCGCCACAAAGTGGCCCTGCCGGGGGAGGGGAGCAAGGTAGCGACGCAGGCGGCGCTCAGGCGGCGGCGTTCAGGGGGCTGGCGGCGGCAGAACCCCGGAATGAGCGAGGGAAGGGGCGGCAGCAAAAGCGGGGCAGCGGGGCACAGCCAGCTGCCTTCTGGCCTACTACAAACTAGCCACACAGAATAGTCAGAGCATGCCAGTCGGGACCTTTTCCGGCTTCGAAACAGCGCCCACGTACTTCAAAATAAACAAACAAAAGTCAAAAAACAAAAGAAGGGGCCGCCCCACGACTGGAGCCCCGCACCTCTGGAGCCTGCGGGTCAATGATGGCCACCGCCGCTGCGGCAGCTGCCCCACCGCTGGCTTGAAGCTCCACCGCAAGCAGTCCGCTGGCCGGGTCCCATGCCACGCAGCCGCCCAGACGCCGCCCGCCCTCAAACTGCACTCGCACGCTGCCGGCCTCTGCAGCGGCGGCGCCCGTGCCAGCAGTGGCGGCGCCATGCCCTGCCCAGCCGCCACCAGGAGGGGCAGGGGTGTTTGGGCCGTCCATGCTGAGACCTTCAAACTTAAAGAGCGGCTCTCGGGCCCTCACAGAGACTTGTGTGCCAAGTTTTGAGCGCTTCGATGACGGCCGGACCTCCTACGGGACACGGCGTTTCCGCGGCATATTGCAGCGATTTAACAACACTCTGAAAGTGCGGGGCGATGGTTGCATTCGCAGGAGCATGCCGCCAGGAAAAGCCCTGCCACCTGGCCCCGAGACCAGGCAACAAACGCTGGGCATGTGCAAGGCGCATTTGCCATGTTGTGATGCGATTTACGACTCTCCTACATTGTTTCAACCTGATCTGTACCACGTTCAAGCCAAGATGGCCTTCCCGGCGGGCGCGTTCGCCGCTGGGATAGCCATCGCCTTGCTTGGCCTGCGGCTTGTCTTAGCAGTGATTCATTTCATCCGTTCCAAGCGCCGACGCCGCGTCAACACCATGGTTGTGCTGGGCTCAGGTGCAAGTCGCAGACTGCTGGGTATACTCGCAAACTGGAGTGCAACCTGCAATCGGACACTGCACTGTATGCTGTTGCAAGCGATCCATGCACTCCGTGGCCCCCCCGCCGCCGCCCGCGTTCCGCACTACCTGGGTGCAGGCGGCCACACCGCTGAAATGATGGCGCTCCTGCAAGCCTTTGACCTGAGCGTTTACCAGCCGCGCTGCTACGTCGTGGCCGCCACCGATTCTATGAGCGGGCAAAAGCCGCCGCGTTTGAGGCGGCGGCGGCCGCCGCCGCCGCCGCACTCGACGAGGAGGCCCCGCCCTCAGCCTCCAAAGCAGCGCGGACGCCGCTGAAAGCGGGCGCCGCGCCTTCACCAGCAGTGCGCCGCTCGCCGCGCGTCGCAGCCGCTGCAGCAGCCGGCAGTGGCGGGCGGGGGCAGGGGCGGGCACGCCGCGGCGCGCGCTGCCGGGCGCTCGCTCGCCGGAGAGTCCCGCCAAGCGTCGTTACAGCCAGGCTGGGCCGCAGACGCGGCGCCATGCAACCGCGACGGCACAGCAGCACGATGGGGCGCTGCCCTACAGCGTTGTTGTCATCCCGCGCAGCCGCGAGGTGGGGCAGAGCTTCGTCTCGAGCGTGCCGACCACGCTGCGCGCGCTGTGGGCGGCAGGTGAGGCCGTGCCAACCAGAGCGCTCGTTTGCCGAGGCTGGGGCCAGGCTGCGGTTCTCAAGGGGCAGGCCGCCAGCGGCAATCTCAAACGTGAAGCTGCACCATTGTTTCTCTGTCCCAGCCTCCTCACACCAGCTTGCCGCCGCCGCCTCCCCTGCAGTGGCAGTTGTGCTGGGGCACCAGCCTGACCTCCTGCTGCTCAACGGCCCAGGCACCTGCATCCCCATCGCCGCCGCCGCCCTGCTGGGCCGCGTGCTGGGGCTGTGCGGGGGCGGATCGCCTACGTGGAGAGCATAGCCCGTGTGTACCGCCTGTCGCTGTCGGGTGCGTACCGCCTTGCGCGTCGCCGGCGCGTGCAGCTGTGGCCATGGCCCGCCGCCGAGTGGCGCTGTAACTGCAGCAGCGCAGCAGCACAGGGCGCCTGGGGCAGCAGCGCCAGGCGGGCAGGGTCTGCCAACCCAGCGCTGCTGGCGGGACTGACGGGTCGCTCCTCCCTGGCCCTCTGCGTGCTTGGCTGCAGGAAAGATCCTGTACCACTCCCGCCTGGCTAGCCCCTTCTTCGTGCAATGGCAAGAGCTGGCGCAGCGATACCCGCGGGCAGTGTACGCCGGCCGGCTCATGTGAGGGGGAAGCGCCAGCAGCGGTGCCACACAATGGGCCGCCCCCTGCCCAGTTATTCGTTGCACTTGTTTGCCTTTTGTAATCGAGATTGTCTGGGTTTCCAGCACCATTAGAGTCAAGCTCTGGCGAAGGAGCGCAAGCACAGGGCAACCAGCCGCCTTCTCTGTGCACGTTGCCCTCTGCCGTTCCTCTTTCTGTGTACGTGCAATGAGGTGTGGTTGCAGCGGCGCCACTCGGCGGTTGCAGAGGGGCATAAAACCCAACGTATTTGGTCAAAGCTACCTGCTCTCTGGAGGATCACGGCACAAGCGCAGAAGGAAAGCTGCCTAGCAAGCTACGCTACACGTCAGGAAAAGTACACGGTGAGAGTGGGGGTGAGGGGGCTGCGTGTGCTGCTGCCACGCGCCGCCTCTTCCAGCCCACCAGCTGCGACTGCCTCAGCCAAAGAGGTTGGACTTGCGCATGATGCGCAGGAACTCGTCGGGAGACACCTCGCCGTCGCCGTCGCGGTCCGCCTCTGTACAGCGTGGAGGGGTGGCGGAGGTAGGGTGGGGTGGAATTGAAAGAAAAGGGCGGCAATGCAACCAAGAAAAGGGGCTGACTGGATAGGGGAGGACTGACGCAGCGGTGCCACCGACACGGCTACCGAGGGTCGAAGGCCTGGTGGCAGCCAACGAGGCCGGAGCCGAGCAGGCAGCATACATACGGCTGTGCCGGCAGGCGGCGGCGGCGGGCGGGGCGGGGCGGCGGCCCACCGTCGATCATCTCCTGCAGCTCCTCGTCGCCGATGTTCTCCCCCAGCTCCTTGGCCACCCGCTTCAGGTTCTTGAACGAGATCTTGCCCGTCTCGTCGTCGTCAAACAGGCGGAAGGCCTGCAGGGGAGGGTTGCATTTGCGTGTGTGTAGGGGGTGCACAGGCGCAGGGGGTCCGACCAACGAGCGGCGCCAATCGGTGGGGAGGTGTCCAGGATGGGGAGGGCAGCACCCCAAGCAACACGAGAGCAGGGGGAGGGCCTGACAGCGGCTTCGTGGACCGCCGCACCTTCATGATCTCTTCTGTGCTGTCGCGCTCGCCCATCTTGGCGGTCATCATCTGCACGGCGGGGGCGGCAAGCAAAGCCAAGACTGAGAGCCAAGCGGCAATGCTGAGCAGCAGTACATGCCAACCAGGAGCGAATGCTGGGTGTGCTCGGTGGGCCTGCCACCCTCGCGGCCTACCCATGAATCTCTGATGGACTCAGAGAGTGTCAATAACAAGCAAGGCAGCGGTGCGCGCCTGCAGAAACTCGTCAAAGTCGATGGTGCCGGAGCCGTCCTTGTCGATGTCGGCAATCATCTTCTTGATCTCCTCCTTCTTGGGCTCAAAGCCCAGCGCCCGCATGGCCACCTTGAGCTCCTGCAAAGCATATTTGAAAGGCCCGGTGAGGATGCTCCGAGCAAATTCAAAATGGGCAAGAAGAGATCGCGAGGCAACAACTGAAGGCTCAAAGAGGCGGACATGTGTTTCCAGACCCTCCCTGTGTGCAGCAGTCGCAGAGGGACAGGCCAGGGCGAGGCGGAACCGTGCCTTGGCATCGATGGTGCCGCTGCCATCGGTGTCAAAGAGGTCAAAGGCCTCGCGGATCTCCTGTTTCTGCTCCTCGGTGAGGCCCTTGGGGCCGCCAGCCTTCTTGTCGCGCCGTGCGGTGGTCACCGCCTTGCGGTAGCTCTGCGCGGTCAACCCGGTCGCCTGCAGTGGGGCGGGCGGGCGGCAAACGTCGATGCATGGGCGGGAGGACGGCATGGAAGCGCAGCTGGGCGCTCCTGGTGTCACCCAAGCAATTTGAAAGCGATCCGGGCTTGTCTGGCGCAGGCCTGAGGCGCTGCGCGCATGCAGCAGGGCTTGCAGGCAACTTTGCCACCGCTGCATGCCTCCTTGCCGCGGCCCAACTCACCATTGCGCTTGTGTTTTGACTGCCGCTTCAACTACAGATGGCCTGGATGAACTCTGAGGTTTTGACGCAAAGTAAATCAGGATGGAGAAGTAAATGCTGGGAAGCAGGGGGCTGACATGAATAGGAGAGAGTCCGGGCAGTACTCGATAGTACAGTTGAGGGCAGGGCTGTCACAATCGCAGAAACGGTGCACATGTGCCATTGGATCGGCAATGCGCATTTATCGATACACAGGCACCGCCCCACAGCCCCGTAACTTGCGGTGGCTGTCGTGAACATGGCCCCAAAGCGCGCAGGGAAACGCACCACCCCCGCCAAAAGGAGGGCGGTAGGTCTTCTCGGCATCCAATTGGCTGGCAGCTCCGAGGACGAAGACTATGTCCCGGAGGGCAGCGCCGCCGCTGCCCGTGCCGCCGCGGCTCGCAAGCCCTTTCGGCAGCAGGCAGAAGCAGAGGAGGATGTTCCGCTGGCCCAGCGCCGCCGCCGCCTGATCGCGCAACAGCGCCGGCTGTCGGCTGTGGGCAGCCCCGGCAGCCCTGCGGGACCACCAGGGCGGCCGCCGACAACGTCGCCGCTTGTGCAACCAGCGGCGGCGGCACCGGCGCCGCACCTTCCCGAGCAGGTTCTGGGCCACATCCTGCGCCTGGCCTGCGCCCCGCCGCAGGCGGCGCCATCCCCACCGTCGCCGCCGCCGCCTGCGTGTGCCGCGCGTGGCGAGCCGCCGTGGCGGCCACCCCGAGCTCTGGGCCCACGTGGCGCTGACGGGGCGGCGCTGCCGGCCCAGCGACGCGGCGCTGGCGCGGGCTGCGCCACGCTGGCGTGCGCTGCGCCACCTCAGCCTGGCGGGCGTCGGCGCCGCCGTCACCGACGCCTCCCTCCCCCTCCTGGCCTCCAGCTGCCCCGCGCTCACCTCGCTCAGCCTCGCGCACTGCACCCAGTTTTCCGACCGAGCGCTGAGCGCCGCCCTGTCCACCATGCTGCTGCGCCCGCCGCCGCCGACGGCTCCACCGCGCCGCTCGCCCGCCTCGACCTCTCCTTCATCCAGGCAAGCCCCCGCCTGGCTGGCTCTGCCCGTTCCTGCGCCCGGGCGTGCCCTGCCAGCAGCCAAAACATTCATTCCATGGTGCAGAACAGCAGGACAGAGTCTCCAGCAGCACTGAGTATGGCGCCGTTCGTGCGCACTGTGCCTCATCGATGTACTGCACACACGTCATCACGTGTACCGCCAGCACACGTACCGCAGGTGTCTCCCAAGGTGTCCGGGCTGGATGCCGTTGTGCGCGAGGTGCTGGCGCAGCAGGCAGCCAACCCGGGGGGCCCGTGCTGCAGGTGTGGCACAGTGGCTTGTTTGTCTGTTTGTTTATCTGCGGCGTGGCAGGCTTGCATGCATGGCAGGGGGCCATGGCTGGCACTGGCGGCGGTGCCATTCGCGCTGCTTCTCCCGGCTGTCCTCTCGAATCCTGTCAGCTTGGGTGGTTGCGACATGGCCTCTCTTCCACGCGCCACTGCCCGTATCCCCAAAACACTCGCGTGCTGCCATTAATCCCCCAAACCCGCAGGAACTGGTCGTTGAGGGGTGCCCGCTGCTCTCCCACCACGCGCTGCGCGCGGCCGCAGAGGCGGCGGTGGAGGCGCGGGCGCCACGCTGTGCGCGCTGCGCACGCTCTGTCTCTCGCAGAGCGCCGGCGCCCGCTCCGACTTCACCCTCAACATTGAGAAGCTGCAGTACGCGGCCCCCAACCTGCAAGAGTTGCGCCTCAACGGCCTGTGCGGCGCCTACGGCTGGGGGTCAACGCGGCGCCCTCGGCGCTGCCGCCGGGCGCCGCCGCCCGGCTGGCCGCGGCTGCGCGTGTGCCGGGTGCAAGCGCTGCTGGTGCTCTGGCCGCTGCTGCAGTCTCCTGCCCCGTCGGCTGCTATTGCAAGGGGCCCACTCCCTTTCGCCGCTGGCTCCTTTTTCGCCTTAGTGCTGCTCATCATCCCAGCAATCGCATGCTCGCCTACAGACCCCGACGGGGCCCCTGCCCGCTTCTCTCACCCTGGCTTAAAATTCTCAGTTCTTTCTCCCTTTGTGTTTTGGTTTCTTTGGTATCCAGGTGGCAGCCAAATCCAATCCAGACATGGCGGGCCTTGGCACCGGCGCCACAAACGTGACCGACGCCTGCCTGACGCGGTGCGGCCTCCCTTTTGCTTGCAGCAGTTTTGCCACTGCGTTGTTCTGATGGTGCCGGCGGTGGCTGTGCCCTTGAGGGGGCGCAAGGCATCCCAGGCTGCCCTTGGGGGTGGTCCAATGCAAATGTCTTGCATGTCTTCTGTGCGGCGGCGCCCTGCTTGAGCTTGTCGCCAGTGCAAGCTTGTCGCCAGTGCAGCGCGCGGGATCGAAGCGCCCGCTCTGCCAGCTTGGCTGCCCAGCTCATTGCTCGGCATGGCGCATGTTGCAACTTGCAACGCGAGGCCTGCCTCCTCCCGTCGCCCCTGATGACCCACTTCATACCTCTCCCCCACCTTCTGTGCTGGTGCGCAGCCTGCTGGCGCACTCGCCGCTGCTGGAGGAGCTGGATCTGGGGGCTGCGAGCGGCTGACCCCCGACAGCTTGGCCACAGCGATCCACCCAGGTGGGGACTGCACAGCCGGTATTCACAGGCGGGCTGCTGACTGTATCTGGGTGTGCCTGCAGAGGCGGCACACCGGCATAAGATGCCTCGCCGGACCCGCCCCGCCCCGCTCCCTGCTTCCTGCACATGCAGCCGTCCCCTTGCGCCATGTGCTGCTGGCGCGCAGCGGCGCCTGCTGCGACGAGGCGGTGGAGTTTTTGGTGGACAGGTGGGGCGCTCGTGGGGGTGTCTGTGGGGTGGGGTGCTGGGGGTAGGAGGTGTGGTGTGCGTGTGTGTGTGGCAAGGGGGTGTGGTGTGCGTGTGTGGGTGGGGGGGGGGGGTCTTCGCACACAAAGGCTGTGAGAGAGGCCTGACACTATGCATTTGCAGTGTGCATGACTTCAAGAAACCGAGCTGTATGCAATGCAAGCCATGCAGGTTTGGGCCCTCCCTGGAGGCCGTTGACCTCAGCTGGGGCGGCGGGCGCATCAGCGACGCGGCTGCGGCGGCCCTCGCGCGCTGCCCCCGCTTGCGGTCGGCGGCGCTGGCAGGTGGGTCGCCGCTTTGCTGCAGCACAGGCTCCACTGGCAATGAGCTGGCTGCCTGCATGCTGCTGAGGGAGGGAAGGAGAGGCGGGCAGCCGCACAGGCGGTCAGTTGGGATGGAACGAGGTGGCTGAAGCAGCGAGGTCGCTCCTGAACTTTGTGCCAGCCAGCTGGAGTGGCGCAGGCTGCCACTGAGCTAGCTTGAAAACACCCGGCATGCCGCTGTCAGAACTGCCCCTCCTGCATTCTCCATCCCTCTGGCCCCCACCCCAACCTACTTTGCCTGTCCGCCCTCACTTCCCCCATCAACCCCTTTCCAACAGGCACCGCCGTCACTACAGCGGGGTGCGGCGCCTGCTGCAGGCCGCAGATGCCCACGCAGCAGCAGCAGCGGCCACACTTGATGTCAGCAGCATCAGCGGCGGTGCCCAGCAGCGGTGGCAACCCGAGCAGCAGCGGCAGCAGCAGCAGCAGCAGCGGTTGCAGCTGGACGTGAGCAGCTGCCGGGGCTGGAGCGCGGGGTGCGGCAGGCGGCCTCCAAAGGCATGCAGCAGCTGCGGGCGGCCCTGGGGCTGCGGTGACAAGAACGTGTGGGAGTCGGCCGACGCTCGGCGGCACTTCTGTTGTTGTTGCAGCGATCATACCTTGCCAAGGTCATACCGCACCCTGAGCTGTGTAAATTTGTGAGGGAAGAGCATGCGTGATTCGGTGGGCAGATGAACTGGAGCTGGGAGGCGTGAGAGGCACCTCCTTTGCTTGCCACCCTGCCAGCGCCTGGGGGCAGCTGGCGCAAACCCGCCTTCGCTGTTTCGGACGCGGCCAATCGTTTGTCATTTGTCTTTAGACTGCTTGCAGTGTGTTTGCCTGCTATGCTGCGTCAGCTGGTCGCAGTGAGAGCTGGAGTGGCGGCCGTAGCGCTTCCTGCAGGCGCTCCCGCCCAGTCCTGCCGGCTGCTGGCGGGTGCCGCTGACAGGGGAAGGAGGCGGCCGAGGAGGCTGGCGCCAGGGTGCACGAGGCAGTCCAAGGTGGGTGCTGAGAGGGGCGGAGCGCACCTCCGTACCGGCGCAGCGGCAGCCTGGCGGCCCCTTCACTCCATCCTGACCAGCGGGGAACATCCTCTCGGTTACATTCTGTGCTGATGGTGCAACTTCTTGCTTCAGCAGCCTGCTGCTCCTCGCAAAGCCTGGCAGGGGCTGGCACTGAGGCAGCTGGAAGCACCGCCGCCAACCAGCCGCTATCACGGGATCAGGTGCCTGAGTCGGAGCACGGGGAGCGGCTGTTTGCCGGAGGTGCGGAGATCCAGTCCTGGGAAACACCAAAGTGACAAGCATTTCAGCGAATACATTAAGGCGGTGGCGGTGCTTTCTTTCTGCCATGTGTACGGCTGGGCAAACGTGGCTGGCGGGTCGCTCACACTGCTCTGCCGCTCACTGCACTAGGCCTGACTGCTCCCTACTGGAAGCGCAGGTGCCGACATACCCTCCTTGCTGCCAGAGGACAGCTTTGCGGGAGGGCTGGAGCGCCTGGATGCTCAGGGTGAGCAGGTTGGGTTGCTCTTGGGCCTCCCGGTGTGCTTGGTACTGTGCGCTGCTGCCTGGGAGCAGAGCCCATGCAACGAGGAAGTGCCAGGTAGCCAGACAGGGCACACGCTGCGCCCTGTCGGCACCGCATAGGGCACCGCATAGCAGCAGCGGGCGCTACGGTCAGTGCAGCAGCCCTTCTCAGCAGCCTTGGTGCCCGCCTTGTAAGCAAGGGTCCTGCTTTGTCCGCTGCACGCTGTGCCTGCCACGCATGCCTCGTCTCCCGCAGTTCTGCCGCCCTCACAGCGCCGCCCTTGCTCTCCTCTCTGCAGCCCAGGAGGGCCATCTGGACCCTGACCACACCCTAGACGGAGGCGGTGCGCCGCTGCGGGCCGCTGGCGTCCTGGCTGTGCTGTACTGCCTCCTAGGGTGAAACCACCGCCCATCACCCCTCTCCTCCAGCCCATCCCTGGCCGGCAGCCCTAGCGCAGCTCAGCGAAGCCCTTGATGCCTGCCCTGCCATCACCCACAGATCATGAGACGGCAGCGGGAGCTGCCACCAACCCGTTTGGCCTTGAGGAGCGATTTGAGGATGGGAGCTACAAGGGGGTGTAGCTTTCTTTCTTTCTTTTTAACAAAGGGGTGTTAGGCATCGCCTGTCTGCAAGCAGCAAGCAGCCGCATGCTGCTCCCCAGAGCCCATGCGACCTCCTTGCGCTCGCTCTTTCCCCCTGCAAGCACACACAGAGACAGCCAAGGGCTTCCGGTTCCATCCCACTGTGACAATCAACCAGCCCACATTCGTTTTGCTGCAAGCAACTCACGTCAGGCTGATCGCGCTGCAGGTTTACAGATACAGGGCAGGCAGGCGGGAAAAGGACAAGCGGGGCAAAAAGAAAATGGCCGGGTTCGTCTTTGGCGGTGATACATCGTTTGAAGGACGGAGCTGCACTGAGAGCGGCACATGGGCGGTACCACGGGGGGCGGAGCCGGGGCGCTGCCTGGAAGGGAGCCAGCTGTCGGCAATCGTGCAGTCTCCTCGCAGGGCCGCAAGGTGGGTCAAGCCAAAAGCGGGGGCATCCAGGCGCTAGCGGTTGCTCCCGAGCGGGTTCAAAGCGGAGAAGGCGTGGGGCCCAGGGCAGCAGACGGGACTCAGGTTGCGTTGGACAAAGAATGTGGGAGGGGGTTTAAGATAAACGGAACGCAGGGGGACGAAATGGGGAATGCTTGCAGGGGTGTGCAGCTCTGCTGGCGAGGGGCGGCAAGGCATTCTGCCTGCACGGTGCGCAGGCGGGGTGCGGAGAAAATGGCGGAAATGGGCGAGCAAACGCGGCAGCAACTGCAGCAAATGTGTATATGCGACATGGGCCCCGGCGGGCCGGGTGACAAGGAAGGGGCGGGACGGGCAGCAGCCTGAGGCGCCACAGACGGACGGCGAGCCCCCACAATAAAGGGGGCGGGGCCACCGACCGCAGCGTCCCAGCAGCGCCCTCCAGTTTGCATGCGGCGGCCCGGGGCCGGGGACAAGCGTGTGATTGGCTAAGAGCAGCAAGCGCAGGCGCCTGCTGCATAAAATTGCAGTGCAGAGGCGGGGAAAGGTATGTGAAGCCCAGAGGCTGGCGGCGGAAAACCGGGGTGGGGGCTCTGGCCAGCAGGGTTGAGCAGCGGCGCACCGGCGCCTGCTGCTGAGGTAGCTGGCAAGAAGCTGCATGCGGTCTAGGGGTACAGCTACGGTGGCATCTTGCATTCATCTTTGACTGTAGGCTACGTGGCTGCCGCCAGCCGGCGGCAGCTTCCTGACGCGGCTGCAGCGGCGACTGCTGCCCCTGAGGGCTACTGGGCGGGGAGCCCCAGCTCTGGCTCAGAGAAGCTGCCGTAGCCAGCCTCTCCGGGCTGCAAGTGCTTGGAGATGTACTGCAACAGGGTGGAGGTGGTACAGGCGGACTCAGCTGTCAATCGGTGTGCGCAGCCACCAGCTGCAACGCCGCCTGCCAGTCGGTGTGGGAACCTTGGGACCAACACACAGAATCATCCAAGCGCTGCTGCACGTCCTTTATGTGGAGCTGTGACCAGCCACCCACACACACAGCCCCCAGCCAGCCACCCACCCTATGCAGGTTGGTCTCGTTGATGCCGCCGTGGCTGTGCACCTTCTCGCCGCCGCCGCGGAAGAGGGCAAAGGTGGGGGTCACCTTGACCTAAGGCGACAGTGGGGGCGCAAGCAGGGAAGCTTGAGGAGGATGCCAAAGGATGAGGCAGGCCCATGCAGTGAAGGCTTGGTCGCCTGGCCGGGTCGCAACTTCTGCCCCCGCTGTGTTTTGCGCACCAGCCAGCCCCAGTGACAGAGCGGCACCGCATGGGCATGCTGTTGATGGCACCCACGCAAACAAACATCACACCCTAAACAAATTTGAGCGCGCAGGCTGGCTGAGCGCGGGCGCTCACCTTCATGTCGATCATCAGTTGGCGCGTGGCCTTGGACTCGTCGCCAAAAATCTCCAGAAAGACGGCGTCGCTGTACTGCCGCGCCGCTGTCGCGTACTTGCGAGCGAACATCTGCATTGCACGGGATGGAGGCGGGGCAGGGGTGGTTGGAGTTGGCTGGTTGTGGGGTGGGCTGCGCAGTACGTGGGCGGCAGAGACGGCCCACGTCCACATCGGGTGAGGCTGTTCGGATGAAAGCTGCGCAATTTGTAAATGTTCTTATTCTCAGCCCTGGTTGATCTGATCGCGCAAGGCTGGTTGACACTTCAGGTGGCCGCAAATGCATGCTGGAGCCCTTGCGCCTGATGCAGCGGGAGCGCTGCCTTCGAGTGAGCGCCGCTAGCATCGCACCTTGCAGGGACGGCAGTGGGTGGCCTTGCACATCAGCACCACCAACTTGTCACTGTTGGCCGTCAGAATGTCCTTGAACTCTTCTGGCGAGTGAACCTGTGGACAGGAAGGCGGAGCTACAATCAGCACGCGGAGTTCGGGAGGCGCAGCCAGCCGAGCGGCAGCGCAGCAGCTAGCCACTAGGGCGTTGCTGCAGCGTGCGGCGAGCGATATATGGGTCGCTCAAGGCTGAATGCATGGAGTAGAAGGGGCCGTCGCTGGCAGGGACGCAGCAGCAGCGCGTGGGGAAGATGAGGCGAACTTGATAATCGCTCACCAGAGCCACCGGCGAGTTGAGCTCCTCCGCACTGGGGGCATTCAAGCCGTGGCCCAGAAGCGAGCCAGCGGAGTCCAAGCCTCGGCTGAGCCCTGCCACCGCCTGAACACGAACCGCTGGCTGCCTCTGAAGCGGCGCAGCTATGGGTGCCAGGAGGCGGCGGCTGCTGCTAAGAGGAGCGCTATATAAGCTGCTGGAGCTGCAGCTGGCAAGGGAGTGTGAAAGAGTCCGCGCCATGGGACGTGTTGTTGCCGCGGTGGGTAGACTGCCACAGGGGCTCGCCGGGGCGCAGGACGAAGGTGGTTGGAAGGTTGAGGGCGGGGAAGGTGTGGGAACAGTGTGGTGGAGGGCGAGAGGTTGTGGACTGAAGGCTGAGGCACCTGATGCTCAAGGCCAGCACTCACCGCATGCGGTTGCATCTACCCCGCGGCTTACGCAAGGGGCGATCATCTGCATTCTGTTTGAGGTTTCCGCCTTATCATGACCTTTATTTTGCCTCTGAGCTGAGGCCTGAATAGAGAGCGGCCCCTACCCTGAGTCTCCACCCCGGCGGGGGCACCTTCTCCTGGCACTGCTTGCGACACACATGTTCAGCCTGGGAGAGATATTTGTGCTCGCCGTGGCGGCCGCTTGGGCCTTTGGTGAGCGGTGGCGCCCCGCTGCTGCCGCTGGCGGCAGGCGGCAGCAAGGGGACTGCCACAAATGCTCTCCTCGCTTGCGAGAGAACGCCACCCAGCTCAAGGCATAGCATGCTCCGCTATGAAAGGTTTGTGACCTTTCAATCCGTGTGCCCAAGCGGTCGCTGCTTCTTGTGCAGGGCCTGAAGAGCTTCCTCGGGTGGCGAGGGCGGCGGGCCGCTACACCGGGCTGGCCACCGGCTTGCTCTACCGCGCCCGCCGCCAGTTCTTCAAGTTTGCCGAGGAGACGGAGATCTCCAAGGCAAGCCTGAGTGCACTGGCGTCGTCCCTGCAGCGGAACGTCTTGGGCAGCGGCCCAGCCCTACAAGAGACATTGCCTCTGCACAAGCCGCTTGGAGACATGCTGCCGGCTGCACCCTCGCGTCTCCTTCCAGCATGTATGCTTGCATCCCACTCACGCACCCACCTATTTCCTTCCTCCTACACTCCTGCCTTCGTCTAAATCCAAACTCGCCATTTCTGTGCGGCTGTACCGCAGCTACACCAGGAGGTACAGAGCACCATGTACCAGCTGCACGCAATCCGCAGCGAGCTGCAGGGAGGCATCAACATCTTCAGCCCCGGGTGGGTGGGCGGCAGGCTGGGTGTGTTGGCATTTGTTTTGTTTCTCGTGTGAGTTGGTGCGCTGGTCGAGACCTCGACCTCGTCGGCCCCTGTCTGAGCCCATTCGTGGAAGTGCGCTGGCTGTTGATTATCCGTCATAACCGCAACAACTGCCAGGGCTTCACATTGGCAGGCCAGCCGACTGTCTGCGGGTTGCAGCGCAGCAATGCGGAGGGCGTCAACACCGCAGTGACATGCTTGCACCCTTGCTTGCTGCCTGTAGATGCCAGCTGCCTTTCTCCTTCCATTTGCTTACACAGGCCGGTGACGCAGCGTGTGATGGGCGGGCAGCACGTCCCGTGGCAGCCAGACGCCGCGGGCAGCTACCAGGCTGCGCCGCAGGGGCAGCACGCAGAGCAGGTGCAGCAGGCGGCGGTGCGGGCACCCACTTGGGCTGCCCCGCAGCAGCAGCAGCAGGAGGATGTGACATCAGGAGCAGCACCGAAAAGCGCAGCCGCCCACCAGCATGCCATGGGCTCTTGGGCCGCCAGCGCTGTGCTGCAAGCCGCGCAGCAGCGAGCCACAGGGCAGCAGCAGCAGCAGCAGCATGACGAGGAGGAGCAGCAGCACCCGCTGACGGTGCCAGTGTCGGCGGTGGCGGCGGGCTGGGCGCCCAACCGAGCGGGCACCACTCCTACAGGCTCAGGTGGGGGAAGAGCTGCGTGTGGCCTGGCCGCATTGCATGCTGGGCCTCCTTGCCTGCTGCGTGCGACAGTGGGAGCGCCAGGCAGCGACAGCGAGTTGCAGCAATAGCCGGCTGTGAGGCTGTAAGCTCTTGTGATGTTTTTGGCCTCGTGCAGAGCTGCTCCTGGATGCGCTCGCCGAGGAACTCGTGGCGGCGCAGCTGCTCCTCCTGCAGCAGCAACAGCAGGCGGCGGCGGCGGCGGCAAGGGCGGCGGCGCAGCGACGTCAGCGAGCTGAGGCAGAAGCGCGAGAGCGGGGGCGGATGGGGGACATGCAGGAGGAGAGGATGGCGGCGCGAGCACACCCTCAAAGCAATAGTCGCTGTGTGACACATCCTCCTTTTCACTGCCTCGTTTCTGGCCCCATTTTGATGGATCTCTGTAACAACCGGAGGTAGGCTTCAAAACTGCAGGGGGACTCAGTGCTCAACAGTGATACAATGCTCAGGAAGGAAACAAAGCTGCCGCTCACGTCACGCTCCCTCCGTCGCCGCCGCCGCCGCCAGCGCGGCGTCCACGGCCTGCCTGCTGGGCATGCTGGGCATGGCACCCGCCACCTGAATGCACAGCGCGGCCGCCGCGCCGCAAACAGCATCGCCTCGCGGTGTGGCCGCCCCTCCAGCAGCGCAACGGCAAAGGCGGCGGTGAAGCAGTCGCCTGCGGGAGAAGACAGGCGGGTCAGAGCGCGCGTGACAGCCTGGATGGATAGAGGCACAACCAGGGAACACAGCGGAGCAGGTGTGTTTAGAGAAGGCACGTGACGACCAGCACGTCTGATGCCATGCGACAAGCTACAGTCAAGGTTGTGCAGAGACGGCAAGCAAGCGCTTCCCGAGCAGACAAGCGCGGCGGGAGCAGCTGCGGCGGCGCCTGCCTGCCCCCGTCGTGTCAACAACGCGCTCTACAGGGTGTGCCGCCTGCCGCCACACCTCCCCTTGCGAATCTGCACCACGGCAGAAGCAAGATGGCGACGCAGAGCGGGCACATCAGGAGCAGTCGGCAGCGGCCAGCGCTGCGGCAAGGCCGGCTGACCAAGCCGGCAGCCTGCTGGCTGTTCAATGGAAGCAGTCTGCAGCGCCGGGTACCCGAGGAACAAGGCGAGCCACCCACCTATGAGCAGGCTGCCCCGCGCCCCAAGCTTGACAAGCACGGTGCCTACGCCTTGCCCCTGCAGCACCCGCGCCGCCGCCACCACCTGCTCCTCCGTCTCGGTTGGCAGGCCTGACAACGGGTGGGGGAAAGAATGGGTGGCGCCAGCTGTGACGACAAGAGGCAGCAGCGGCAGCTATGAAGCGAGGGCGGCAGCTGGCGGGACATACGCAGCTTGGGGCAACCCTCGTAGCCGTCATACAGGGCTCGCCAGGCTTTGAAGCACCCGTGCGCAGCCTATGTCTCCACCCCAATCCCTTACCATGCTCCCTCCTTAAAAGACACCACCGCACACAAAACCCGCACACATAGCAAGATGTTCACGCCGCCCACCTCGTTCTCAACACACAAACTGCTTTCATGCAAACACACATACACCAACATAAACACACCCACCTGTCAGGCCCTGCAGCTCCGTTTCGTTGGGCGACAGCACGGCCAGGCAGCGCAGCAGTGCGGGGCTGAGGGCGTCCACGCCCCCGCCCGCGTCCAGAATAACGGGCACGCCTGCCGCGTGAGCCAGCTGCAACAGCCAGGAAACGGGTAAAAAGAAGCTGGGAAGACAAGCAGCCATGCAGAGGGCAGAGGTGTGTAAACGGCTGCGCTGGAAACCAGGCAGACCAAGAAGACAGTCATCACGCTCGCAACCTAACCTGCGCAACCTCGGTGTTGACGCCCTCGGGGACCTCCCGCTGCAACAGCACCGCCCCCGCGCCGCGGATGGCGGCCTGCGCCTCGGCGCCCAGTTGCCAGTGCGCGGTGTTGGCGCCGCCGTGCAGGATGATGCGGTTGTCGCCTGGGAGGGAGGAAAGAGTGTGGAAAACAATCATGCTCATGTGCAAGGAGCTGGTCTCGACAGGTGGATCGGTTCCTGCCAAGCTTCGATCCCACAGCCAAAGTTTCGAGCCCAACAGCAAACTGCAAACTGTTTGTGAGTTGGGTGCCTCCCCGCCCTCTACTCGCCATCTTCCTCCAGCAGGATGACCGCGGTGCCGCAGGGCCCGTCTACTCCCCGCACCAGAGCCGTGTCCACGCCGCAGCCCTCCAGTGCAGTGCGTAACCTGCGCCAGAGGATGACGTAGGATGAACGTGGGTCGCAGGCAGGGAGCAAATGAGAAATAGCGACCAATGCAGAACAGCAGCTCACATGAGGGACTGGGGGTCGTCCCGCCCCACTTGCGCGATGAGCTTGGTGGGGCAGCCGAGGCAAGCTGCCGCCGCCGCCTGGTTGCCGCCCTGAACGCATGTGTGGCACCGAAAGTTTGAAGTCCAGCAACGTGACACAAGGGAAATGCAATGGACAGCGTTGATTTACAACCCTCACCTTGCCGCCCGGGTGCACGGTGAAGCTGCGTGCTGCCAGCGTCTCGCCAGCGTGCGGCACGCGCTGCAGCGTGAACACCAGGTCGGCATTGAGGCTGCCGGTGACGGCAATGTGCTTGGCTGGTGGGGTTGCAGCCATGGCTTCCGTCGGTGCGTTGAGAAACCTGCGGCGGCGGCAAACAGGCGGAAAGCTGGCGTTGGGCGACATCGGCGTGGCCTGGTGTATAAACAGTCGTTTCTGATCAGTTGATTGTTGTGCATTGTAAATTGCCTGAGCGACCTCGTGAAAGATTGGCTGCAAACCGAAGGAGTAGCTATAGCTGGATGAGGGCGTTCCCGTAACTTTTTAGCATTCCTACGACACACAAACGTGCGCGTTTGTCAGCACTGGCAAGCTTCATATCTACGCTGGCACGGTACAGTACATCGTTCCGGTACCCCACAGCGCATACAATTCACAGCTGTGAAACATTGCCCTACGTACATAGAGACATTGCGGCTGCCTGTCGTGCTGCATCAAGCACCATGATGGAAAGCAATGCGTTTAAAGGGATCAGTTTCAAGGCTAAAACAAACAAATGGGAGGCCTCCCTTGAGGTGAAGGAGGGTAAGAAGCGCAGGAAGCTGAGTTTTGGCGTATACCATGATACACCTGAGGCTGCGGCGCACCACCGGGACATGTGAGAGCCGCCTCCGCTGTTCACCGCCTCCCTCGCTCCGCTCACCCCCTGCTGCTGCCGCATACTGCAGCGGTGCGTACCTTGTCCGCGGCGAGGATGCAGATTTTAACCTGCCGCACCTGATGACAGCAGAGCTCAAGGCCAAGCTGGATGGATACGAGGACGTGCACGCGGTGAGGCGGCGGCATGCAGGGTGGCTTCTTGCGGGGTCGAGGCAGCTCCATTGGCACCCCTTTGCCCTGCCCTGCAGTACCTGGCAGAGAGGAAGCAGGAGGCCGAGGCCCGACGGGACGCTCGCTTCCGCAAGGGCAGCAGCCGTCACCGCGGCGTCAGCTGGATCCGCAGTACAAGAGTGTGGGAGATGTGTGCAGGCGTAGGTGGAGGCAAGCGTGTAAAGAAGCGGTGTTCTACAGAGGAAGATGCTGCTCGTTGCTACGACCACATTCAGATACAAATGTTTGGCAGGTGAGTTTGTCTACCTGTGCGTATCCCCTCCAAGCGCACGACTCGCAGTGCTTCATCCGATTTGCAGCGCTGCCCGCACCAACTTCCCGCTTACTGACTATCCTGCTGAGCTGGCGGCGTATGAGGCAAACATAGCAGCGGGAGAGGCACCACCGGCAGGTGCGTGCCTTAACGCCGCTGTGTGCCTCGTGTTGGCATTGCCTGCCTCCAAACACAACCTTCTGCTCCTTGCGTTTCCAGTGAGTACGGCGGCACCCAGCAAACCCAAAGCCAAGCCGGCCAAGCCGCAGCGCAAGCGCAGCAGCGCTGCTGCCGGGCCACCTGCAGAAGAGCGTGGTGCCGCCGTGGCGTCACAGCAGCTGGAGGTGGAACAGTCGGGTGCGATCATGCAGCGCTGGGCTCCCCTGTCATGTCCATACCCGGCTGCTGGGTGGTTGTCTGCCATCTTTGCCTTCTTATGTCCTTCCAATCACCGCTGCAGAGTGCAGCAGCACCGCCAGCGAAGAGGGCAGTCCCTCCTCCTCCTTCCGCGACACATCAGAAAGCGAGGAAGACAGGGGCGAGCTGGCTGGTGGGTGTCTCCAAGCCGACCCCTGAGCTCCAGGGTGTAAGCGCCCCATCCGGTTCTGTAGTGCGGCGACATGTCTGCTCTTCCCTCAATCTCCGCAGCCGAGGCGGCCCTGCTGGATGATGATCAACTGTTTTGCGAGCAGTACGCCTCCTTCTGGACGGCGGCGCGGCGCCAGCGCTTCCTGGTGGGTCCACCGAACTGCTTGTGCACTGCAGCTGCCACGCTTTGTGAGCATTGGATTGGTGGGCACGCGGCTAGTCTGTTTTCGGATCGCTGTCTGCTTCTGGCTTACATGCTGTCTTCTTCTTTGCCGCCAAGCAGGATGAGTACGGCCACCTGCCGCGCCCAGACTGGCTGGAGGTCGAGTGAGCGGCCTGCCCTCTTTCCTTGTCGTTGGTGGATGTGTAAGTTTATCTGCCTGCAGCACAGAGCTTGCACATCTGCCTGTCACACTTTGTGCAGGCAGGACAACCTGGAGTCCTGCCAAGCCAGCGGCTTCCTGGCGTCTGAGGTCCGCTTCATGTACTGCGAGCAGGTGGGCGGTACCATGCCAGTACCCACCTGCCGTGTGCCTCAGCATGCACCGCTGGTTGCGGCACCTCCTGCGCCTGTGCTGTGCTGACAAGCGCCTGGTGAGTTTTGCTGTTCGGTCCGCAGTACGGTCTTCAACGCTTCAGCTATGAGGCTGCACTGTGAGCCTGCTGCCGGCACACCCCGCCCGCTGCTGCTGCCTGCCTTGTGCCAAACTGCATGCTGAATGCTGGGTTGGGGCGACGCGCATGCTGCATATTTTCATTGCACTGCTGACTCTGATCCTCTGCCTGTTAATCCGCCCAGGGATGATTGGCGTCAGCAGCGCATTCTGCAGGCTCAAGAGGCGGCGGCGGCGGCAGCGGCTGCGGTGGGCACGCCGCAGGAGCGCAACACGGCTCGAGCGGCGGCACGGGCCCAGAAAGACTTGGAGCTGATGGGTAGGCTTCCGACTTCCACCGTCACTTGTTGCAAAATTCTGTTGTTGCATCGCTTGATTCTGTTGCTGCATTACTTGAGAAGCTGTGATGTGCTATGGGCAGGGGTTGTTGTACCGCCCATGTACCGTTGCAGAGGAGGAGCTGCCACCCAGTGGGAGCTGTACCTGCAGGCGGTGACGGCAGTACAGGAGCGCTGGGCTGCGGAGAAGGTGGGGCAGCTTGCTCCCCTGCATGCGTCTCAAGACAGCCGCCGTGAAGCCCTGCCTGTCATGACCCGGCTCGCTGGGCTCAAGCGCCCCCGGTCATGCTGTGCAGGCGGCGCAGGAGGCCATGGACCCTCTGGAGCACTATGCGGGTGGGCGGCAAATTGAAGAGCAGGAGACTGCAGATCTTGTCGAGTCGCGGGCAGGGCGGGGATTTGGGGGTGTCTCGTAATGCACGACATGCGCAGAATGGCTCATTTGTCGCTCCATGCCTTGCGCTGTAGCCGCTAAGCTGGCTGACCTCACCTTGGGGCTGCTGGAGGACAGGTTGTTCAGGGGCTGCCGATTGAAGTTTTGTTCTGTGCTTACTTTCATATGTGTGCTGCTGTCTGTGCATTGTGTGTTTGCCTGTATCATCGATGGCAGACTGCATGCGCCTTCACGCTTTCCATCCAATGTCCTTTCCCAAACCGCCTGCCAGCTCGGTCACATCCCTCTCACCCTTCATCTGTTCTGCTTTCCTCCTTTCCTCCGCTGAGTACCGCTTTCCGGCCCCCTTCTCCGCGTGAGGTGTTGCAGTCAGGAGCAGGAGGAGCACATGGCACAGCTGCGCCGCCTCGAGGCAGAGCTGCCTGCCCACCTGGAAGCCCTGGCGACGCTGGAGGATGGTGAGTTTGGGGAGCATGGTTGGTCCGTTGCGTTGCGCCTTTGCTGCAACGCTGCGCTTCTTTGCGCCCTGCATTGCAGCAGGGCGGGCCCGTTGCTGCCCGTCTGTGCCCCCTCCAACATCCCTCGCTTGTAGGGTTGGTTCCTGCTTACAGTGTGCCCTCTTTCTCGCCGCTTGCACTTTTTTTCTTGCAGAGGACCTTGCCCGCACCGCCGCCGACCAGCTGGTCACCGGGCTGCTGGAGGCGCGGCGCGTGGCGGAAGCGCGGGGCTGGGACGCGGAAGAGAGAGCTGCAGAGGAGGATGCGGCCCTGCGGCGCCTGCTGGGCATGGCTGCCCGCGATAACAGCGGTGAGGCCGTTTATGAAGCTGGGCCTGCATTCCGTCTGCTGGGCTTTCCTGGCTTGTAGCCCTGTCAACAATGATGCTGCTGTTTCTGATTCAGGCGGCAAGAGTGATGCAGAGATGGCGGCTCAGGCTGCAGAAATCGCATCTTCCAGCAGCGCCGCCGGCCAGCAGCGGCGCACCGCGAGCGGCCAGCCGACAGCAGGTGCTGCAGCTGGCGCCGCCGCCGCCGCCGATGGCAGCGCTTCCCTTCAGGCTGCCGCTGCTGCCTTGGCGGCGGGAGAGGCGCAGGGAGCGGAAATTGACGGTGGCGTAGATGTGCAGCGGTGTGTGGCGGACATGGCGGCGCTGGCGGCCCGCGTGCAGCAGAAGGAGGTGGGTTGCCGCCTGGTGTGCACTTGAGAGAGGGAAGGCTGGGTGTTGCGCGGCCATGCTCTGCTGTGTTGCTCTCCATCGCGCCGTGCCTTCCCGCTGCAAAAGCAGCATGGCATCCGCGCCACTGCCTGCACCGTGTGACACACCGCCTCTTGTACTGCCTCTCTGTGCCGCAGTACGAGGCCAAGAGAGCGATGCGGGCCCTCCAGTTCCGCAAGTGCGTCAAACCTGGGCAGAGGTGGCATGGTCACTAAGTTTGAGTGCGGTTGGCTGCCTTGCGGGCGTCTTGTTTGGCCAAGAGCACGGGCACCCCAGCCGGCCTGGTGGCTTGCTGGCCTCTTGCCGCCAAGTTTCCCTCAACAGCTGTATGCTGCCTCACTGCAGGCTCTGCGTGTTCTGGGAGGGCAAGGTGGTGGCCGCCCTGCGTGCCAAGAACGTTGCCTGGTGAGCGAGCCAGCGCCGAGTGAGGCCGGGAGCTCCGCCAGGGCTGACCTTGTGAGGATTTCCATGCAGGGCGCAAGGGCAGCACTGTGTAGAGCCTGCGCTGGATGTACGTGCCTTTCAAATTTTACATGGACGGTTCCCGACCCACCTCCATTGCAGGGTGCAGCGCGTGCTGGGGCCCGACTGGCGTGGCCGCCTGGACCGCTCGGCGGCGCCCGGCGGGCCGCCGCTGTTTGGCACGCACGGCGGTGTGGCCACGCTGCCGCCCGCTGAGCTGGGTCCGGGGGATGTGATGAGGTGGGCTGCTGCTGTTGCTGTTTGTTTTTATTATTGAATTTGAACCGCCTGGGCTGGGCTCGCTGGTGGGGGTGCCATGCTGGGCCCGCTGCTGGCCAGCGCCTCTCTGCCTCCCTGAATTGCTGGCATGTTTGCCGCGTGGGTCACCCTCGGCCACTGCGGAAAGAATGCCGCCCGTCTATGGGGTGTCTGGATAAGGAAACCAGGAAGTTGCGGTGGGCTCTGGTCATGCCATCCCTCTTTGCTCAACACTCCTCCCCCACCCCACAACCCCTCCCCCCCCACCTTCCCCCACCCAACTCCTCTCCCGCAGCGAGATCACCGGCGCAATCCCCACCGCCGCCGTCTCAGAAGGCCTGGGCGCGGCACTCGGGGTGGCACAGGCGGCGGGCGCAGCGCACCCTATGATCCCGGCAGTGAGTTGCTGCTCCACTGTTGTGCCTGAACCGCTCAGCGACCTTCCGACCTCAGCATACAGTCCCGCCTCTCCCCTGCGGTGTTGGCTCGACCTTGTTGCAGGTTTCAATGTTGACCCTCCCATCGTGTCAATCTAACTGTTTACCTTGCCTTTCGTTTCCTCAAAATTGCTCACTGCAGCTGGACGACGTCGTCCTGGCCAACTGGTACGACCGCATCTGCCAGCAGGCGGCGGCGGGGCAGCCCATGGCTGGGTTTGGCCCGGCGGGGGAGCCTGGGCCGCGCTGGGCGGCGGTGAGCTGGGGGAAGACTGGCAGTCGGCTGTCCCTGGGATGCTGCAGCTGGCACGCTTCTTTGCACATCGGCATCAAATCAAGATGCAGCTGTGTGTGCTTTGCTGAGCCGAGCCGCTGCCTGATCTGTGTGCTTTACTGAGCCGGGCCGCTTGCCTGATCTCTCCGCCTCTTGAAACCTTCCCTCGTCTCGGCTGCCCCTGCTGACGCCGCCAGGAGCCGAAGCGCGTGCGCTGGAAGACCCATGGCAAGGCCAAGCTGCGGCACCAGCACCACATGCAGGAGGTGATGAGGTCCAGCAACAACAGCGCCATCCGCCTGGGCGGGCCCTGGCCACAGCAGGTGCAGCCGCCGCCGCCGCCGCAGCAGCAGCAGCAGCAGCAGCAGCAGGGTGGGCTGGCCTCTGCGGCTGGCGGTGCCGCAGGTGATGTTGCGACTGCGGTGGCTGCCGTGCCCGGCCCGGCTGGGTTTGAGGGTGCGCAGCGGGCGCAGCACCCTTGGCTGGAGCAGCAGATCCAGCAGGTCCAGCAGGCCCCACCCAGCGCTGAGGAGGCCCAGCGCTTGGTGGAGGCCCAGCTGGGGCAGCTGCTGCTGCAGGACAGGCAGTGAAGCGGCGCCAGACCAGCCGCTGCAGCCCGCAACAACAGCACAGCCAGAGAAGGTAGAAAGTATATGTATGTGTACAGCACATGTAGCATCCGCAATCCGCAGGAGCATGAAAGCCTCCCATGAGGCGTTTTTTGTACAGCAAGTTTCAAGTGAGTCAGCCTGCCATCAAAAGCCGCTAGCAAGGTGCCTCAGAGCATTGAGGCTCCGCCATTCCTTTTCCGCATTTGCATTTCCATTTGCCTTTTTATAACGATCGCCTGCGATACTTCCAGTAGCGCACTCCCTGTTCATCATGTAGCCCCTTCCCTAGAGAACTTCATGCAACTGTATCAGATTGCAGCAGCCAACTTGGTGTTATAGTTTGCGCGCTGCCGCCTGCCTGCCCCCTGTACATACAAACAAGGTGAATCCGTGTAACATGCACAGCATTATCTTTTATCGTGTGTGATTAGCATTCACCCAATGGGCAGCCTTTGAGGACAAGCTTGCAACGTTGGGCATTGCCGCACACTGAAGTGGGTTGCCGCCTCACAGCCGCCGCCGCCATCTCACCTGCCACCTGGATGGTCGGGGATGAAAGATCGCTGCGCGCGCATGTTGAGTTCAGTTCCCATCGCTCGCAATCCTTGATTCGTTGGCAGTCGGGGTCGGGGCCAGCGCTTTCAACCCCCAACTGGTCCCAGCAGGGCGGCGAACCCCGCACGCTCATTGACGCGTAATTACGCAGATTGCAGCACATCATGTGTCGGCGACAAGCCTCCAAGGGGTGGGCTGCCCTGCTCGCCCTGGCCCTTGCGGCATCTCCGGCACTAGCGGCCCTCAGCCTGCAAGTCGACGGCCAGCTCATCGTCGACCAGCTCACAAAGCTGGCCACGTTCTCGGACGACCCCAACCCGGCAGTCACCCGCATCCTGTTCACGGGTGGGCAGGCGGCGGCGGGCGGCGGCGGCAGCGCAGGGCGCACTTGCATCGTGTCTGCAGGTCGCCCTTCTTGCTGCCCGGCCCTGCTCCCCAGGCCAATGCCTCTCACACCTCCTAGAAACACTGTTGCTGGTGCTGCGCCGCAGAGAACGACATGCGGGCGCGTGCATACATCAAGCAGCTGATGGGAGAGGCGGGGCTGGCGGTCCGGGAGGACACCATGGGCAGCATCTTCGGCGTGCTGGCGGGGGCCAACCCGGGCGCCGCCGCCGTGGGCACGGGCAGCCACTGCGACGCCATCCCGCTGGCTGGCATGTACGATGGCACAGTGGGTGGGTCCCCAGCGCGCGGCCCACTGCTCCCTCGCTCCCTTGCCCGTGTGTTACGATACAAACAAAGTAGTGACGTCGTAAATGTGACCGCTGCAGCTGCTGCTGCGATGTAGTGCAGACCTGCTGTGCTGCCGCCTGCTCTTTGAACTTTCTGGTCAAGCTCGTACACTCTTCATAAATGTCCTTTTTCAATGTGCCCCACTGCCTGCAATGTTTCCCGTGCCCCCCAACCACCACCACCACTACCCCTGCTGCAGGCGTGGTGGGCGGCATTGCTGCCCTGAAGGCCCTCAAGGACGCCGGCTTTGTGCCCGCCCGTCCGCTTGAGGTGGTGATGTTCACGAGCGAGGAGCCCACCCGCTTTGCGCTCTCCTGCAGCGGCTCGCGCGCAATGGCGGGTGCGTGGTTGGGTGGGTATGTGGGATGTGTGTGGGGGGGGGGGGGGATGTTTGTTGGTGGTGCGCAGGGGTGGGTGGAAGGATGGAAAGGGTGATCAGCGCCCTGGGACTTGCGGTACTTGGGCGGCAAAGGGCGCAGGAATTCACAGATGTTGCCTGGCTGCGCAGCTTGGTTGCTGTGCCGCTCACAGGGGCAGGTGTGCTGGGAGGGTCCACGTGAGCCGGTTGTATCGGTTGTACTGCATGATCTGTACCGCAGGCGTGCTGGATGCTGCCTACCTGGACAGCCGGCGGGACGAGAACGGAACCTCGTACTTGGAGGCTGCGCGCGCGGGTGAGCTGTTTATTTCGCTTGATTTTGCTGCTGCCGGATCCCGCTTTTTTTTGGCTTAGTTTTGCTGCTGCCGGATCCAAATCTCCCCCTGCCTGTCAAGGCAAGCAGCATCGATTGCCCTGCGTCCGGGCCCTGGACGGAGCCAGACCATGCACATCCCTGCGCTGCTGCAGCAACGCCGGTGCCTCGCCAGCATCTGCGCCCACCTGACGACCGCCTGCCCCCGCCTGCCGCCCTGCCGCAGCCGGCTACGGCGCCGCCACCTACGAGGAGATGCTGCGGGGGCGCGGCGCACCCCTGCCGACCTGTCCGCCTTTGTGGAGCTGCATATTGAGCAGGTGGGCGGGTGGCTGTGGTTGTGAGCGTGACCGGGCGACCGACCCCATGGAACAATCACTCCACGTGTGCTCTCATGTATGCAACTGCATTGTAATTCGATAAAAACACAGCCGCACCGCTGCCGCTCCTGTCGCAGGGCCCCCAGCTGGAGCAGGAGGGCCTGCAGGTCGGAGTGGTGACCGCCATCGCCGCCCCCGCAGCCCTGCGCGTGTCGTTCTCAGGTGGGTTGATGGGCGGCAAAGAGTGCCTGGGTGCAGGGCTCGCTTGTGCGGGACAGGCAGCAGAGGCGGCGAGGGTGGGATGGGCGGCCGAATGGCCGGCCTGCAAGCCTGCGACGTCGAGCGCCTGCAAACGTGCCATGGCGCGCTGCCCCGCCAGGCGACGGCGGCCATGCGGGCGCGCAGCTGATGCCGTGGCGCAACGACGCAAGCCTGGCGGCGGCTGAACTGGCGCTGTTCGTGGAGCAGGCGGCGCTCGGCATAGGTGCGCCAGTTGGGTATTTTTTCTGTTGAGTCAATCTATTAAGACGTTTCTGTCCCTGCTGCACTGCGTTTGCGGCCATGCTCTCCCATCCCAGCGTCTCGGCATGCGCTCGCCTTGGGAAGCGCCAAAGTCAGCGTCTGGTGTTTGAACGCCCGAAACTGACTGTACCGCGCCGCGCCGCCGCTCATACCGCAGGCGCCATTGACGCTGTAGCCACCACAGGCTACTGGGACATCAAGCCTAACGCGGTCAACTCTGGTGGGTTTTCTTTTACTATGACTCATATCAACCTTGCAGAATAGCCCCTTGGTCAATTCAGGCGGCGACTGCTGTTTGCCAACCCTGCAAAGGCTAGGCATCAAGGTGGACAGCAGTGGTGGAGGGGGCAGGCCAGCCAGGCATCTGCAGGGGCCTCTCAGCTCACTACTGTACCAAGCTCTCACGCCACATCCCTGCTGCCCGGTGCACCCGCCAATCTTATCTTGGTGCACTCACCAACATTGGTGCACCCACCAACACCGCTGCCGCAGTGCCCCGGGAGGCGCGGCTAGAGATTGATGTGCGGGACATCGACGGTACGCGGCGGGACGGCGTGGTGGCCGCTATCCGAGCCAAGGCCGCCGAGATTGCGGACAAGCGCAAGGTGGGTGCTGGCCTTTGCCACCGCTTCTTGTGTCTTCCTGCTTTGTGTCTTGCTGCTGGTGGGGTACACAGCCGACCCAGGGTAAGGCTGGCATCTTGCTACACCAACGGTTTGTTCAATAGCAAAACGGTTGGTTTTCACCTCCGCTGTTGCTGCCAAGATTGCGTTTGACCATCGTTGAAACGCTGGACCGCCGCACTGTACTGCTACCTCCTGCGGTACAGGTGCGGCACAGCGTGGACATGATCAACCAGGACCCTCCAGCCACCTCGGGGCAGAAGTGGTGCAGGCTGTTGCCGCTGCCGTCGAGTGAGAGAGCTCCCACACAGCTTCCTGCTGTCGCCGGCCAGCCTGCGCGCTGCCGAGCTGTGTTCAGCTGTCGCTAGCATCTGCCTGCGGTAGTCCTGTGAGGGGTGCACGCCCCCACGACTGAAGCTTTTCAGGCCACCTGCCCCTTGCCCCTGGCAGCACATCAGCATGCTGATACTGATTGCCTGTACCGCCGTGTTTGTACCGCAGGGAGCTGGGGTACAGCAGCAGGCGCATGGTGTCCCGCGCCTACCACGACTCGCTCTTCATGGCCCAGGTGGGGGAACGGTACCGGCAGAAGCTGCAGGGAAATGGCCCCGCTCATCCGCTCGCCAGCACCGACCCATCCCTCGTCTGTCCGCTCCACCTTGGCTAGCTAACCTTGGGAGGGGCTGGCACTCTCTGCTGCAGATTGCGCCCACCGGCATGATCTTCATCCCCTGCCGCAACGGCTGGTCTCACCGCCCGACGAGCACGCCTCCCGAGGACATTGCCCGGGCGTCAAGGTGTGGCGCGCTGCCACGCTGCGCTGCGCCAGTATGCGACGCATCAGTCAAACTAAACATATCCTACGTTGGTCTGCATTGTGTGCAGGTGCTGGCGCTGACCATGGCCAAGCTTGCTGGGGACGCTGCCGAGGCGAAGCAGGAGCTGTGAGGAGGCAGCAGCCTGGCGGTGCAGCCAGAGCAACACGAAGCGCAAGCTGCGCAAGCCGTGAATCATTCACCGCCGCCCTTGGCAGCCAGCACACGCCTAATTCAACGAATGACAGAATCATGCCTTCATGTTGCGGCCTTGGGCGCGGACCGCCGCCGCTAGTGTTCCTCGTCAGGCGGGGCGGCAACACTGGACACTTGTGAGAATGCTATGGCCTTCTTGGTTGGTGCCTATTGTTAAATTTTCAACATGCAGCTGCATCTTTCAAGCCGTAGCAAATGAGAAAGCAGAGGGATGAAGTGGTTTGGGTGTGTTCAGCTTGCATGCAGAACAAGCTCGAGCCGGCAGCCGCCGGTAGAGGGCAGCTGGCAGCTTGCAGAGGGCACCAAGAGCAAGTGGCGCCACATGCAGAGGCAGGGCTGCCTGCCTGTCCCACAAGCAGCAGGCAGCGCATCTTTGCTGCACAGGCTGTCATCGGGCAAGCGCCACAGCTGCGGCAGGCGCAGTCGATCAGCGATCGAGCGGTTTGAGTTGCGCTGCCACGAAGTTGCTGAAGTAGGGTCCTGGAGGCGCCCCCGGCTGGCACCGGTCATTCAGAGGCTGTCCACAAAGCGCCGCACGAGCGCGTCCCAGCTGGGCGCCGCCGCGGGCCGCCGCTGCAGCGTGGCGGTGGCCTTGCAGTCGCCCAGCAGCTCAAACTCGTCCACAGAAGCCTCGCCGCAGCCCTCGCCAAACCGCGACACGGCGGCGTACATGTCGTGGGCGGCGCGCGCGCCCGGCGCCCACCCAAAGTGCACGAGGGCGGCGTCGGGCTCGGCGCCGCCATCCGCCTGTGTTGCAAGGGGAGGCAGAGGGAAGCGGGGTGTTCAGGTGAGGAAAAAGGGTGTGGGGGGTGGGGGGGAAACACAGCTGTGGAACATAGCAGTCACCCGCCAGCAGTCAAGGAAAGCAGAAATGGGGAGAACCGCATGCGTGTGTCAGCCTTGTAAAAGCAGCAGCTCAACAACAGTCAACTTCGTTCAGAGCGGCAGCTTTCAAACACTCTTGCCTTGATGAGCTTGCGGCGGATCACAAACACACGACTGCCCGCCGCCTCAAACTTGATCGGCGCATCCGCTGCTGCTGCTGCGGCGGCGCTGGCACCGCCGCCCTCAGCCGCATGTCCGCCGGGCGCCGGTGCGTTGCCGGTGCTGCCGCCGCCGCCGCGCCGCCGCTTGGGCCGTCCGTTGATCAGGTAATACTCCTCGGATGGCGGCGGCGGCGCTGGCTGGCCTGCCTGCTGCTGCTGCGCCTGCTGCGCCTGCTGCGGCTGCGCGGCGGCCACCGCGGCGTTGCCCGTCGTGGCGGCGGCGACCGCCAGCGGGCTGAGGAAGAACTGGACGGGGCGGGGGTACCCTGCAGTACAACAGCGGTACAGCAAAGGAAACGCGCTTCAGCGGCGCAAGACTAGGGCAGGCAGGGGCCAGCCAGCTGCGCTCTGTACCGCAGCAGCCAAACTGGGGAGGCACATGACGCCCTGCGCTGGTGGGAGCTGCCGCTGGCTGGAAGAGGCTGCCTTTTTCGGGGCAGGCGGCTGCTGCCAGCTCACCGTGTCGTTTGAGCCAGATGCCGCAGGCGTTGCACAGCGTGCCCATCGGAAAGTTGTCCTTCCACCAGCGAGGCGTATCGCTCGTGCCGCAGTGCGCACAGGAAAGCTGCGGCGCTGGCGGCGGCGTCGGGGGCGGCGGGCGGCGCTTGCGAGCGGCCGCGGCCCCGTGGGCGGGCACGCCACTCTGGATCCCGCCCGCCGTCGTCGCCCGCGCCGGGGCTCTCGCCCTCGCCGTCCGCACCATCGGCAGCGGCGGCCAGCGCAGCGACCGCCTCTGCCTCGTGCGCCGCTGCCAGCGCATCGGAGTTGGCAATGGTGGGCGGCGCGGCCGGCTGCTCTTCCTCCCTTTGCTGCCCCATGCTGCCGGTGCCGCCCGCCGCCGCTGCTGCTGCCAAACTTCCGGTCGCAGGCTTCGAGCCTGCTGTGCCGCTGCCTCCAGCAGGCAGCTGTGGTTCTGGGCTGATTGGGCTCCCTGCCGCGCTGCGGTCAGCCGCCGCAGCCGCCGCCGCAGCCGCAGGGTAGCCCTTCTCCGCCATGCCGCACAGCGCTGTGGGGCTGCCATCTGGCTCGCCGCTATTCATCTGGAAAGACACCGTGTCGCCCACCTCAGCTCCAAGATGGAGCAGCGATTGAATCGCATCGTCGTGGGCGGGCAAGAGCAGCGGCGGCACCGCGCTGGTCGCCTGCGCCACCGCTGACATGTCTGGAACGCCTGGAGCGCCTGTAGCTTTTGGGGAATGCGCGCTGTCACCGTGGAGGCGCGAGGAAGCGGGGCGGTGCCTACGCTGCATGTGCATCGCCAGCAGCAAGGAGACGTGTGTGGGCTGTCAAGGTTGACGATACAAAGCCTCGCGATGGAAAGGCTAGCTGTGTGAAGGCGGACCTGAGATCAGCTCGATGGCGCACGCCGCGACCACTCCCCTGCCGCCGCAGAGGTCGCTGCTGCCCCCGAGGAACCTGCTTGATCAGGCCAGTGGGCACCTAGAAAAGTGCGTTGCAGCCACGCCAGTCACGCCACGCCACGTATACTTTGAAATCAAAACCAGCTGCTTTGCCGCCAGCACAGCCGCTTCCGCCAGCATCCTCTCGGGTGCAGCACGATCACAGATAGCATGTCCGGCTTGCAGGCCAGTCAAAGGAAAGCCGACTTGCAAGCTTGCCAAGAAAGAATAGCAGTGCAAGACCGTTCGGAAGAAGGGGGTGTGAGGACGAGCGGCTTGGCAGCGGCAGCGGCACCGGTCGGGCCCGCATCCCGCGCTCCTGGCTAACTTCTAGAGATGTTCTAGAGGTGAAGCACCTTCGCGACGTTCAGGAAGCCGTGCTGCACAAAGTCGGCGACCTGCGTCAGCGCGGCAACAGCAGCAGCAGCAGGGCATGAGCATCCCGGCGGCGCCAGAAAGCTCACGAGGTGCCCGACCTTGCGCCTCCCCTTTCCTGTACACAGCCTGAGGCGTGCGCCCAGCGCCCGCCCTGCCAGCGCAGCTCACCAGCTTGTTGAACGCCTCCGGCTTCTCAATGTACAGCCAATGGTTTGCGTCCTCAGCAAAGATGGTGTGGCTGTTGGGGATCAGCTTGCCCACAACCTCGCACCCATACCTGCAAGGCAGGCACGTCAGGTGGGAAGCAGGTGGGCGCCGCACCAGGCGCGCGAGTCGGCGCGGGCAGCGGCGGCAAGCAAGGAGGGGCAGCAGGCACACGCGCAGGGGCGACACGCCGCCTCCAGGCCGGGTGCGGTTGCAGGAAACAGCTGTGGGCCGGTGTGCCGGGCAGCAGCAGGGGGCGTGAGAGGGATGGCTGACGGGCTTTTGAGTGCAGCCCGGAGGCAGATCAGCTTGTGTGCAGCCCTCAGGGGTAGCTCGAGCCTCCCAATACCCTGAAACCCCCTAGGCTCACCAGGGGAACACAGCCGACTGGCGGCCCACCAGGTTGAGGCAGGGCAGGGAGATGCGGGGCAGCAGGGGGCGCCAGTCAATTGCGGTGTGGTCTGCCATGAGGCGGGCCAGGGCGGCGGGATCTGCATGACCCGGGGGCCCGGGGGGGGGGGCATGTTAAAAACCTAGAACGGGGGCTTGAGGTGTGCAAGGGGAGGTTAGGAGGGGGAGCTAAGGCGTGCATGTGGTGTGCATGAATGAAGGGGTTTGCAGAGAATGGGTTGGGCAAGGGGTGGGGCGGGTAGGCGGGCAGCGCATGAGCCTGGCGACTGGCTGCTGGGCCCAGCCGAGGTCAGCAAGGCGGGAACCGGGCGCACAGCACCGCGGGGCGAGCGCAGCATGCGGAAAGCAGTGCACACGTCCGCAGCGTCGGCGCCCCTGGCGTGCAGCGCAGAGCAGCGCAGCACAGCACACAGGCGCTCTTGCGCATCATGCTTGTCGGGAGTTCGCGCCGCAGCGGCGCACCCGCCCGCAGCGTCTCTGCTTCCAGCACGCGGCAGACCTCCTTGGACAGCGGCAGGCTGGCGCAGAAGGCGGCGTTGTCGCGCGCAAAGCCCTGGAAGTCTGCGGCAGGGGGTGGTAAAGATATCTAGGGTGCCGCCAACCAGGTTCAACCGGGCGCGGCAGCGGCACAGCGTGTTTGGGGCCCCGCCAGCACTGCTCTCAGAGGAATGCTTTCAGGAAGCATACGCCCCGTGTGGTTGCACATGTATATGCTCATGTGCATGTGCACACGCAGCGTAGCGCACCCGCCGCCCCCCGCCACGCACCTGTTTCCAGCTTGCACTGCAGGCGAGTGAGGGAGGCGACGTCGTAGCAGCCGGTGGATCCCCACCTGCACAGCAGGGAGCTCTCAAAGTTCGTGTGCAAGAGATGATGTAATGGATGGTGCATCCGAGGCGACGACGAACGGCTGCCCCCACACACACAGTCCGGCTCAGCCGCCGGCAGCAAGAGCAGCTGCGGCTCGGTGGCGGCGAGCCGCAGCAGGCCATGCTGCATAGACGGCAGCCCTGGATCAGGCATCCCTAGCGGCTGCAGCGTGCAGCCGCCCGCTCACTTCCAGTCCGGGCCCACATTCTGCAGCGGGGCCTGGTCCACAAACACCGCCTGCACAGCACAGCACAGCGCAGCACAGCACAGCGCAGCACAGCAGCATGAAGCGGCCGCCGCTCACGACGTGGCTGCGAGCATGTGGGCCACCTGCTGGCCGGAAGCTGCCCTGAGCAGCCAATGTGCATTCCGCCAATGTGCATCCGGCCTGGCCATCCCAAGCAGGACGCTGCAAGCAAGCAACTGCGTCCAAAATGATGCTGTGCGTCGCTGCGGTGCCGCTGCAATACCTGCTTCAGCCGGTCTTCGCCGTACAGCTCTATGTACGCCCAGATCACCGCCACGCCCATGCTGGTCCCGACCTGAAGGAGGCCAGGGGGCACGGGTAGCTCGCCAGGCTGGCGGGGGCGAGTGCAGGCAGCGCTGGGCTGGGTATTGCAGGAAGCAGCGCAGGATGCCAGGTGGCAAGCAACACCAATGATGGTTGCAATCCGCCTGGAGCAAGCACAAGTGCACGCCTCGCGCCCCAACGAAGAACACAGGAAGGGACAGGCCGAGCGGCAGGCGAGGCAGACGACCCGCCCTGCTGGCCCCCGGCTGCTGACCCACCACTGTCACGTCTTGCAAGTCCAGCTGCACCAGCAGGTCTCGCAGGTCGGCAGCCAGGCGCGCCACACGGAAGCCCTGGAGCACAGGGGAGGCATGCGCAGGGCAGCTGCGCAGTGAGGAGGCGGCGCTGGGCAGCCAAGACAGAGGAGCAAGCTGAGGGCTTCAGCCGTGGCCTGGGCTTGCGCCGCTCGCTCAACACATCATGCCGGCGAGGAGAGAGGCCACAGCTAGCAAAGGCTGTTCCCGGGAGGAAAGCCGCGGCCACGACGGCGGAGCGGGTGCCGTGCGAGCAAGGGCGACGAACCCAGGAGGGGCGCCCGCTGTCGCCGTGAAACCGCTGGTCGTACGTGTAAACTGTGCAGCCCGCGTTGGCCAGAGGGCGAGCGTTCAGGTCAAAGTAGTGCCGCGAGCCTGCAGGAGGAGAAGCAGCAGGGAACCACACGTGAGGCCGCAGCAGCAGGCAGCAGGCGGGAGCGGCCGCCGGCTCACCGCTCCAGCCGTGAATCAGAACCACGGCGGGTCCGCCCAGGCGGCCGTGGCGCTCGAACACGAGCTTCACGCCGTCGTTTGTGAGTATGCTCGTCTCGCCATTGCGGGCCATCGCGGCCTCCAGAGGGGTTTTGCCTGGAAGCAGCTGCAGCAGGGACTGCATCAGAGCAACAGACACTGGATGGCACCCAATCAATGCTACGGGCGACGACGAGAAGGCCCCTCCTTGCCCTGCCGCTTCCATCACAGCAGGCAGAGCAGCCGCCGGCAGCCATCAGCCGCTTGCAGCAGTTTGCTTGGTTCCCCCATGCCCCCGGGTAGTTGTTCCATTCCTACCCAGCATATGTTACAAGCTATCAAAAGCGGGACGAGCTCAAAAGGCCCGGGCTGCAACGTCACGGATGCGGGTGTGGGCCGCCAGCGGCGCCGCCGCTCGCGGAGCTTGCGCAGAGGCAGATGCACTCAGCAGAGGCAGACGCAGCAAGGGGACGCAGGGAGGGGGCTATGAACAGGGGGGATGAACATGCGAGTTTCTGGCTTGTGTGGTGGACGCGGGGTGAGCGATGGTTTGAAGTAAACAAGCACCTGCCCAGGCTAGCAGCAGAGAGAAAGGAACTGAGCCAAGCAGACCCCGGGCAACGAGCCACCGAACAGTGCACCACTGCTGCGGATCCCGGGGCAAGGGAAACACCCAGTCGAGGAATCTGGATTAATAAAACTGTCGTGGGGATCAGTGAAAAACTTGGGCAAGGGAGGAAAACCTTGGGCGGCACAATGACCGGGCCGCGAAGCAGCGCACGGATGCAAGCTGCCAGAGTGCCAGGGATCAGGCGCTCCACAGCTGCCCCGCAGCTTCACCACAGGCAAGGCTGCCCCCGCTGCATGCAGCTGAACGCCATCACTGCTTGGCGACAGCGGCAGACATGGTGGCCACGCTGGTAGGGCTCTTGCGCCAGTCGACTGCGGGCTTGATGAGCTCGGGCGCACGCGATCCTTGTACTGCACGACGGTCGGGCGGTACAGGGGCGAAGTTTCAAGAAGAAGAGCGGATGAGTGCTCGGGCGCGTTGCTGTGCAACACAGGCCGATGGGGAGCAGGCTGGCGTTTGGGACACCGCCGCAGCCTGCCTCCCACCCCGAGTGGATGACCAGCCTGCGGCAGTGATGTGCAGGCAGGCCGACCCGTGCGCAGCTCATGCAGCCCGGCTCGCCCCACCTGGATGGCAAAGTCGAGCAGCGAGTCGATCATGGACTCGCCCAACAGGTGGGGCTCCAGGCCCAGATCCCTGCGGTACAAGCGGTGCAGTACAGGTCAACAACCGCAGTACTTGTGACGCGGGTGCGCGGCCATGTGCATGCATGAGTTGGTGCTGGGCCTGCGGCAAGATTGCTGGCGCGTCCATGAGCAGGCGGCAGCAGGGCCGCGCTGGCTGGACGTGGCAAACCCAGCCAGGCAAGAGCACACTGGCCAACAAGGCATGCACCCCCACTCACTGCAGCTTGGAGTTGGCAGCCTTGTAGAAGTGCTCCTCGGCTGCACGCACAGACGGAACAGAACAGAACGAACAGATGAGCAGGGGTTGGCACGCTGCGCTTGCTGCAGCCCCACCCAGTGCGGCAACGGCTGCCTGCCTGCATCGCAAGGCAACCCAGCAGCGGTTCCCTTGTCAGCACAAAACTCACCCTCCACACGCGGGTTGGGGATGCTGATGGTCTGCAGCAACCGGGAGGAAAGGCATGGGCGGGGGCGGGGATGAGAAGCTGGGGCGTGGAGCGAGGGGCAACTCACAGCAGCAGCAAACCATGCGCGTTCCGCCAGCAGGAATGACATGGCGGTCGGGTGCAGCAGCAGCTGCCGACCAGGCGCCGCTTGGCACCGTTACCACCAGCTCAGCGCTGCCAGCTCAGCGCTGCCAGCTCAGCGCCGCCAGCTCACCTCCACCTCCAGCCCCAGCTTCTTGCCCTCGGCGGTGACGATGCGGGCCAGATCGTTCACACTGCAAACGGGCGCGAGGGGAGCAACCTTGATCAGGCTCCATCACGAGTGTGCTGTCCATCAGCAGGCGGCGGCCCTCCAATAGGGCATACACACCCCGACTGACTGGCAGCATCCGCGCAGTGGGGCAACCCCGTCGCGACAGGAGCCTCTGCCGAGCAAAGACTCCACATGCACCCGTGCAGCCACACGGGAAGACGAGACAGCGTGGTCCCGACCTGAACTGCTCCGTGAACTGGTTGAAGACGCGCATGGTGCCCTTCTCAGCAGGGTTGTCAATCGCAATCTGCGGCATGCACAAACGGCAGGCATCAGGCTGCGAGCTGCCGCGGTAGCATTGATGTGAGGGCTGAACGCGGGGCCCGTCAATGCCAGGTTTGCAGCCATTGGTGCCTGCATGGCTTGACACGCCGCGCTGCCCGCCAGCTGCCAGCTGGGCCGGCCGGGCCCCAGGCCTGGTCGAGGCAGCGGCGGGTGGAGGCGAGCCGGCGCAGCAGTGCAGCACGGCGGCGCCTGATCCCACTGTACCGCTGGTGGTACCGCCGACTGTACCGTCGCCCACCTGGATGCAGCGCACGGTGTCCCGGATGTCCAGGAAGCCGCGCGTCTGGCCGCCCTTGCCGTACACGGTGAGTGGGTGGCCCACCGCAGCCTGCACCACAAAGCGGTTGAGGGGCTGCGGGGGGGCGGTGGGTGGGTGGGTGGGTGTGTGGGGGTGGGGGGGGGGGGGGCGGCGCGCGCGCACGCATCAAAGAGGAGTAGCAATGTGTGGGTGGGCGACAGCAGGGTGCGGCTGAACAGCTTGGGTCGAAGGTCGAGCAGCGGGGGCACCACCCACCCACAGCAGCACCCACTCATAACACCACCCACAACACCACCCACAGCACCACCCACGCAGGGCAGCACCAGGGCAGCAGCACCCACCGGTGCCGAAGATGCCGTCGTAGTCGTAGCGGTTGATGAGGGCGGGGTCCGCCATCGTCTCCTCGGTGCGCACGCCGTACACCACGCCCTGCAGGTACAGGGGCGGTACAAGAGGGCGGTACAAGGGGGCGGTACATGAGGGCGGTGCAGGGCGAGCCTGGAGTGGCAGGCGGGCGGCACCGGAGCCGGGAAGAGGCAGAGGCGGCGGGCAGCAACCCTGCAGACAGCCAATCCCCCCTAATCCCCCCGGAACACACACACACCCACCCACTTACCCCCACCACCACCACCACACACACACCGCCACCACCCGCAGCCCACCTGGTTGAGGTCGGTGATGCCCAGCTTCCAGGCGCGGGCGGCAAACAGCATGTTGTGGGAGTCGTGCACCTGCGCCGACAGAAGAAGGGGGGGACGCGGCAGCGGCCTGGTTGACCCCTCGTCCCGCGCTGCTCTCCACGCAATGTACCCACACTCTTGCCTGCCTTACTTTGAAAGGTAAACAACGACCACAAGTGCGCGGATACACAACCTCGACCACCCACCCCACCTTGGACAGGTGGTAGAAGGAGCCGCCCTGCTTGGGGTAGGGCAGCGTGTCGGTGCGCCCCTTGTGCTCGATGGTGATGTAGCCCTCCTCGATCTCGATGTTGGGGGTGCCTGCGGCCGGTTTGATTGGAGCGGAAACCGATCATTCGACAACATTGAAAGGGGACACAAACATCGAAGTGTTTGAGGGCGGATGGGTGGGTGGGGGCGTGGCTGGAGGTGGGGCGTGTGCATGGAGGTGGGGCGTGTGCGTGCACATGAGAGTGGGCATGTCTTGTTGAGGGGCGCAGCCAGCGTGAAAGGGGTTGCAGCTGCTGTTGCTACATGAGCAATGCTGGTGCTTGCAAGCCAGGTGGTTTTGTGTCAGCACATGCATGACCGTCTGGCAGGGTGGGGGCAAAGCAGCCGAAAGTAACATGGGCAGCAGCGCCAAGCAGACGGGGGGGGGGGCGGCGGCGGCCTCACCGTACTCGCCCATGGTGCCCAGCTTCACCAGGTGGCAGTCGGGCTTCAGGTCCTGCAGCGTTTGAGTGCCGAGGAGGGCGGTAACCCTTTGACGGACACACCGACGCGTTGCCATCAGAGCAGGGCGTGTGTGGACCACAGGGGCGAGGAGTGGGAGCACCACAAAGGCCGACTGGGCAGCCCACCTTGATTGCGTACAGCACGTTGATGGTGCCCAGCACGTTGTTGCTCTGGGTGTAGACGGCGTGCTGGCGGTCGATCATGGAGTAGGGGGCGGAGCGCTGCTCGCCAAAGTGCACCACGGCGTCAGGCTGGAAGGACTGCGGGCGGTCAAGTGGGTGGGTGGGTGGGTGGGTGGGTGGGTCAGGGAAGGGATGGCTAAAGAACGCAACGAGGAGCAGAGAAGAGGGTTTCGGGGGAGATTTGGAGGGGGACTGAGAATGGTGACAGGACACACTAGGTGATCCAAGATTTGCGGTGCAGGCGATGGGGCCAGGCTGGCTCTGCTGCCTGGGGCCTGGCCAACAAGCAGCTGCAGGCGCTGCATGGCTTTCGCTTCAGCCGCTACAGCACGAGAGGACGGGTGAGCCCTTCTTCCCGTCCTCCGATCGACCCAGCGAAGTGAGGAAGAGCAAGAAGCACACCGCTCGCTGCAGCAGGCCCCACCTCGAAGGCTTGTGACAGGAACTCCCAGTCGCAAATGTCGCCGATCTGGAGGTCGACGTGCTTGCCGCTGACCTCGCCCCACCTGCGTGGGGCGGCCGGGCCGGTCGCTTGATGGTCAGGCGGGACGCAGGTGTGACCGCCCGCCGCTGCGGGTCTGCTGGGCGTGTCGCAGGGCGACAGCCTGGCAAGCGCTCCTGGCAAGTCTCGCAGCGCCGACAGCGAGAGGGCCCCCTACACAAACTTGCGCACACACGCACGCCAGGCGCCACCAACAACACAGACACACTCCCCCACCACACACGCTCAGCGCTCACTTGCGCACGCGGTCGTGAGCCGACGCGATGGGGGTGAGCGTGTCCAGGCCCAGCTGCAGGTCGTACGAACGGCGCACCAGGTTGTCCACGATGCACACGGCGTAGCCGCGGGCTGCCACAGGGGGTGGTACGTGCCGAAGTGTGAAAGGACAGAAAAGGTTTTGAAAAGGAACCGATGGACGAAACATACATTAGGCAAGCCTCAAATAGTGGTGGTGGTGGTGGGAGGGGAAAGAAAGAGAGGAGCGGGGAGCAGGGAGCGGCAGGATGTGATCCGGTTGCGGGGAGGGATGGCAGACAGGCCGCGCCCGAGCATCAAGAGAGAGCGCCCGGAGCGGCAGCCCGCGCTGGGCGCGCCGCCTTTTAACCCGCGCACCTGACAGGTGCAGCGCGGTGGCCCAGCCGCAGTAGCCGTCGCCGCCGATGATCATGACGCGGGTGCCGCCGCCATTGGAGTGGGCGGTGCCAGGCACGGCAGGCGCGTCGGTGGTGGCGGCAGCCGCGCGACGCGCGCAGCGAGCGGCGGGCGGCCGGAGCCGCCGCCACCTGGGGCGCGGGGCGGCCTTGGGCGCGGCGCCACGGGCGGGGCGGAGGGCTGCATGGTTTACATCAACCAGGGAAGGAGGAGCACCGTGAGTGCAGGAACATCACCAAACGCTGGCCGCAGCGGCGGATTGGGCCGCAGGCAAGCGCGCCAGCGGCGGCGGCGGCGGGGGTGCCAGCAGGATGAGGAAGCCCTAGGGCCCGCAGATCGACGCTCTCAAAGCACAAGGGCGATGCTAGACGTGCATTACCGGTAAGCTCAAGCTCCGCAGCGCTGCTGCAGAGCTGCAGAGCCCCCACCTGCGAGGCCAGGCATCACGGCCGCTGCCCGCTGCTCAACGACCCTGCTCGCCGATGCACCTGCAATTAGCATTGGCCGGTCGGTGATGGCGACCTCCCGAGTCCGCAAGCGCTCAGGGGAAAAGAGGCTCACCTGTGCAAGCCATGCGGTGGCCATTGCTGCTTCTCCCTCCTCAAGGTCGTGTACAGGGTTGCTATGAACAGATAGCAGCAAGCCGATCACCAATTTGAACACCCCATATTCTCGGTTGTGCTCCGCATCACTGGCATCCTACCAGCTGTCAGATAGAACGGCTTCAACTCCTTGATGGTTTGCACGCACTGTCCATGAACATCGAAGCAAGCCGGGTGTTGGGACTGTGCCTAAGGGCCCCCTGCGGTCAATCAACATGTCTGGCATGTCCGCTGCTGGCTCTCCCTTCCCTGTGTTTGTGCCGCCTGCGATCGAACAAATCCATGATTTCCGAAGAAATGGAGACAGCGGGGCCGGGAGCTTGGGTGTGGGCACTTGGATGGAGGCGGCGGCAGCTTCGACCAGGCCAACGCAGCAGGAAATCAGCAAGGCTAATGGAAGGGAAGGGGTAGCTTTGTTCGCTGATTCATGCAGCGTAAGCCTGCGGTATGGGAAGGTGCAGCCTCCAGCAGGCCGTGACACCATCAGCCGGGCACCTTGAACGGCGGCGGCTGCCGCCCGTCCACGTCCGTGAAACCGTACCGCCTTGCCAGCTCAGCAACCAGGAGGGCCTGCAGTACAGCGTGGGACACCCGCAGGAGAGGCGCTTACAATCTGGTGCACAGTGCTGAGGATGCGCCGCACCAGCAGCCCCACGCTGCACGACAGGGAAGCACAGTCGCCGCGTTCGGCACTCTGGATAGCACGCCGCCGTCACATAACTTCGAGGCAGCAAAGGAAGTAAGTACACGCAGCGCTCTCCTGGCCAGTCTCACCTGCCCGGTGTAGCGCAGCACGTCGCCGTCGGCGGCCAGTGCCGCCACCGCGCGGCCCAAGTACTCGGGCGTTTCGCTGTCAGCCAGCTCTGGCACCTCCTGCCAGCCTGCCTCAGTGGCTCCGTAGGTCTGAAAGAAGGTGCGTGGGTGTGGGTGTGGGGGTTAGGATCGCAGTCTGAGCTGGAGAGCACGCAGAAGTAAGCGACTGGTGTTGGCGGCGCTGCAGACGTTTCGCCGAGCAGCGCCAGCACAGCAGCTTCTTGGCAAGTGCAGAACAACCAAGCAGCAAAGGCCTCACCTGCAGCACGCGCTCGGTACGCAGGTGACCCGGTGACAGCGCCACCGCTGCCACACCGTGCGGCCGAAGATCGGTGGCGAGGCCGAAAGCCAGCCTGCGGCGGCAGGGGAGTGGCAGGTGGCAGGCAGGCACAAACAATCCTGGTATGAAGGACGAACGGCATGGTCCTGGTGTGAAGCACAGCGCAGCAGACCACCTGCAATGGCAGCTTGAGCACGCGTCGGGGCAGCCTGCAGGGGCAGCTGCTGCTGCTCGCCTGTTCAGGGCCGCCTTTGAGAGGTCGTAAAACAGGTTGCCGAGATACTGGTCGGCGGGTCCGCCGCCGTCAGCGGCGGGCACGAATGACACGTTGACAATGAGGCCGCCGCGCTGCTTCGTCATGACGCGCGCAGCGTGCATGGAGGCTGCGGGGAAGGAGCAGCCACGGCGCCTGCTCGCCAGCCTGCACACGCGGCTTGCAGCGCCTGCTGCCTGCACCTGCCTCCCCACAACCGCAACTGTCCTGACCAGGGCCGCGTCGCAGCGGGCGCCTCCCAGGCTCACCCATGAGCGCAGGGCGCACCCCGCACCAAACATGCGCTCCCAGTAGACGGCGGCGTCGGCCTCCCAGCACGGCGCGGCCCAGTTGGAAAGCATGCCAGGCACCTGGCAAGAAGCGGCGCGGTGCAACGAGAAGAGAAAGGTGTGGTCAGCCGGCACCTGCAATGCTGATGTGCTTGATGCCTCGTTGTGACGCGCAGCGCCGCTGCCGATGTGAACACTGCAGCTTCTAGGCAGGCGCATCCGGGGCACGTCCTGCCGCGGCAAGCACCGGGCGCTGCAACCTGCCAACACTGTGCGCGGGTGGCAGCGGGGCGAGGCAGGCGCTTGTCCGCACCTCGTTGCCCCCAAGCGGCGTTGACCAGCAGGTCCAGCCGCCCCTGCTCCTCTTGCACCCGCTCAAAGAGCGCCGCCACCTGAGGAGAGGAAGCTGAACCGGGCTCGGGCGCGGTGTTGCACCGAGATGGGCAGCAGCCCAGCCAACAATTATTGCTGTCGAATTCGTGACTGCAGGGTATACCAGACACAGGCCCAGCCCAGCACCCAGCAGCCGCCTCACCTGGCGGTCGTCCGTGTGGTCACATGCCACAGCCACCCCGCACCCGCCCCGCGCGTCACCTCCTCCGCGGTGTCGTCCACCGTCCCTGCTGCACCATCAGCCGGCCGTGCGCCGCCACGCCGCGTGCGGCCGGTGACGTAGACTGTGGCACCCGCGCTGCCTAGCGCGCGGGCCACGCCCGCGCCTGAAGGTGCGGGAAGCCAGGGGCGGGCGCAGGCGATGCAGAGCCTCGACTGCGGCGAAAAGCGCTCTGTAATGCAGAATAATTAATGATTGCCGGATGCAACAACGTCAGCTCTGTGGCTTCGCGGGTCGGGAGTTGGACTTGCCTGCTCCACGGCTGGCGCCAGTCACGATGGCCACCTTACCCTGTAGTGCAGCCATATTTACACGCAATGGAAGGCCAGGGCACGTCTGCTGGGGAAAGAAGCAGGACGCCAGCAGTACAGCAGCACTGCAGTCTCTCCAGTGGTTGAGAGGTGTGTAAATGACAGGGCTGTTTTGTCTTAGGCACGAAATTCAGATTAGAACTTTATTGTATTGATAGGTTGGGCCACGAAAGCTCACGCCATTCATTCCCTGTCCCGCCTCCGCCCCCCCTTTCGGGCAGTTGTCATGCATGTGGAACATCCTATGGTAGGGCTTTGAAAAACATGTAATGAAGCTGAAATGTAACCGTCACAACAGAGCGAGCGTGTGGGCACAGCACGTGGTCATACCGCTGCTTCATGAGGCTGATCAGGGTGGCAGGGTGCGGGCAAGGACGCCGCGGTACCCCGAACGGGGCGCGGGATTGGTCAGCGTGATGTGCACGTCCAGCCAGGGACGGTACTTCACTGCGGCCGCATCGTACTGCTGCACCACCCGCACGTCCACCCCCGATCGCGCCACCTGCACCACCCGGCTTTGGCCCAGCTGCAAGGGAGAGTGGGGGTGGGGTGGGGTGGGGGCGGCGGGCAAGAAGACCAGCAGGAATGAAACCTCAGGGGTTAAAAGAGCCGGCGGAAGTGCAACAGAAAGCGAAAAGGCGGGGCGGGTTGGTGCAGCGCTGGGAGGCGGTGGGCCGGGTAGTGAAGGGGCTGTTCCTTGCATGAGCGCCGCCAGTCAGCGCCCACTGGCAAATCAACGGGCAGCTGGCCGCAAGCCAACGCGCTCACCGCGGGTTGGAGGTAGGTGAGGGTGCCGCCGATGATGCGGCGCTTGGAAGGTGTGAAGGTCTTGCCGTTGAGGGTCACTGGGGGTGTGGGTGCGGGCATGGGTGGGTGGGGCGTGGGGGTAAGGGAGTCCCAGGCCAGCTGCATGACAACCGCGAGCGCGCGGTGCTCGCGCTGCCACGCATGACTGGTCTCACAGACTTGATTGTTGAAGCCGTGCCATGCCGTTGAAGGGCATGGCGGCGTGCACCACCAACGCAGCAGCCGACATCCGAGGAGGAGAGTCATGCAACGGATGCCTGAGATTGCTCTGGCAAAACCCACCGATGAAGTTCTGCTTTGAGGCCGTCACTCGTATGATGTCGTTCCCGAAAATGGTGGCCGTCTGGAACTCCACCGAGCGAGCAAAGGCGGATGTCTGCAGCGCATGGCGGCGGTGCAGCTAGGCGGCGCTTGGAGCGGCGCTGACCAAGCAGGAAAGGCAAGTGCAACCACAAATGTGCAGCAGAGCCTGCCGCGAAGCGTGCGCAGCAGAGGGACGGGCCTTGCCAGCAGGCACGCCAGTGGCGGCAGCAGGCAGAATGCCGGCAGCACTGGCGGGGCGGTAATGCAGCACGCTCTCAGGGGCACCGGTGAGCTGCTGCCCCCTCCCATGCACCTTGGTAGCATCCGTTGTCAACTGCCCTGTGAGCCACCACTTGTTCACTCGAGACAGCATCTGCAGCGGTTCAATTCAGGCGATCTGAACCCAAGGTATTCCCTTCTTCGGGAGGAAAGCAAACAAGCATCCAGGCAAAGCGTGGCTACAGCCCGCCGCGGCCTTCGCCCCTCGGCCGAGGCCAAGAAGCGACAGGCTCGACGGGCCATGCTTTGCTGCGCTCCTCACCGGCATGGTGCCTGCAAGCCCAAAGGTCTCATAAGTGGACTTCTTCCCATTGAAGCCGATCACTCGGGGTCGGCGTAGGGGCGCCCCAGCACTGAGGGGCAACAACAACAGCGGCAGGCGTTGCCTCAGGCAGCGCACAAAGATTAGGGAAGCAAGCAGGCACGCACACACTCCCAGCACTTTTCCTAAATTTCAATGCTGCAACTGAGGTTCGGCGGCGCCTCAAACAAGAACTGCAGCCCCTCGTGTGCCCGCCAACTGGAAGGCCGCCCTTAGGCCAGAGACATTCGGCAGCTGCTCGGCTGGAAGCCCCGCAAGAGCTCTGGCCAGCCGCCCAGCTCACCACTGGCACTGTAAGAAGCAGCTGCTACTGATGCCACCAAGCTGGCTGCCAGGACTAGCAGCAGTGCCAGCCGCGCCACCATTGCAGCCTGCAGCGTCAGGGCGGCCACGGGCTGCCGCCGGGCGGTGGTGCCCTTGCTGTCGCGGTCCCTGCAAACTGACGATAAATGTCGCACACGTCACTCCGGCACAGGGGCCGCCGGCGCAGGGCTGTGTAACCCAAAGAACCATGCTGGGAGATGCCACGACCTTCTTGAAACGTCAACTCCTCAGGACAGTCGTAATAACCACAGAATGCAACATCGTTTCCTGGGCTGACGACGGGCAAGTCGCTCGACACGAGCGGCCACTTGCTGGCCCTCACCTGGAAGCGTGAGCAGCGCCTGCCGCTGATTACTCAGGAGCCAGCTGAGCAACGCACTCTGCGATGACCCTTTCCGCAGCCTTTAAATGCCGCCAATGTACCGGTCCAGTGTAGTGCAGACCTAGCGGCGGCGCAGGCGGCTTCACTTGGGCACTGCCAGCGAGTATGGATCGCTACCTCCTTTGTGACACATTCAGGCAAATCACACAGCGCAAACTTACACGGATACGATGCTACATGGTATACATCAGAGATTAGAACAGCTGTAAAGAGGGGATGGGTGAAAGGGGAGGCCCACAAGCCAGCAGTACTGCCGGGGGCCGGAGCGCCACGCGACGGGTGCTGCAGCAGGGGACGCTGTAGAAGCAGTGATACGGTACTGGTTTTAAGTGCAAAGGCTCGCTGAAGTTTGCTGGAACGAAGTTTACGGAAACGAATGGCAGGATGCCAGTGTGGCGCCAGGGTCGATCCACGGTGGCGGAATGAAAGGGAAGGGGGCCCGGGCCAGGAGGGCTGATGCACATGGGTAGGGCTAACAAGTGTGGCGCGCTAAGAAAAGGGGATGCTGACATGCAGACAGACGAAAAGAAGGTGGCAGGGGCCTGGCCTCCCAGTGGCGTTGGCCCGGTAGCTGGGGAATGGGGGCAAAGGTGAATATTTCACAGCGTTAAGCTGTAACACTACCAAGCTCGGTACCACCGACCTCCTCAGTGCACGCCATTGGCGTGACCGTTGGCATAGCCGTTGGCGTGGCCGTTCACTCCGTTGGCGTGGCCATTGGCAGCGCCGTTGGCGGCCTTGCCAAGAGTGGACTGCGGGAGGGGAGGTCGGGGCCAGGCCCTTGAGAGCTGGTCTGACAGCGGCTCGCCCATGCCGCTGCGTGCCTGCCTGCCTCCCACCGGCTGACGCTGTACATAGACATGTCCCTCTGGGCAGGCCAGCGGGTCTTGCTGTGCCGTGCTGCCCTGCCTTTCGTGGAGCAGGCTGAGCAGCAGGGTGCCTCAGGATCCACCTGCGCGGTGTTTCCCATGCTTTTCCACCAGCACAGCCTCATGGGGCCCCCCGCTGAGGGGCTGCCTGCCGGCTACCTGTGACTCCTGCCCTGCAACCCAGCTGCTGTGCTGAGCTGTGCCGTGCTGCCCTGCAGCGCGCAGCTCACCTGGATCAGTCGGGAGGCCGGCATGACGGGAGCATCCGGGCACGTGGCGTCGGCGGGCGAGTCTGTGGCGGGGGGGGAAGAGGGTGCATGCGGGGTCAGGGGCAACGGCCCGCCCAAGTGCAACACAGCATGGGCACGCCAGCCGCGGCGGGCAATGAGTTACGGGCCCAAGCATTCCGGCTCTTCCCTTCATGTCGTGTTTTTCAATCATGCATGCTGCGCAGCAGGGGGCCCCACCGGCGTCCCGGGTCAGCGCCTCGGACAGCGCCCTCGCCTTCTCGGGCGCCGCCGCCCAGAGCTTGTAGAAGTCGAAGGGCAGGGTGGCGTGGCCGCCGGGGCTCTCGCCGGTGTAGCCGCGGTGCAGCAGGTTGTAGCTGTCCGGGCCCGGGGGGGCGCGGGGGAGGCGGGGGGGCGCGGGGATGTTGATGGGGAGGGCATGAGGGCCCATAGAGGGCGTGCCGCTGGGCTCTGACACGTGAATGTTTCAAGGCCCACGCTCAAGCCCCCCATGCAAACACGCCCACAAATCCCCAGAGCCCATCCCCGGGGGCCCCTTCCCTGATCCGTGCCGAGAGGCAAGTGGGACATGCAGCACAACGCAGCACCCAGCAGCATCTGCGCTCACAGGTGGTTCTCCGCGGTCCAGTTGCGCCGCGCGTTGCGGATGGCGGACAGCGACAGCTCAGCGTACGTGGCCTCGTCGGGGGAGGTGCCGCACTCGGCCAGCACGGTACCGTCGAAGTTCACTATGTTCGAGTGGCCAAAGTAGCTGCAGCCGGCAGGGCGGGAACCGTTATAAATGGGCATGGGAGTGTCATGCTAGTGTTGAAAAAGCTAAAGCAGCAGAAGCAAGGGGGAGGGACCGAAAGGACCAGGGCAGGGAGCCGTACTGCAACACGGGCCGTTGTCTGTACCGCAGGACGGGGACAAGAGGGCAGCCTGCCCACCCCCTGCACCGGCCTGCGGCCCCACCTGTACACCAGATCCCGGCCCGCCATGTTGGCCACCGCCACGTAGCAGTTGTTCTCCCTGCAGTGCCACGGCAGCAGTACAAGCGGCACACGTGAGGCAGTACAGGTAGGAGGCCACCCTGTGCTGGTCGCGGGCGGGCAGTCCGTGCTCTTAGCGCAGGACCGTGGAGCCTCCGTCTGGCCACGGCTGCGCAGGCAGGTGGAGCGCCGCTGCGAGGCTGCACGGCGGCTACACGGCGGCTGCAAGGCGGCAGGATCCACCGGTGGAGCGGCGGGGGGGGAGGGGCTCACCAGGCGCGGATCTTGGCCACCTCGATCTGCTGCTCCTTGGCGGGATACCTGCGGTACACAAGCAGTACACCAGCGGCACGTTGGCGAGGGCATGCGGCCGCTGCCGCAAGCGGGCCAGCTCGCTGGGCAGAGCCGAGGCGGCGTGTGCGTCGGCAGCCCGTGGTATTGGGGGCAGCAAGCCAAATCGTCGCCACCGCCACTCACCACTCGCCACTCAGAAAAGGGCTGCCAGCATGCCCTTCCTGCGTCCCCCCCCGCACACCCACACCCACACCCACACCCACACCCACTCGCACAGCGCGCTCACATGTAGCCCTGGATGCGGATCATCAGCTCTGCGCCCTTGAAGGCCAGGTCACGAGCGATCTCGGGCATGTTCATGTCATCTGGGCGGGAGGATGGGGGTGGGCGGGCGGCTGCGGTTATGCTGGGGAGTGCATGCGTGCGTACCATGACAAAGCCGGCAAGGCCACGCAGGGAGGGCCGGGCGTGGTGGGCGCTGCTGCCCTGATCGCTGCCCTCGTGTGAACGGCAAGGGTAAGTGTGCGCAGGCGGCAGCGGCGATGGCAGAAACTCTGTGTAGCCGAAGCGCGCTCACAGCAGATGCAGCCGCCCACGATGAGGCCCTTGGGCCCCACAGCCACGCTCGTCTCGTGGCCCGCCGTCCAAGGCTCCTTTGGTACCCTGTTGGGGGGGAGGGGAGGGGGCAACAGGCAGGTTGGGGGGTCCTCCATCAACCAGCAGTTGGGGCTCAGCACACACGGAAACAGCTCGCTGGGCACCCTGGCGGGCAGAAGGAAGCGCGCAATGAACCAGAGAAGGCACCGGCTTACAACCGGGCTCACAACAACCTCCCAGGCGTCCCCCAGATGGGGGCGGCAGCGGCCGACAACGCCGCCGCTGCAGGCTCAGCCCCTTGGCTGCTGGGTCAGCAAGCTGGCAGCAGCCAGCCCTGGCATGCCGGCTGGAGACTGGCCGCTCACCACGGGAAGATCTTGCGGTACACATGGTTGATCTCGCCCTGCAGCAGTACAGACGGGGTGGAAGGGTGGTGGATCGGAGTGGGGTGCATTGGAAGCTAGCCCTGGCAGAGCTCAGCGGCACACCGACAGTGCAGTTGCAGGTTGAAATCTGAGCATAGGGGTTGGGCGGCCGAAGCCTCCCCCACACTCGCCGCACCGTTGCATGCGCATGGCAGCTGCCGGAAGCTGCCGGGCACTCCTCAGGAGACGGCTGGCCACCCCACATGCAACAGGACAGGGCAGGCTGAAGTGGCAGGGTCTGCCCGAGCGGCAGCCCTTGCCTGATCGGTGATCATGATGAGGGTGTTGTATGGGTTCTTGCCGGGCTCGGGGTGCTCCTCTCCAGTGAGGCTGAAGATCCCGTACACGCCTGCGGTACAAGCAGAGAAGTTTGTGTTGCTGCACCGGCAAAGAGGTGCGCGCAGGCGTTCCCGTTTAAGCGCCCTCCCAGCACCCAGGCAACCCCTGGCGCAACAGCCAGCGGTGGCCGTGCCGCCTGCCCGGCTGGCAGCGAGCCGAACAGCTCACCCACAGCTATGAGACTGAGCTGTGGAGTGAAAAGAAAAGGGCAACGTTTCGACCAGGCCGTTCCGGGGGAACAGCAATGCAGCGCAGCGAGCGAGAGCGACGGCGGCAGGAGGGGGCGCGGCAGGCGCGGTGGGGTGTGCGCTCACCGGCGTCGACGCAGGCCTGCTTGAAGATGGCCACCTCGGGCCCGTCCAGGGTGGTGGTCAGCTGGGGCCACAAGTCGGGGTGGAAGCCCTGGGTGGAGTACTCAGGACTGTTTTTTTTTGGGGGGGGATGGGAAGGAAGGGGAAGCGAGCGGGTGTGGGTCAGGGTGAGGGTGGGTGGGTGCAGGTGGTCTGGGGGTAGCTACATGCGTGTATCGCCCCGCTTTCCCACTGTTACGCGATATTGTGCTGATGCAAAACAGAGCAGCCCCCCCCCACACCCCCACCCCCCATCTGCGCTCACAAGATGACGAGGTCGAGGCCGGGGTAGCCACGCTTCAGGCCTTTCACGGTGGCCGCAATCTTCCTGCAAGGGAGGGAGGAAAGGAGCGGGAATGTGGGGGCCAACAGCGACACAGCGGCCGCACAGGGAAGGTGGGTCATGTGTGAACGGAAGTAGGCAGCGGGCAGGGCGAGCTGGCCCTTGGCGGCTGGCGGCGATGCGGGGCAGCTCCACCAGGCGAAGGGGGCAGCCGCAGGACGCCTCACTTGCAGTTTTCCATGACCTCCTCCCGCGACTCGCAGATGGGCACTTTGTAGTTGACCACTGCAGGGGACAGAAAGGAGAGGAGGGCTGGCGGCCGGCGACGCAGGGGCAGCTGCTGCAGCGGCAGGCAGCCGGCGACGTCAACCGTGCGGCGGCCGAGGTGGGTGCTGCGGGAGTGTCTACCCACCCGCGACCCCCACGGTGTCAGGGCTGGAGGAGATGCTTCCGACAGGCATGATGCTCGTCTTCGGGTGTTTGCTGCGGGGCTCTGCATGTGCCAGGGGGCAGCAGGGCTGGGAGCAAAAGCAGCAGAGACGACAGCGGCACCAGGGCGCAAGGGTCCACTTTGCAAGGGGCGCTTGGCGCTGCGAAGCCAGCTGCTTTTGCTTGAATTCGCCTGTGGCGATCGAAGGATGCGCTGCCTCGGGCGAGCGAGCAGCGATTCCTGAGAAGGTGGCCGCTGCAGGAACCCTAGGCGGCCAACGCTCCGTTGCTGTTCAATTATGACTAAACAATGAGGCCGTGTATCGATAGCGGGGTCGCCGCGCCGTCGCACGAAGAGAAGCACCACGGCTTTGCCCTTCGTCGGAACCCCCACCCCCTTCCCTCTCTTCCCTCACCTGCGCAGGTAATCAATATACTCGAGAAATGCGCCAACGAAATCAGAAGGATGGCAGCCACCCACGTGATCTGAGCTGGAGGGAGCACCTGCGATTTCCTCCCGCCTGCTGCGCACGCCGAAGCCAAGCCGCCGCCATTGGCGCTGTGCACAAGTGCGCTTTCAAAACAGTGCCGCGTTCCATATGAGATCTGTTGTAAATACGAGTCTATGCAGGCAATGCCAGAGGACAACAACAGCACAGGACCAGGCACAGCACCCCCGGCAGATGAGGGCTTCGATGACTCGCAGGCGGCGCCCAAGCCGTGCCCACGGAACGGCCACGAGCTGCCTGTGGCGCCATGTAAGTTGTCTACGCAGCTGCATATCAGAAGGAACATCTCCATGGCATGACGTTGGCAACTCCACAGTGCGGATGGACGGGCGGAAGCACAAGATCACCCGCCGCTGGCGCCTGTCCCTTTTTGCAGGTTCTCTTCAATTCTTGCCGCTCGATGCTGCTCAAAGGTGTTTCACGGCAAGAATGACAATGTCAAACAAGAGATGGAATGCGCTGGAGACGCAAAGGCTGACAAAACTGCCAGCAGCATGGTGCGACGGGAAGAGTCGCAGCACCCTGTACTGCTGTACAGAGCCCACCCTCAAGTGCTGCACGCCTGCCCACTTGTCCCCATTCTTACGGCGGGGATCAGACCTTCTGAAACATCAAAGCTCTTGCCGGAGCGTGGTATGCTGCTCAGGATGGTGGCAGGCAGTCTCCTTCGCGCGGTGAGTCGGCGACCCGTATTTCATATGCAAATGCCACAGACGAATTGTTCAGTGCCGATGGTGGCGGCATTGATACACCAGGTTCTAGACTCCACCGACTGGTTGGAGTGTCGTGCATGTGCGCCTTGCAGGCCTCCACGGCGGCACGGCCCGCCGCTGCCGCCGTTGCTACACCAGTGCGCGCGCTCAGCAGCCGCGCCGGCCGGGCCGGCAGCCTGGCGGCGCCGCCTGCCGCCACCCCCGCCAGCTCGGCGATGCTGCGCCAGGCTCGCCGCACGATGTGCGCTGCGGCGGCCACGACTGATGCCGAGACTTTCCAGTACCAGGCAGAGGTGAGCCGCAGTGACAAACAGGGTGGGGGAAGGGCAGCAGGGCTGGGGACGAGGCAGCTAGCATGTGTTGGCAGGGGGCCGGAACCTTCTCTGCCAGCACCCCCTCCTCGTAGCGCACTCCGTGTCATGCGCTGCCGGTTACAGCCGCACGCTGCGGAGCCCGCTTGTTCTGCGAACGCAGCGCCGTATCGCCCGTGTCAATCACCCCTCTTTTGCCCAAACCGGTTCCCTTTCAAAACCTGTCCTTTGTTTCTTTTTCTGTGTTCCAGGTGGACCGCCTGATGGACCTGATTGTCAACTCGCTCTACTCCAACCGCGACGTCTTCCTGCGCGAGCTGGTGTCCAACGCCTCGGACGCGCTGGACAAAATCCGGCTGCTGGCGGTGCAGGACGCCGACGAGTACAAGACAGGCAGCGGTGCGCTGGCAGCCGCGCGGGTGTCTGTGTGGCAGGCATCGGTGGTTGTGTAGGTGTTGTGTGGGTGTTGGTGGCTGAGATGGTTAGCGGGTGGTGTGTAGGGGGAGGGGGCGGGGCATAGGTGAGGGTGGCTGTGGGCGGGCACACGGCTGCAGCAGCTGATGCCGTAGCGGCGACCGGAAGGCGGGGCTGCACCTCCTACTAGCTGCCCGCCCCACTCCACCCGCCATCCCGTTGACGCGTGCATGAGCGCCCCCGTTCCTTTCCAGACCTGGAGATCCGCATCCGCGCCGACAAGGACGCTCAGACGGTGGTGATCGAGGACACGGGGTGGGGCTGACCCGCGAGGAGCTCATCAACACGCTGGGCACCATCGCCAAGTCGGGTGGGTGCGAGGTCCTGGCCAGAACTTGTCCCTGCTAAGAAAAGCACCCCCCGCCCACATGCTCACCGCTTCGTCCTGGCTCTTCTCACAAGTAGGGCCATGCACCTTCCCTTCCATCCTGGCTCTTCTCACGCTCATGCCACGCACCTTCACTTTCAACCCCCCCCTTCCATCCTTGCTCTTCCCACGCTTGCGCCTTGCACCTCTTCTCTTTCGCTTCCGCCAGGCACCGCCAAGTTCATGGAGGCGATGAAGGAGAAGAAGGACGCCAACCTGATCGGCCAGTTTGGCGTCGGCTTCTACTCAGCCTTCCTGGTGGCCGACAAGGTGGGCGGCGGTTTAGTTTTTACGCTTCGGTTGCGTGCCGGCTTCCTTCTTGAGGCAACAGGCCGACTGGGGCGTGGGAGCTGCCGAGGCAGGGCAACCCAGCGCGGGTGCCTCCCTGTGCTGCTTCTCACGGCGCTGCGTCCTCCTTTCCACCCTGCCAGGTCACCGTGGCCACCAAGTCCAACCGCGACGACAAGCAGTGGGTGTGGGAGTCGACCGCCGGCGCGCACAGCTACACGAGTGGGTGGCGGCGCTGCGCGCTTCTGTGTGTGTGTGGCTGGCCCTGCCCCGCCTCTCATTGCCCCCGAGGAAAACACACGCGCTCACACACACACACACACACTTCTGTCGCACCGCAGTCAAGGAGGACCCTGCGTCCGACATCCCGCGCGGCACACGCATCACCCTGCACCTCAAGCCGGATGCCACGGAGTTTGCCGACAGCGCAAAGCTGCAGGTGCGGGCGCTTCAGGGTGGTAGGGGAGGTTGCCGCTGGTCCCTTGTGTGTTTACAGCAGTTGCTGCGGGTCGGGTGAGTGCTTCGATGTTGGTGAAAGCCTTGAAGGAGGGCTGCCCACAATCTTAGCTTCGATGCTGGGTAGCTATAATACTGAGAGTAGAAGAGCAGCTCTTGAGAGTCGTGGAGGGTCTTCAGTGCCAGCCGGTCTTGGTGGTGGGAGGTGGTGAACGGACACCCCGGCGCCAACTCATGGTACCGTCACACCGCCCCCTGCTTCCCCCACGCCCCCGCAGACCCTGATCAAGCAGTACAGCGAGTTCATCTCCTTCCCCATCAAGCTGTGGGTGAAGACGTCCCAGCCGGAGCAGGTGGTGGACGAAGAGGCGACTGCCAAGGCGCAGGCAAGTCCAGGTTGGGTGGTGGCAGCGAGCAGGAAGCGGCTGGGGAGGTGCCGAAGCCGGGAGCCACAGGGGCGCTTGTGGCTATTGCCTCTGTGGGACGCTGGGTGCTCCTGTGCCTCTTCCTCTCCTCGCACGCTGCCCCTGCGCCTGCCCCGCCCTCAAGCTTGCGTGAGCCAGCGCAGCCGGAAGGCCACAGTTCCCCTTCCCCTCCTTGGCCGACATCTCACCACAGGCTGATGCGGATGAGAAGGCCAAGGCGGAGGGCAAGGAGGGCGCCGACCCCGTCTCTCCCGTCACGAAGACTGAGTGGAAGGACGAGGAGGGGTTCAAGGTGCAGAACGACAACAAGCCGCTGTGGGTGCGCTCGCCCAAGGAGGTGGGCAAGGAGGAGTACGACGCCTTCTTCAAGACCACCTTCCGGTGAGCCGCCCGGAGGCTGCTGGGCAGGGTGCAGAGGAGCAGGCAGGGCGAGAGGAGCCGCGCTGCGCGCCTCGCATCCTCCGGCCCCTGCTCTTCCCTCCTGAATGTTGTTGTTTTGTTGTTTGTTCTGGCAGGGAGTTTATCGAGCCGCTGGGCGTGTCCCACTTCAACGTTGAGGGCACCATTGAGGTGAGGCAGGTGTCTTGTGTTGTCTTCGTTTTGTGTTTGGGGGAACGTGGCTGGGGAGAGGGAAGGGCCCCAGGACCTGCCGCCGCCTCTGTGCCTGACCCTCGCTTTTCCACCGACGCTCTCTTTACCCAGCCATGCGACGGTTGGCACCCCTGCTGACCGCTGCTCTCCTCCCCCTGCCCCCCGGGGCAATTTAACCTGTTGCAGTTCTCCGCCATGCTGTTTGTCCCCGGCATGGCGCCCTTTGACCAGGACCGGTCAGTGGGCAAGTCGCGCAACATCCGCCTCTACGTGAAGCGTGTGTTCATCAGCGGTGAGCAGAAGGCAGCCGCATGCTGTTTTCATGTTCTTTCTTCTCTGAGAAGGAAAGAGGAGGGAGGTTGCCGCTGCTTCCGCCCAGAACTGGAAGTGTTTGGGGCAAAGGTCAGGGCAAGGCATTGCCAGGCGGCAACATCCCGCCAGTGGCAGCTTTGGGAGGGGCCCATTGTGAGGCGGCAGCCCAGCAGCAGCTGGCAGCGGCGACGGCTGCGGCGCTGCCTACACGCCCGCTGCCATGTCGCCTAGCGCCCAGTGGCATGGCAGCTGTCGCACTGTCATGTCCCGTCCACGGTTTATTGATTACTCATGCCCACGTCGGTGTTGATGCTTCCTGACGTCTGGCCCGACCCATGCGGTACCGCAGACGAGTTTGACGAGGACCTGATGCCGCGGTACCTCAGCTTCATCAAGGGCGTGGTGGACTCCTCCGACCTGCCCCTCAACGTGTCCCGCGAGATCCTGCAGGTGGGGCACTCAAACAACCCCGCCAGCACAGTGCCACCCATCCTTCGCAGCGGGACAACGGGGGCGTGCTGCGGAAGGGGCGCTCTGTTCCCTCCTGGCGGCGGCCTCACGCTGCGCCCGCCCTGGCGCCGGCTTCGGTGTGTTGATCGCTACGTTCAGTTGCGCTGTCTGTACTGCAGGAGAACCGCGTGGTGCGCCTCATCCGCCGCCAGCTCATCAAGCGGTCTCTGGACATGATTGCTGAGATTGCGGGACGGGAGGACAAGAAGGTGGGGGAACCTGCCGAGGGTGTCGGCCCTTTCTGCGGCAAGCAGGGGTCATGCGTCGCCGTGCGGAGCTGCCAGGCTGCGCCCGCTAGACGTCAGCCGCGCTCTCTGGATCTGCGCGGCGTATTTCTGTTTTGCTATGTAATGTTGGATTCTCCCAGCTGTCCTGCAGGATTACGACGCCTTCTGGGAGTCGTTTGGGCGCTTTGTGAAGCTGGGCTGCATCGAGGACGGGGTGGGTGCCTGCATGCTGCAGCTGCTGCCTGGCCCGCCAAGCCTGAAACGATAAATTCTGCTCCTGGGCCGCCACACCGCTGTTGTTTGATGCTGGTGCCGGCGTACATCCCCCACCACCACACACACAATCACACACACACACGCACACCACCACCACCCCTGCGCAGGACAACCGCAAGGCGCTGGCGCGCTGCTGCGTTTCCCGTCCAGCGGCGTGGCGGCGGAGCAGGGCCTCACCTCCCTGGCCGATTACGTCTCCCGCAAGAAGGAGGGCCAGACGCAGATCTACTACCTTGCCGGTGGGCAGCAGCAGATGCCCTCTCTCCACGTGCATCCTTTGCTTCGTTGCTTTTGCCAGAGTTTCCCTTGCGGAACCGCATCTACACACAGGATCTCGTTGTGTGTACAGACTGTGTGCCTGCCGTGCATCTGCCAAGCCGCCTGCCTGCCAACACGCTCCCCCTTCATTCTGCAGCCGACTCTCGCGCCGCCGCCGAGGCCTCCCCGTACGTGGAGTCGCTCACGCGGCGCGGCTACGAGGTGCGCTGCTGCGCCGCTGCCGCCTCATGGGCTCAGCTTGGGCGCTTGGGAGCCTTTGGGGGCCCTTGTGCTCTGGTCTGGCCTGCCACGGCTCCAGCAGCCGGCACCTGCTCCCCGGCGGCACCGCCTTTGCCAGCAGCAAGGGCGGCGCGGCTGGAGGCAGCCGTGCCCGCCTTTCTTCCCAGCCGGGGCCCAGCCCTTATGCTGGTGTCCCGCCACCTCCCCTCCCAGCACGAACCTTTCCTGTGTGTTGTACCACACTGTACTGCCTGACCCACGCAGGTGTTGTACCTTACTGAGCCCATCGATGAGGTGGCGGTACAGAACCTGGAGGTGCGGCGGCAGAACACTCGGGCAGCACGCGCTTGTTGACGTGCGCAGTGGCACGGGGCGGCTCTGCTGCTTAGGTGCTTTCCCCATCGCGTTCTGCCGCCGCCTGCAACGATGACTGACCCCCTGGGGCGCCGTCCTGCATCGCAGGAGTTTGACGGCATGAAGCTGGCTGACGTTTCGCGCGAGGACCTGCAGCTGGATGACAGCGGTGGGTGCTGCGCTGCGCTGCGCTGCGCTGTGCCACGCTGCACCACGCTGCGACTGCTTCGCCGTGCTCTGCTCTCGCCCGTTTGGTAGAGTAGGTGGCATGCCGGTGCCGTGGCGGAGCCCACTCACTAAAGGATTAAGCTGCCCGGCAGCACCCACCGCCACGCCCTCAATATGCCTCACCCCTCATTATGCCCTTTGTATATTTCTTTATGTATGATGCAGAGGAGGACAAGAAGGCCCTAGAGGAAGCCGCCGCGGAGCTGAAGCCGCTCACCGACTACATCAAGAAGGTATGGCTCGGAAGCTGTTTGGCAGCTACTGGCGCTGATGCTTTGCCTTTGTGCATGGCTGGTACTATGCGCTCCTGCCTCGCAGGCCCCCCTTCTCAGCCCTGCACCTGTTGCTCTCCTCCTGTACCTCTGCAGCGATGCCTGTCGGCCACCCTTACCGCGTAGCTGACCCTGCACCCTGTACTGCTGCCAATTTTTGTACCGCAGGTTCTGGGCGACAAGGTGGAGAAGGTGGCGGTCACGAGCCGGCTCACCGACTCCCCCGCCGTCGTTGTGGCCTCCAAGTTCGGCTGGTCAGCCAACATGGAGCGCATCATGCGGTCGCAGGTACGCCGCTGCTGTACCGCTGATGCACTGCTGGCATGCTGCGGATGTACTGGCTGCCGTCGCAGCGTCGATGTGCTGCTGAAGCGTTGCTGCGGTGGTCTCGGGCATGGCTGCGGAACCGCTGCGTCGGCAGCGGCACCAGAGCGGCAGCGGCGGCGTCACCATCACGCGCTGCGTTTGATGTCCTTGTGCAACGTCTGACCCCAATCAGAACTTCAGCACACACCTTGCGCCTTCCCGTTGCCCCCCCTCCCTCTTGCCCCAGGCGCTGGGTGATGCGCGTGCCGCTGAGTACATGCGCGGCCGCCGCATCATGGAGCTCAACGCACAGGTGGGTGAATTTGGGGAGGACGGTTTTCCCAAGGAGGGGTACGGCAGGAGGGAACGCCTAGGGGAAGAGCCGCAGCGGGGATGAAGGGCGTGCGGCCGCTGCGCGCTTGTTGAAAGCTTGGTGGCAGCGTTCTTGGCATGCAGCCTTCCCCCTTCGGCGGCTGGCCTGCCTCACTTTCCTGAGGCGCTGCATCCCTCCGCCGCCTCCCTGGCTTTCCTCGCTGTCTTGATGCATACTGCCTGCCTCCCCCTCTCCCCTGTGCCGCAGCACCCCATCATTCAGGCGCTGAAGGGCAAGGTGGAGCTGGAGAGCCGGGAGACTAAGGAGCAGGTGGGCCCTGGCGCCTGCCTCCGCCGCCGCCAGCGTGCCGCCACCGCGCAAAAACTGACGGCAGGCCTGTGCGGCGGCACAGTACGCGGGGATGCGCTGCTTGATTCCGGCACTCCTCGGGAGCGGCAGCCCCCGGCGTGTGCAGCGTCGGCGGCGTGGCCTGCTTTCTCGCCTTCTTCAGCTGACATCCCTGAGTCCTCCTCCCCGTCTGTCCCTGCTGTTCCGTACCGCAGGTGCAGCTGCTGTACGAGGCCGCCCTGCTGGCGGGCGGCTTCATGATCGAGTCGCCCAAGGACTTTGCAGCCCGCATCTACTCCCTCATGGAGCAGCGCGGCGGCAGCTCCAGCGGCGGCCCCAGCGGCGGCAGCGGCGCGGCGCAGGAGGTTGACGCCGAGGTGGTGTGAGGGTCAGGCAGGGCCCGCTGCAGGCGTCGGTGCCGCGCGGCGGAGCTCGCAAGCGCTGCGTGCCGCACCCGGTGCCGTCCTTAGAACCTTCGTCCCAACCTCGTCCCAATCATCCGACAGCAGACGCCATGGAGCTGCGTTGCACCCTCACACCAGTTTTGCTCGACACCATTTCATTGCGATTGCACCATGGCAGATTGCTGCTGACATCTTTTCGCTGCGTCTGTTGATGCTCATGGGTGGCACCACATTTGGCTGCCCTGTTGTGAAGCATCCATACTGTCGAGACAGGCAGCTGCTTGATTGCAGTTGATCACAGGGACAAGCACCGGCCAGTGCTTGCAAGTGCTTACAGTGTAGCCGCTCGCTGCTGGCGCAACGGCCGTCACTCTGGCCAGACCTCAGCTTGCACCGCTGCCTGCACCACCCCAGAAGCCGACAGCACACGAGGGCTTCCCCGTTGTCACCAGTACCGCCGCTGGCCTGGGCGGCGTGCATGCGCTGCAGCTCCCACACATTGGCTTCCAGGTTGTCGCTGCGGCGGCGAAAGGGCGGCCACAGCAGGACAGTTGTGTGTGTGTGGTGGGTGGTGTTTGTGTGTGGTGGGGGCAGCCCACACCCATAATACATGAAGCAGGTGACGCGCTGAGGCGGCACAAGCAGCTCCTGCTTGTGTACCGCAGACGGAGCGAGTCCTCAGCGGGCACATCCCCGCAGAACCGCCCCACTGCCCCCTCATCTTCTTACCATATCACTTCCAGCGGCAGGATGGAAAAAGGCTCTTCAATAGCCACTGCAGCGGGCAACCAACACATGTGTGTGTGTTGCAGTCAGCAGTTGCGCCACACGGTCCAAGCAGCATCGCGAGTTGGCAATCAACAGACTTCTAACCACCCCCTCTGTCCCCCTCCCACCCGACCCCTCGTCCCCTGCACATCATGCGCCCGCAGCCGCTCACCTCCAATCTCCTCGATGCCTAGCAGCAGGAAAGCGATGACCAGGCAGATGGGGACTGTGGCCCAGCGGCAGCTGTCCCACAGGCTGCGGCAGGAAAGCACCGGGCGGCGGGCACGGTAGGGTGAGAAGGCAGTGGGCAGCGATGCTCGGAGGTGGCGGTGTCGTGCAAGCAGCCCCTGCCCGGCTTCCTGCCGCGACTCACCAGAAGGGCAGCAAGGTGAGCCAGATCATCATGAAGCGGGAGGTGTGGCGGGTGTAGGAGAGCGGGATGGGGGTGCGCAGGATGCGCTCGCAACAGCCTTGCATGTCCTGCGGGCGCAAGGCAGTGCGTTCCTTCGGCTGTGCAAGAGGGCGACTCTTCTGCCACACCATGCACTCCACAAAGCCGCCAGAAACACGCGCCCACACCGCAACCAACAAACACTCAAAGGTTCAGACGCCTGACACAACATCCATCCCACACCTGGAGGTGGGTCAGATTTTGGTCCATCTGCATGGCGGCGCCCTCACTGGTGGCCGGCGCCGGCCGCGAACCATTGCCCGAGGCAGGCGGCGGGTTGCGGGCCGTCTTGATCGTTTCTGACAGCACCTGCGGAGAAGCAAGTGTGCAAAGGGAGTATGGGTGAGAGAGGGGGTGAGTTGGGAGGTGGTGGGGCGTGTGTTGTTGGTGCATGTGTGAAGGGGGTTGGGGTGGGGTCGAGGCCGGAGGGGGTGCAAGCCTCCAGTGCTGGTTGTGGATCCCAGCAAAACCGCTGATACCCTGCCCAGACCAAGGCAGCGAGACGGCAGGGCTTGGCAGCGGGCACGCATAGCGCGCCCAACGCGGCAGCAGGGCGGCACGGCGCGCCTGCAGGCAAAAGTTGGGGCGGTGCTGCGCGGCCAGCGCTGCCTCCGCCTCTGCAGCGTGCAGCACCCGCTCAAGCTCCGGCCCTGCCAAAGGAGGGGCCACAGAAAGGGGGTGACGTTTGTGGGGGTGGTCGGGTGTGGGTGGATGCGAGGAAGTCGATGAGTGGGGTGGGTGGGGGCTGGCGACAGCGGCAGGAGTCCAGCACGCCGGCCCATGCTGCAGCGCACAACCGGAATGCAGCATCATAGCCTGCAGGGCCGCCGCACCCACCCGCATCCACGTCGCTGCGCAGGTGAGACATGAGACTGCGGCTGCAGCCGTGCAGCAGGGCGGGGGGGGTTCACGTCGCCAGGCATCAGCCGCTGATCAAGGTGTGAGCAGCTGGCAGCACAGGCAGCACAGCGGCAGCGTGCGCAGCATGACGGCAGGTGGGCTGGGCTGCTGGTGTGGCTATCTTTGAGAAGGGCGCTCCCCATTTTCCCCTTGCATGACGGCCCATGGAACGCGAGAAAGCAACCGAGTGCTGCCCATGGGGGTGGCAGCAGAGTGCTGGTGCGGGGCGGCGGGGCGCACCTGTAGGCCACGGTCCAGCGGCACAGCAGGCCCAGCATGGCGGGCTGGTCAGCTGGAAAGTAGGTGATGCCCTGCCTGCAGGCGTGGCCGCACCAATCGCATACTGGGTCAGGGAGGGCGCACTGCCCCCACGCAGTGCCAGCGCCGCAACCGGGGCAGGCGCCGGGGCTGTGCCAGCAGGCCAACACACAGCCAGGGAGGTTGCCCGCTGCTTACGCCGCAGGGGCGAGCAATCGACCAGAGCAGCGGCGCCCTGCTCATCTGATGGGGGCAGGCAGCAAGCGGCGCCGCAGCTTCCGGCTGGCTGCCCGCGCTCACCGCACCAGGTCCCGGCACCGGGTCACAACCTGGCCCCAGGCCTTGCGTGCATCGAGCCAGCGAGCGTAGGATGCATTTGTGCTGCAAGGGGGGGGGGGGGCAGCAACGCCGCTTTTTGAGGTGAGAACAAAGCAGGGTGAAAGGAAGCGAGCAGGGAGGGGCACAGGGAGCAGAAGGTTGCCGGTGAGGGGTGGAGGGCAGGTGGAGGGCCAGGCAACGATGCACAATGCCAGCTGCCAAGTGGATTCTTCTGACAGAAAGACCCAGCCATCTTCCGGGCCTCGCTGTCCGGCTGAGGCACGGGCAGGGCATGCCGTCGTTGGGCGGCTCTACAGCGACAGCCCAGCGGCAGCCCAGCGGCAGCCCTCACCGGAACACCAGCAGGAGGGAGAGGGCAAAGGAGGTCAGGGAGAAGGGCTCGCCAGAGCGGATTTGCAGGTCTGCTGGCACCTGCGGGACCAGCCCCGCCTGCACAGGAAGAAAGAAAGGGCCGCAGGCAGGGAGCGTCGGGAGCCAGGAGCATTCCATGCGTGCGCGTGCAGCAGGCCGACGCGCAGCGGCAGCCCAGGGCTAAACCGCCTCGCCGCTGAAACCCTTGCCCCGCGCGTTCGCCAGTGCCCCGTCAGGGGCGTCGCTCATGCATGACGCCAGGAGGAAGGTGCCCCACGCAGTACCGCCCACCTCAGACAGGCTGTGGTACAGGGCTACCGATGTGGTCAGCGCCGCCATGTACAGCAGTGGCGCCGCCAGGCCGCGCACCATACGCGACTGCGGGTGCTTGGGGTGGTGGATTGAGTGGGGTGTGAAGGGGGCGCCAGTATAGTAACGGGCTGTTCGGTCGCTAGCGAGCGGTGAAAGCGGGGACCAAACGGCTAAAGTGCAGGAGCAGCACAGGTGTACGGACAGACGGGGCGAAGCGGCGGTGGGGCCGCCGAATGCACATGCGAGGTTGTTGGGGGGCGTGACCCGGGGGCCATTGAGGGGTGCAATAGCAGGCGATAGAGATGGAAGAAACCGAGCCCTCAAACAGTCACGGGCAACAGCGACAAACAGGACAGGGACCTCAACGCTGACAGCAGGACGGCCCCACCCTCTGCAGCACGAGGACGTGGCGCAGGTAGCGGCGCGTGGAGCGGTGGGCGGCCCAGCGGTCGTGGTCAAACACGGTGCGGAAGTACCTGCGGCGACAGGGTACCGCAGCGGTACCGCAGACAGACGCACGCACAAGTCGGCATGCACGCACGCGGTCGAGTCCGCCGTTGGGGGATGCGTGGGGCGGCGTGGCGTGAGCGCTGGGAGACGGGTGCTTCGCGCAGCGCAGGAGGTGCAGGTGCGCAATGCGCAGTGTGGGTGGCCCAGCCAGCAGCCAGCACAAGGTGGCAGGAGAGCGCGGCGGCGCCGCCACCTGCGGGAATCCTCCTTGAAGGCATCTCGGTCCAGCAGCTGCTCCTCCCGATCGTAGCTGGAGCTCTGCAAAGGCGGCACAGTGGTGGTGGCGCCGCCGGGGGTAGGGGGCGTTGGGGCGGCAGCTGCGGCGGTGGCAGCACTGAGGCACGACGGGGTAGCTTTCAAACTTGGGATGTCGCGTCACGGCCCTGCGCCTCTGCCCTACCCAGTTGTAGAGACCCCCTTCCGAGGCATCTTCATCCACAGAGGCGAGCGCGAGGCGGCCGCTGCCGCCCAGCAGCCCGCGCCTGCCGCTGCCCTGGCTGCTGTCGGCGGTGCTGCCGGCGCTGCGGCTGGCGGCCTCTCCAGACCGCCCCCTCTGGCCCGCTTCCTGGACCTGCTGCTTCTCAGCAGAAGCTGCTGCAATCCAGCTTCCGCGGCGGCCCGCTGCCTTGTGCTGCAGCCCACGGGCAGGCAGCACTGCCGCTGGCGGGCGCCGTCTCAGCACTGGCACAGGCCGGGCGTCAGATCGCGACGCAGAGGGCTGCAGTACCGATCGCATCCTGTCACAAATGCATGTCTTCAAACCCGCTTGGCGGAACCCCTTCATATCGGGAAGTCAGACGCACGCGGCAGGTGTATCAGCCCCTGGCTGCAGGTCAGGGCGCGTTGATGAATCCTCGATACGTGAGATCGCAACAAACATGCTTGTTGCAGGCTAGGGGATCACCCCGCTCTGGCAGGTAGAGCTGTTGCCAGCCGGGCGGCGGTGACGGCCGATTGACCGCAGTGGTGCTGCATGCACTCGACAGTCCTCTGCCCTTGATCTTTGTGACAGCATCAGGTTGGTCATTGCAGGTCCACGGATGCAACACTGTGAAGCAGCGTCAACGTCTCTAGGGCGCCTCTGCCCATGCAGCAGCGATGTGCTCTTCTTCAGGAAGCCGGCTGGGTGTTGCACTGGTTGCCCGGAAGTCAGTTGACTGTAATGCAGGGATCACAGCAACTGATGGGTGCGCATCCTCATCTGCGAGACTCCAGACCGGCGGTCAACCGGCATGCATGTCGCAAGGCTGTGATGGTCAGAGCTGCTGGTAGTAGGCCTGTTATAGGGCTATCGTGCCAAATTCATGACACGTGTCGTTTTACAGCTTCCGGAAAGAAGAAGAAGTTTCAACGGAAAACGTGTCGACAGCTTGCTTCAGCGCACCCGCGCTTGGAAGCGCGGTGCTGCCCCGTGGTGCTTGCATTCTTTCTTTGACTGCCGTGCTCGTCGGACATCCGCGTCTGATTGCTTGAACGGCGCACGCGGTCCTAAGGAGGGTGGAACTTGCAAGGACCCTTTGGATGGAGGGACGGCTTTAAGCGCTGCCCACCTTTGCGCCATTTTATTCCTCGGCATCCCCGATCACTTCGAGAAGGACTTGGTCACCCCTCGTTTAGTCCATTCTTGCCGAGATGCGCATTCTGTCCCACGGCTCAGCTCCGCACAGCTGCAACCCATACCTCCCTGGAGGGCGCAGTTATTGCAGCACCGGCTGCGCCCGCAAGCGGCCATCAACAGCCGGCGGGCGCCGACAAGCCCTGGGCCTAGGCGCCGCCGCCACTTGCAGCCCACTTGTGGCATGGCAGAAGTGCTGCTGCCGGGCTTGTTGGCTGACGCGGCCCTCACCCTGGGCTCAGCACCCAGGTCCACGCGCAGCTCGGAGGACACCTGGTGCCTGGAGGAGGCTGAGAGCGACCTGCAGCTGGACTGCGCCAAGGAGCAGGGGCGGCGGTGAGGCGGGGCTGGCGCCGGCGCCGAATCGGGAGCCGGCATGCCTCCAGTGCTGCAGTCCCTTGCCCCGTAGCTGCCGCTTCTCAGCCCAGGCACAAAGCACGTGCTGTGCCGCAACGCATGCAGGTCTGCCGACCCTCCCGACCGCTCGCTGCTGTTCCTCGCCTGTGTTGCAGGCACATGCGCCAGCTCAGCCTGTTCACCTTCAAGCGCTGGGCGTTCCACCGGTCCACTGCCCGCTACGTGAGCTGCTGCCCACGCGACCCTTGCAAACAAACAACCCTTGTTTCACTCTCCTTCCCTGGCCCGCTGCACCACAACTCGCCCTGCAGCCCAACTCGAGTTTCCCTTCCTCTCTGCCTGATCGCAGGCGCGGCACATGTCCGGGATCCTGCAGTCCCGGATCGTGCGGGGCCTTGCACCGCCCATCCTGTCTGCGGGGGCTGCCGCCGCCGCCGTGTGCGCGTACGAGGAGGCGCGGCGGCAGGGCTGGCTGCCCGCCGGCCTGCCCTCCCTCATCCTGCCCCCGCTGCCATTCGACATCACCTCCTTTGCCCTCTCCCTGCTGCTGGTCTTCCGGTGAGGGGCCGCTGCCTGCTGCTCGCGAATGCTGCGAGCTGCATGGCTGCACGGCGCAGCTTGCTGCCTGGCTGGCCCCTCATGTGCCACATTCCGCGCCTCATGAAACACAGACAGCCCCCCTCCCCACCCATCCACCCACCCCCACCCATGCACCCACGCAGCACCAACACCTCCTACGAGCGCTGGCAGCAGGCGGTGGCGGCCTGGGACGCCATCAACACCCGCTCCCGTGACACCCTGCGCCTGCTGCTGGCCGCCGGCGGCGCGGCGGCGGCGGCGGCGGCGGCGGCGGCGGCGCGCGCCGCGCCACGCAGACCGCCGCCTCCTCCGCCCGCTGGCTGGTGGCCTTCTGCCGGGCGCTCAAGTCGCAGCTGACAGAGGACTCAGACTTGGTGGGCGGCGTTGCAGGGAGCTCTCTTGTTTTTCACTCTCTGTTGCCGCTCGCCGCGGCTGTTCACACTGGGACTTGGTGCTGGGACCCCTTCCCACCGTTCTGGATGCGCTGCCCCGCCTGGGCTCCGGCCCCATCTTGAGCACATGACCCCTTCCTGCCTTCCTCTGTCCCCCCTCCCGCACCTGACCACTGCAACCAATCCCCCTCACCTCACCCCCCCCACCCTCCTCCTCAGGCCTCCGAGCTGCGCGGCGTGCTGAGCCGGCAGGAGGCGGCGGCGCTGCTGGCTGCCCGCCACCGCCCCGCCTTTGCGCTGGCCGTGCTCACCGAGCTGGCGGAGGGGGCGCCGCTGCGAGAGACGCATCGCGCGCGGGTGGACGAGAACTACACGGGTGGGTGGTGCGGCTGTCTCCAGTGTGGGCCTGGAGCGTGGGCACCGCACGCTTCGCTGCTGCCGGTGGCTGAGGGTGTGCTGAGGGGGCCGCGCTGCACCCTGCACCCTTCATGCCGGTCCCCCACCACGAAACACCCGCAGTGAGCCAGCGCCCCACCCCCTGGCTCACGCCTCCCTGTCGCCGCTGCTGACGCGCTTCTCCCCTCCTCCCGCAGCGTTTGAGGACGCCGTGGGGGCGCTGCGAGCGCCTGCTGCGCACCCCCATCCCGCTCTCCTACACCCGCCACACCTCCCGCTTCATGGTGCGAAGCGCTGGGGCTGGCCCGCGCTTACGCTGCTCCTTCCCTCCCGTGTGGCTTGTGGCGCTGTCTTGCCCGGCCCTGCTGTGCATGCGTATGTGCCTGCCCAGCTTGGGCCAGCTGACGCATCCCAGCTGCTCCCCAACCCTGAACCCCACCTGCACGGATGCGCAGCGCCACCCGTCCCAACACACACGCTCCACTGATACGATTATACATATTTTTCATACGCCATGTTCTGTGCGCCCCCTGCTCCCTCTGAAGGTCATCTGGCTGGCCTGCCTGCCGCTGGGGCTCTGGGCGCAGTGCGGCTGGGGCACCGTGCCGCTCACCGTCGTCATTTCGTTCCTGCTGCTGGGCATCGAGGAGATCGGGGTGAGCGGCTGCAGCTGGGGGTGCGGGGCGGCCCCGGTCGGTGGGCAGGCAGAGGCCGGTGGGCATGCAGCTGCCCGTGTGGCCCTGCCAGGCTGCGGTTGAGTCGGGCCCATCCTGCCGACTCCACTCCGCGCTCCCGTTTGTGCCCTCGCCTGCCCGCTGCACCGGCTGGCTGCCCGCTGGTGCCCGCTCCCCTTCCCCTCCCCTTCCCCCCTTACCTGGCCGCCCCATATTACCCAGGGTGCCTTGCTGCCGGCCGCTTAGAATCGATACTCACCAGTTCGCTGCCCCCCCCTTCCCCAAATACACACAGTGGCCATCGAGGAGCCTTTCGGCATCCTGCCGCTGGAGGAGATGTGCCAGGAGATGGAGTGCGGGCTGGCCGACCTGCTGCAGCAGGCGGGCCCCAGCAAGCGTGCAGCCAAGGCGGCGGCCGCCGCCGCCGCCCGGGAGGTGGACGCCGCTCTTGCCGCCTCCGGCCTGGCTGACCCAGGCCTGAGTGGTGTGCCTGGTGGCTCTCTGGAGCGGTCTGCCGATAAGAGGGCAGCGGCTGCGAGGCGTGCGCGTGCGGCCGGCGCCAACGGCGCAGCGCCCGTCCCCGGGCACGTTTGGCCTGGGGCGGGCGCGGCCGCGCCGCGCAAGCCTGCCCCGGCCGCGGCCATATTTGATTCCTTCGACGAGTCCGATGCCTGAGCGCTGCTTGGTTTGGCAGGCGCCTCTTGTCGGGCTTACCTGAGTGCTGCCAGCCGCTGGCGGCCGCCGGCCACACCGCCCCTTAGTTAGTCGCACCCAGCCCCACGCATCGCGTAGCTTTGGCGGCGAGCCCCGCAATGTGTGTTGATTGATGCAGCAGCGGCGCCCTAGTGCTTGTAGCGTAGACAGCTCTTCCAGATGCATGCACCCCGCCATGTGCCCCACACATATCATGACCGCCCACAGCCCCCATGCCGTGCTTGCTGTCGCAGTTTAATGCTCACCGTGTACCCGCCACCCTATACGCTTGCCACCACCTGCTACCTCGATTACTTCTTTTATGTTCCCTTAGTTCTTCACCACCCCTGCAACCTCGCGTCTCTCCTTTGCACTGCCATCGATGTTCTGTCATGCCGGGCGCCACGGTCCCCCATGCACACCTATGCACACATACAGAGCCAACGCCATCCTGATTCCCTTGACCTTGATCCGCTGATTCATTCGTCTTCACTAGCGAAGCAAAGAATGCCGCACCCGATGATCAACAACAATGTCCAACGTTCTAGATGCATCGCCAACCAGCAACTGTGCCACGTCATGCAAATGCGCTCTGACATGTAAGCACGCCACGTTTGCAGCCGCAACTGAGAGATGGCCTATCTGGGCTAGGCTAAAGCACGTAATGACACGCATCCAAGCGGGATGATGCACAGGACATGAAAGTATGAGCAGGTGTAGCAGAGGAGCGTGGCGCAGGGAGCGTGGTAAGCGGGCAGGCGAGTGGCTCTCGGCCAGTTGGCCTGGCATCCTCGTTGAGGATTGGTTGTGCAGAGCCGAAGGCCTTCATCGCCGCACGTGCTTCACGTACTTGAGGGCCAGGAAGGCAAAGGCGAAGAACGCTGCAGGAGGGGCGGGGCGGAGGGCGACGGCGGTTGGCAACTGCCCTGCCTCGGCCGCGGCGGCAGCGTTGGCGGCGGCAGCTGCGCCGCGGGCCTTGCAAGCACGGCCGCGGGGCATCTGGGCAGCACAGCCGCGACCTGGAAGCTGCAGGGGAGCACTTCCCCACACAAGCTGTTCTCGCCGCACAGCTACGCTGTCCACACAGTCCCCACACAGGGTGACATGCCCACATGCTGCGCCACTCCCGGTGCAGGGGCGGCAGCCGGCGGCGCAAGCCCCCAAGATTCTGGCAGTTCCTTGCCTCAATAAAATGAGGAAAGGGTGCATAACAGCACAACAGCACTACAGCCCCCACCCACCCCCCACCCACCCACCCCCACACAGACAGACACACAGTCGGCGGCCTCACCTACGAAGAAGCAGGCCTCGATGGCTAGCCAGCCCCACATTGAGATGCCGGTGAAGCCGTAGTAGTCCAGGATCGTCTGGCCTTGCACAAACTGTGTGCCACACAGGGTGTGTGGGGATGAATGGGGGTGGGGTGTGAGGGGGAAGGGGGAAGGGGGGGGGGGGGGTGCGCACGCGTTATTCTTGAGCACAGTTCGTGGGCTGGTGTTGGTGGGGAGTGCTGCAAACAGACTTGGTGTAAACAAGAGGCGGGGGGTCGGTGGGGTGAGCGGCGGGTAGGCGGAGGGGAGGGAGGGGGCAGGCAAGCGGCGCCGGCAGCGCACCTCCTTGTTGCGGTCGCCGTTGAACTGGTTCTTCATCAGCGCGCCCCACGCATACTTGAGAAAGTCGATGTAGCTGTACCACTTCCAGTAGTTGGGGATGTCTTCATAGCGGATGAGGAAGCCGCCGAAGAAGAGCAGGGTGACGACGTAGGTGGGCAGCGCGGCGTTTGCGACATCCAGGTTTGGTGACATGGCAGCGATGAAGTAGGCCAGCACTGCGCAAAGGCGGCAGATGAGGCAAAGAGCTCAGGGGCAAAGTTCTGGAGTGTGTGGAGGGGGAGTTGCGTGGAGGGGCCCGAAGGGGGGGGCCTTACGGGCATGCGGGCTTGCGCCGCCTGCCCCCCACCCCCACCCCCACCCCCAAGCGGCCGCTAGAGAATCTACCGAGCAGCAGCGGCTGCTCAACAGCACTGCAGCTCCCGCAGCTCATGAGCAGCTCACGAGTCGCCGTTCCACTCACCGATGCCGCATGACAGCGTCACAAAGTAGGCCAGCCAGAAGAGCGCAAAGGAGCCCTGCAGCTGAAGCGTCCACCAAACGATGCACACTGCAGGGGGCGGCCAGCAGAAAAGGGTTGCCAAACCAGAGTTCTAGAAGCAAACGTGTTTCTTGCCGTAGAAACGGCGCTGCCTCACAACCCTGCCGCTGCTTGCTCACCATACACGATGGAGTTTAGCAGGGCGATGAAGACCTCCTCCAGGATCTTGCAAACGAGGTAGGTGATGACGCGGTACAGGCCGTCGTTGCGCTCCCTGCACGCGGTACGGGCAGGCGCGGCAGGAGGTCGGCAACGCCGGCATTCTGTGGGTCTGCTGTACGGCAATATGTTGCGCGCAAGGCAGCAGCAGCAGCCGTGGCAGAGGGCGGGCGGCGCTTTCCTGACAAACAGCGAGCGCTCCAGCACGATGGCGGGGACGTAGGAGGCGGCGCCAAAGGCGGGCAGCGAGAGCGACATGAACAGCACAGCTGCAGAAAGAAAGGAAGAAGAAAGAACAGCGCCCTGAGGCGTCGTTGGAAGGCAGCGCAGCAGTGGGGGAACGGCTGGGCGCCTACCCGAGATGTTCATCAGGTTGTCGGCGGCCAGGTTGTCGCCCACCGACCAAAACAAGGTGAAGATGATGAAGCTGCGCGGAAGGTGGTGGACAGGCAATGGCATCACGCGGGCACGCATGACAGAGAGCAGAGGCGTGTGTGTGGCCAGGTGGCTTCATTCACTCGGGAGGAAAGTGGCAGCGCTGGCAGCCCTGGCTGCGACCAACAACACTATTGGCGCGGGCAACAGGTCAGCCCCTCCAAAAGATTGGGGGACCGGAGCTGGCGCAGCGGGCGGCGGCGGGCGGCGGCGGCGCCAGCTCACGCAAAGACGAGCTTGTCGCCGACGCGGGGCCCCAGGTACTCGGGAGACTTGTAGTTCTTGATGGTGCGGTACTGCAGCGGGGGCAGCAAGGAGCGCAGCCATGCAATCACGAGATAGCGAACAACGACAGCAACTGGCTCGTCAAAGCGGGGCACCACCAGCCACAGGCTGCAGCAGCCAGGGCAGCCTCCCGAAACCGCTGCGCCCCCCCCACCCCCACCCCCACCCCACACACACACACACCAACCACCACCACCACCGCATACACACCAACGCACAAACACACAAACACACAGGCCACTCAGGCGTACTTCACCAGTGGACCCCCACCCGTCGCACCCGTGCCCAGGTCTTGAGCGCCCACCAGAAGGGCGTCACCGTCTCCCGCTTCACCGCCAGGTCGCGTTTCGTCTCCTCATCTGCAGCCGGCCACCTTTCATCGACAGTTTGGATCGCCGCCGGCAGGCAGCGGCCCACTGCAGCAGCCACTACGCCGGGCCGAGTTGCAGTCCGCCCCACCCACGCCCGACAGCTGCGGCGTGAATGCCTCACGCCGCAGCTCCGTCCATGCTGCCACTTGCATCTCCACTCACAAGACTGACCACAAGCCCACAACCCACCCAGGTCAGACGCTTGTGCCATCATGCGCCCGATCTCGCGGTCCGCCTCCGCCTTGAGCTCGCTCTTGGCGAAGGCGGCGGCAAAGTCGCCGGAGCGCCCCTGGCGGTCGGCCTGCGCAGCAGGGAGGAGGGTGGGGCAGCAGCGACAGCTCCTTGTGCCACCGTGTCGGCTCAGCCACCCCAGCTAGCTGCCACACAAGCAGGAGGGCGAGGCCCAAGCGACACTGCCAGCCGGCCGCTGCTTGGCAGCTCCTGGCGGGCTGCTGCGGCCCGGCTGCCAGGGAAGGCCCAGCCAACCTGCGTGGTGAGGTCCACGATCCACTCCGCCTCGTTCTCGCCGTCCTTGAGGCCCTCTACCGAGGGCGATTGGTTGTGGAAGTAGTCGACGGCCATCTTGCCTGCAGAGAAGAACGGCAGGGCAGCACGACGGTTTGAAGCAGCAGCTGGAGTGGCTCCCCCACAGATGTCGCCAGCTGTGGCTCCCGCACAGAAACAAGTCAGCCTCCCACCCACCGTTGGGGCCAAAGTACACGACCTCGCCGCGCAGGAGCAGCAGCAGGCGGTCGAAGAGGTTGAAGCAGTAGGGGGTGGGGGAGTGGATGGTGGCGCACACGGTGATGCCATAGGCAGCCAGCGACTTGACAACCGACATGACCTGCGTGGAAGGGGCACGGGAGGCTCTCATTCAACACCACCAGGCACGGGGCGGCAAAACTGCAACCGTGCAAGTTTTTTAGCAGCTGCTTCCACCACAAGGCCACACTGAACAGCAGGCGTCATTGCCCGCTGCCTCTGCCCCCTGTTCCAGCCTCGCCTCATTAGCGGTGTAGGAGTCCAGGCCAGAGGTAGGCTCATCTGCAAGCAGCGGCAGTCAACAGATGCCGGATTGAGCGACACGGGAAGCGCGAAGCAGCAGGGCAGGCTTCCTCAAAGCGAGCTGGCGCCCCAGCGCACCCAGGAAGAGCACTCGGGGTTGGTGACCAGCGCAATGCCGATGTTCACACGCTTGGACTGCAGGAGGGTTGTGGGTGGGACGTTGTCGGCTGCCTCGCTGGGATCACTACTTATTCACAGCAGCCTGGGCCTGAGGCGCTGCCAAGCCCCACCCCCAGCCGCACCTGCCCGCCGCTGATGCCCTTGGTCATGGAGTTGCCGATGAGCACGTTGCGGCAGCCCTCCAGCGCCAGCACATCAATCAGCTCCTCCACAGCCGACTTCTTCTCGGCGTGCGACTGGCTGATGGGGCGCTTCAGCTCAGCCGTGTACATGAGCATCTCCTGCAGGCGCATGCTGAGAAACATGAATGAAGCAGGCCACGGCAACTCACACGTGAGTTGGCCTGCCACACTGTGCACTGCACATCCGGCACTGGTGCAGTCACCGGCGCCCAGCCAGCCCCACAAGGCCCCAAACTGCAGACAGCGCACCTCAACGGTCAGCATGGCCAGCAGGGTGTCAAACTGCTCCACGTAGCCTGCAGCAGCAGCGCACGCGTCAGTCTGCTTGATACACTGGGTGCTCGCTTACCGGCGAGTGTCTGTAACCAAGGTGCAGAAGACAAACCAAGACCTGCTCATGCTGGCAGCAGGGCCCACCCGTGAAGCGTCGCAGGAACTGGGGCGTGGGCTTGTTGCCGGCAAAGGCGATGTGGCCCTCCAGGTGGCCCACAGTCTTGCGCCCCGCCAGCAGATCCAGCAGCGTGGTCTTGCCGGAGCCAGAGGGGCTGCGGGGGAAAGGGCAAGAAGCGGCAGGCGGTCAAGGTGCAGATGGGAACCGGAGCATCTGCAGTCGGTGCGTACAGCTGTCCTGTTGCATCAATGGCCTGCCAAGCACTGCAGGCGAGCGTGATGCCAGCCTTGTTCATGCAGGCGTGCATCCGGACGCCATCAGCTTACCCCATCTGCAGGGGAGCAGCGACCGCGGCAGGCAAGATGATTTTCCAGGCTAAAACAGAGCCAGCAGGACGCCACAAGGCACAGTTCACAACTCAAGCATGGACCGAAGGCAGCCAGGGCCGGGCAGAAGCTGGCGATGAGCTCACAAGGGCAGTCATTTCGCGCGGCAGGATGTAACCAGACACGTGCTTCAACAGGCTGATCTTCTCCTTCTTGTTCTGAGAGTTGACTACGGTGTAGGTGACGTCCTGCAGCAGCCCAACATCCAGGATGGTGGGTGGTCGTCAGGCTGCAGCTCCGCTGGCCCTGGTAGTTGGCGCCAACGACGAGGTCCCGCACAGCTCGGCGCCATTTGTGAAACAGTTTCAAGATCGAAGCACCCACTGAGGCAGGCACACCTGAAATGACACGCTCATCCCATGAGAGAGAAAGGCCGTGCTCAGTGCCCTGGTTGTGCGCCCTGGCTTGGTAACGACGATGTCGACATCTTTTCCAGATATCGGGTTGGCCTCCAAGTCAGCCATGGGCGCTGAGCGGTGAAAACCCAACTCGAAGTGCGGGGATTCTCGCAACACAGCGGCAAAGAACAACGTAATGCCTATTCTGAATCACATAAAGCGATTGACCTGCAGAATTCCTGCTCTGTAAGGCGGCTGCGCCCTGGCATGCTGCGCACGCTGCGAGTCGGCAGCCGGTCGCTAAGGCGTCGGCTATGCCCCTAGCAGCAGCTGCTGGATCAGGAGGGCTGGTCGCAAGCGAAACCTACGCTCGGCAAGGGGCACGAGTCGCGTATGTTACACGGGCCCCGCCCCGCAAAAGCGCGGCGAACGAGGGCGGGCGGGCGGGCGCTCAGCACACCCGCATGGAAAGGGTGTGGCACGGATTCTGCAGAAATGGCTGATGGAAGTTCTAAGTACGGTGGTGGGACACAGCGCGCAGTAGCGAGCAAAGCCGAGTGCCCGGGAGAAGGCCAGGTTTTGGGAGCAATGTGCGCTTGGCCTGCTGGGTGCAGAAGCCAGGGGCAGGGAAGCAGCTTGAGGCCGCGTAGAAGGGCAAGTATAGAGGGAGGTACTGGAGACAAGCTTGGGACTGACAACGCCACGCAAAACGCTGAGGTGGCAATGAATGGCAGGCGAGCAGGCAAGGAACGCTGGGAGAAGGCAGGCGGGGCAGCAATCTAGGGGCGGCGACAGTGCCAAGCCGCCAGCAACACGCACGCACACAACCGTGTGCAGCTGCAGGCAAACTTCGATTTGCCAAAAGCGGGCGTGCGGCAGCTTGCCAGCCTGGGGAACAGTCTGCAGCTGGGGCGCGCCCAGTGAGGGACGGCGCCAGGCGCCGCGCCAGCTTCTCCACGCCGCCGCTTCATCGCCGCACGTGCTTCACGTACTTGAGGGCCAGGAAGGCAAAACCGAAGAAGACTGCAGGAGGGGCAGACAGACGAGAAGCAAGTCGTCGGCAACAGGTGGAGCCTCGGCTGCAGCAGGTGCTGCCCGGCCGCGGCGCATTATGTACACTCGTAACGCAAAGCCCAGCAGCAGGCGTGCGCAGGTGGCGGCTCACCCGTTGTGAAGCAGGCCTCAATGCCCAGCCAGCCCCAGCGGTTGATGCCGGCCAGGTTGTAATAGTCCAACACGGTCTGGCCGGGGACAAACTGCAGGACAGGAGGCAGCAGCAAGGAGGGAGGTTCAAAGGCACGGTGATAAGCACGGGGCTGGGCGCCACGGCCGCGGGGTCGGTGGCTCGAGTTTGGGGCGGGCTGCAGCTGTGGCAGCAAGAGCAGGGGGCTGGCAAGCTGTGCAGCAGCGAGGTTGCTGCCAGCCATTGCCCCAGCACGCGGTGCGCTGATCGTGCAGAAGCTCACGTCGATGTTGCGCTCCCGGCAAACTGGTTCTTCATCAGCGCGCCCCACGCGTACTTGAGGAAGTCGATGAAGCTGTACCACTTCCAGTAGTTGGGGATGTCGTCGTAGCGGATGAGGAAGCCCGAGAAGAAGAGCAGGGAGACGACGTAGGTGGGCAGCGCGGCGTTGGCGACGTCCATGTTGGGCGACAGCGCGGCGATGAAGTAGGCCAGCACTGCAGGGGAGAGGCAGGGGTTGTAGGAAGTTCCGAGGTTGGGTCCCGCTCCACCAAGAGATGCTGTGCGCTGGGCGGGCTGGCGCCAGCGTTAGCGGGGCGAGGGGCAGATCCATGCGCAAATCCATGTGGGGCGGCAGCGCCTCCACCAGAATCAAACAGCGGTCTGCAGCCCGGGCAGCTCACCAATGCCGGTGGACAGGGTCACGAAGTACGTGAGCCAGAAGAGCGCAAAGGAGCCCTGCAGCTGGAGCGTCCAGAACACCAGGTTCGCTGCGGATGAAAGGGGGGTAGTGTGATGAATGGGCGGGTGATTGGGTGGGTTTGGGTCGCAGCATCACTCCAGTCTGGCAGCCGAGGCGCTGAAAAGCTGTCGTCGGGCGATGGGTTGACGTTGGCTGCTTGACACAGCCTCATCGCTCCCCACACGCACTCCTAGATACGCAGCTGGAGAAATGATGGTCGCTCACCAAATGCAATGGAATTTAGCAGGGCGATGCCCAGTTCCTCCACAATCTTGGCGACGAGGTAGGTGACGACGCGGTACAGGCCGTCGTTGCGCTCCCTGCACGCGGTACAGACAGGCGCGGCAGGATGTCGGCAACGTCGACGCTCTGTGGGACAACATAATTGCGCGCAAGGCAGCCGCAGCAGCCGTGGCAGGAGGCGGGCGACGCTTGCCTGACAAACAGCGGGCGTTCCAGCACGATGGCGGGGACGTAGGAGGCGGCGCCAAAGGCGGGCAAGCACACCCACATGAACAGCACGGCTGCGGGGTGAGAGGGGAGTGGGAGGGGTGGGAACAGCAGCGTTCAGTGCCACCGACTGGGAGGCCATCTGCACTGGGGGTGGTGAACCCAAGGCCTGCTGCAGTCGCGGTGCGCTCCACAGGCCGCCGCTCGCCGCACACAACCGGCCCCCGCCCCCCCGTTCTCAGCCCACCCCTCCCCTCCTCTAAACGCACGCCCCCGAGTGCAGCAGGACACGTGTAAAGCCTTTGCTGCCACGCCCGCGGGCCCTGCCTCGCCTCTCACCCGAGATGTTGTTGACATTGGCCGAGGTCAGGTCCTTGCCCACCTTCCAGTACAGCGTGAAGATGATGAGGCTGCGGTACAGGCAGTACATGGAGGGAGCGAGGGCCATAGGTTCAGAGCTTTCAGAGATTTCAGAAACAAGACGGCAGTCGTTGGGAGGCGCGCAAGCACCGACGAGGCAGGCGGACGGCGGCGAGCGCTTGCCGCACAGCACCCCGCAGCGGCAGCGGCGCTCACGAGAAGATCAGCTTGTCGGCCACGCGGGGCCCAGATAGTCGGGGGACTTGTAGTTCTTGGTGGTACGGTACTGCAGCAAGGGGCAGCGCAGATGCAGGGTTTGCGACAGGGCGAGGCAAGGGGCAGGCTGCTAAGCAGCAGCAACAGGAGGCCGAGCCCAGCAGGCTGACCCGGCCACATCCATCACCCAACATCCACCACAGAGGTGGCAGAAGTGCCCTGCTCCCGCCCCTGGCCCCCTGACGACAGCAAGCAGGGGGCCAGCAGGAAGCCAGGCGGCAGCCGGCAGGCAGGCTGGCAGGCAGGCAGGCTCCCACCTTGAACAGGGTCTTGAGCGCCCACCAGAAGGGCGTCACAGTCTCCCGCTTCACCGCCAGGTCCTTCTTGGTAGCCTCGTCTGCAGCCGGCCACGCAGGAAGGCAGGCAGGCAGGGCGCGTGAAACAGCTGACTGGCTGAGGGGGTATGAGAGCAGGTGGGCGACCGGAGCAGTGGCTGCTCAGGCAGACGCCCACATGAGCCTGCACTCAATGCCGGTGCCAGCACATGAATCACAAGCAGCCACGCCGACGCCACCCACCCAGGTCAGAAGACTGGGCCAGGAGCTTCTCAATCTCGCGGTCCGCCTCCGCCTTGAGCTCGCTCTTGGCGAAGGCGGCGGCAAAGTCGCCGGAGCGCCCCTGGCGGTCGGCCTGCGCAGCGGGAGGAGGCGGGGCAGTCGCAGCGTTGCTCCCTCAGGCGGGCACCAAGGCTGAGTCCTGGCAACATGCTGCACACACGCGTACACGCACACACACACACACACACGCACACGCACACACACACACAAGGTCAGCAGGCTGCCGGCATCCACCCTGCTTGCGATCAATTGATATGTTGACACGGCTGTTCATAGCGCCCCACCTGCGTGGTCAGGTCCACGATCCACTCCGCCTCGTTCTCGCCCTCCTTGAGGCCCTCCACCGAGGGGCACTGGTTGTGGAAGTAGTCGACGGCCATCTTGCCTGCAGACAACAATGGCCAGGTGGCACAACACAGCTTGAAGCAGCAGCCGGAGTGGCTCCCGCTGCCGCCATCTCGCTGCACCACAGCACCAATCAGCCTGCCACCCACCGTTGGGGCCAAAGTACACGACCTCGCCGCGCAGGAGCAGCAGCAGGCGGTCGAAGAGGTTGAAGCAGTAGGGGGTGGGGGAGTGGATGGTGGCGCACACGGTGATGCCGCTGCTGGCCAGCGACTTGACAACCGTCATGACCTCGTTGGAGGTGTAAGAGTCAAGGCCGGAGGTGGGCTCATCTGCAGGCAGGACCAAGCCCTCTCAACGCCAGCGGCAGATAGGGAAACGGCGCAGGCAGACGCCCGGCCGCAGCCCAGCGACGTGGAAAGCGGCAGGCCGCGGCCCCAACGCACCCAAGAAGAGCACTCGGGGTTGGTGACCAGAGCGATGCCGATGTTCACACGCTTGGACTGCAGGAGGGTTGTGGGTGGGACGTGTTTAGGGATTCGTTGGACCCAATGCTTGCTCACAGTGGCCTTGGCCTGGGCCGCTGCCAAGCCCCACCCCAGCCGCACCTGCCCGCCGCTGATGCCCTTGGTCATGGAGTTGCCGATGAGCACGTTGCGGCAGCCCTCCAGGGCCAGCACATCAATCAGCTCCTCCACAGCCGACTTTTTCTCGGCGTGCGACTGGCTGATGGGGCGCTTCAGCTCAGCCGTGTACATGAGCATTTCCTGCGAGGAGACAGAGGCAAGGGCGGCGGGGAGGCGTGAGGCAGGCACGAGAGCAAAGGATGAAGCAGGCAGCAGGGACACCGAAAGGCCTGCCTACAAAGAAGAGGTGCCCAGCAGCCAGGTGTGCATCGCAAGCCTGCAGCGCCGCAGGCACCAGCCAGCGCTGCTCGGTCCAAAGTGAGAGACTAACAGCGCGCACCTCGACAGTCAGGGTGCCCAGCAGCGTGTCAAACTGCTCCACGTAGCCTGCAGTGCCGAGGCAAGCAAGGTGAAGGGCGCAGGGGAAGGAGCTGGTGCACGCAACCATGCATGGGGGCCGGGCGTCCGCGGTGCAGCTCAGGCGCAGGAGCCCAGCGCCCCACCCGTGAAGCGGCGCAGGAACTGGGGCGTGGGCTTGTTGCCGGCAAAGGCGATCTGGCCCTCCAGGTGGCCCACAGTCTTGCGCCCGGCCAGCAGGTCCAGCAGCGTGGTCTTGCCGGAGCCAGAGGGGCTGCGGGGGAAGGGGGCGAGTGGTGGGTGCTCAGTGCTGGCGCTGGAGCACGAGCACGAAAACGAAACAACTATGTCGTCGAGCGGCGAGCAGCCCTGGGAGCGTGTTTGTGTGCATAAGAGTACAGGGGAAGGGTGGGCGGTTGGGAAGCACCAGAGGGCGGGGTTCCTCCGCCTGCGGCGGCAGAAGAGCCGTCGGCTGGGCTGCCACGGAGCCAACTCACCCCATGAGGGCCGTCATCTCGCTGGGGAGGATGTAGCCCGACACATTCTTCAGCAGGCTGATCTGCTCCTTCTTGTTCTGGGAGTTGACGACGGTGTAAGTGATGTCCTGCAGGCAGCGGCGGGGGCGAGCGGCAGGATCAGGCATGGCAGCGGCACAGCAGGGCGGGAGGACGTGGCGGCGGCGGGAAGGCTCGCCAGCGGACAACGGAAGCACACGGCACAAGCCGCCGACATTCATTTCTCACTTTGATGGACACCACCATCCCTGCACTCAAGAAGGCTTTGCTGAGCGACTTGCTGGTGTAGGCCATGCCGTTCAGGGAGCCAGTTGAGGCCGAGGGCACAATGTGTGTGCCTTTATGGCCATTATAATGGCCGGTCTCGATATCCATTATGCCTGCCCGCTTAGCGGCTAGCTGGTCGGCGTGAATGGGACTTGGCTGCCCAGCGGCGCTCCCTGGCAATCACACAACGAAAAGAATGTGTCGAAATGGTGACACACAAACGCATTTGTGTCAGGAAAATCCCGGTTTAAGACACCCCTTATGTGAGCGCATGACAGGCTCAGCATGCTTGCAGGATGACCGAACCGGTGATGGCGGACTTGAGTGAAGGATGCGTAGTCACTTACGCTGCGCCAACTCTGCGCCGATTTCTGCAGTTAGAGGATTCCCGCCGCGAAGATCTGTTACTTGTGACAAAATTGTGGCGGTGGGTGCCAGTTGTGGCCCTGCCGGTTACCTGCTTCAGCAGCCCTGCCTGCGACGCGTCACGTCATGCACGCCGCACTTTCAGCACTTCACTCTCAGCGCAGGAATCCTGAACCACAGCCATCGTTTATCAGGAGTGTGCTTGTGGCAACGGCAGAAGAACGAGACATTCGTGGAAAACTGGGCGGGCACCGTGACAGGCAGCGTGCAGCAGCACAGAAGCTGGAAAGTGCTGGCAAAGTCTCAGCTGAACTCAAAGCGGCGCACGATGGTTTCGAACTCAGAGGGCGGGAACAGAGTTGTGGTGAGGTAGAGCGGGCGCCAGCTGACGCACAAGGGAAGAAAGCAAGGGGGCCAGGGACACGTCGTGCATGCGGGGGTTTGCTTGCAAGATTGTTCAGAAGTCTTGAAAACCAAGTCAAAATACAGGGGAGGTGGGACCCAGAGCAGGTAAGAGTCGACTATCAGCAGGCCTTCCGCCAGCACAGGGGTTCAGTCGGCGCCGACAGTGCCACCGAGCCCAAGCCGCAGCGGGCCAATGCAAGAACTGCTCCGATCAATCTGTCAAGGGTACAAAAGCTGCTGGTCCTCGCTCTGCGCTGCAGCGGGCACCGCCGCCGTGAAGAGGGGCTGCAGTGCAGTCGGCTCGGCCGCCAACGAGGACGGGTGGTGCGCCGCCGCCAGCTGCGTCGGATAGGCAAGCTGCTCGGGCAGAGCCGACAGCCGCAGCGGCGTCTTCTGCCCTAGCAGGGAAGCCCCCGCTGCTGCGACGACGCCCGCTTGGGTGTGCCCCCTCCCAGCGGCGACAGCGGGCGCTGCGGCGACGGCGGCGGCGCCCGGGCGGCAGCGTCAGCAGGGCCTGCTGCGGCTGCGGCAGCGTCAGCGACGGCCGCGGCGGCGTCCCGGCTGTGGAGGGGGGCGGCTGGCGGACAGCGTGCGTGCCACCGCTGACGCCGCCACGTAAGCATCGGCGTCCGAGGAACGGTTGTGCGCCTTGATCAAGCCTGCCCCGCCGCCGCTGCTGCTACCCCCTGCCCCGCCGACAGCCTCCTCGCCAGCGGCTGCCAGGGCAGCGGTTGAGGCGTCGGCCCACAACGCCAAGCGCTGAATGGGCAGGGAGACGGCCGCAGACGTGGGACAGGCCGGCAAGCTGGGCAGGGCAGACGCCCAGCCCCTGGCCCTCGGTGCAGCAGCGGCGGCACCCCCAGTCACGGCGCGGGCAGCAGGGCAGCCCAGCCCTTTCCCTGAGCACCCGCATCGCCAACAGACACATTCGGTGCAGAAGACACAAGGAAGGGGATGTGTGCTGAAACCCTCATTGCTGAGCCAGACCCTCACGCTGCTGCCAACGCCCCCTGTCCCCCCCCGCACCCACACCGCCACCCACCCACCCACCTTGTCCACCGCTCGCAGCTCCCGCACCGGCCACACCGCCACCCCCACACCAGCACTGCAGCGCTGAGCACCACGCTGGCGACGTAGACCAGCCAGCAGGCGGCGTTGAGCCAGGAGAAGGGGCCCTGCACCACGCTGACAGCCAGGGCCGCCACGCCTGCAGGCGGGGCGGGCGGCAAGAGTGGGCCTAAAAGCGTGAGGAACCCGTAGGCATCACACAGCCGACCTTCAGTCGAGCGAGGAGGTTCCGCAAGGTGTAGGCTGCAGCAGCCCACAGAGAGTAGGGAGAAGCAGCTTGCGGCAGGCATGCATGCGCAAGGCCCGCAAGCGCTCACCTGCCACAGCCAGCGCCGACACGGACAGCCGGAAGGCATGCACCCTGCGCTTGAGCCGCGTGTTGAGCACGGCCGCCGCCAGGCGCGCCGCGGTGGTCCACAGCGCAGCCAGGAAAGCCAGCGTGCACGCGGCGTGCGCAATCACCGCCGCCGCCGGGAACGTGCAAGCGGCACAGGGCGCGGGCATCGCCGCCGCCGCCCGACGCCGTCGCTGACGCCGCTGCCGGTGCCGCACTGCTCCGGGCTGCCCTGCCAGTAAGTGGCGAAAAAAGATGCCCAGCGCCGAGCGGGGCGAAGCCTCGATCGGCTGGCCCCTGGCTGCACCCACAGCCCCAGCCAGGCCACCACCGCCTGCACGGCAGCAGACGGCAGCGAGCACAGCAGTGCCAGCCCAACCAGCCGCGCGGCGGGGTGCCGCTCGTCGCCGGGCGGTGGCGGCGGCTGCAAGGGGGGCAGCAGTTGAAAGAGGTTACAGGAGGTGAAGAGGGGTTGGAGGAGGACGACGGAGGGCGAAGGAGGTGAGGGGGCTCCATGCCATTGTCAGACAGCCACGTCTGGCCTGTGCTGCTGCAGAGGAGCCAGCAAAGGAGCCGGCATGCCGGGCGGCAGGCTGTGCTCAAGGCACGGCGTCGCACCTCAAGGCTGCCGTGAGCATCAGCAGCGCTGTGAAAGCGCAGAGCGGCTGCAGTACCCCCAGGCTAACGGTCAGGTATATCCTGCGGGGTGAGCGCAGCAAGCAGGATGGATCAACTAAAAAGTCTGCAGGCAAAGCATGCCGGTGCCAGGGCGCATAGCCAGGGGGTGGGCCGGCCGGGAGGGCCTGAGGGGAAGCATGTTTGCAGTGGCAGCGCAGCACCCACCTGCACATCCAGCCCGCCCCTGTCCAGCTGGTGATGCTGGCGGGGAAGAGCAGCGAGTTGGGGCCCCACAGCAGGCTGACGCGCAGCAGGAGGGAGAGCGAGAGCGCCGCCGCCAGCAGGCTGAGCCAGGCGCGGCCGCGCCACAGCACGGAGAAGCTGCGAGCGGCATCCTTGCAGCCGCCACGGCGCCAGGGGATGGTGTACAGGCAGGCGGCCAGGGCCAGCACGGTGGCGGCACCTGCACCCAGTACCCACAGTCAGCAGGCGGGCCGCCGCACGAAATAGTGGCAGGGGCCCTTGGACTCGCCGAGGGTGTCGGCCCACCTGCGGTGCCTATGACGGCCCAGTCCGCCGGTTCTAGCTCCGCCAAGCTGCTCATGCCTCCAGCCGCACATCTGCGAGCGCTTTCGGCGCTCAGCTGGCGCCTTCAGCGAGAACAGCTGCAACTAGTGATATGGTGAACAAATCAAACGGCGAAACGTAACGTTGAGAAGCCAGCCGGGAGTTCGAGGGGTGCCCAAAAGTCGGTTAGAGTTGCGTGTGATTCGTGAACGACGCAACAGCGCAGTGACGCCGATGATGTTTCGAAGGGATGCACAGGAGTTGCAGCTGCAATCACAAGGGCACTTTTGGGCAGCTGCCACCATGCAACAGCTGGCTGGCGCCCACGTCAGCGCGCTGCGCACAGGTGTGACCCTTGCCCACCACAAGCGTGGCCAGCTCTTTCGGACCAAGCATCACACAGATGTAGTTGATGAAGACTGAAGGTATGGAGATAGAGAGGGCGGAGGCCCAAATTCAGTGGGTCGGGCACCCTGCAAGGGGGGCGCCCCAGACTGCCTCGGCGCCCAGTTCGCAGCAAGCAAAGTAGGAGCAGGGAAACAATACTGCTGCAATGGTTTCATAAAATGCCAGCATCCCGCAGACCAGCTGGCAGGCCGGGCGGGGGGGGCCTCAACCCTCGCCAGCAGCAGCAGCAGCCCGCGGTCCAAAGCCAGACGGTTTGCGTGCAGCGCCCGATGCAAGCGGCTTCACTCGGGCACGCCGGACCAGAGCGAGTGTGCGCCAAACAGCAGGAACAGCACGCCGCCGCTGCAGCACACAGGGAAGGGGGAGGGGTGTGCGTGAGCCTCGGTGCGGGGCCAGCCGCTGCTCGGGGGCCAGGCAGGCTGGGCTCCGTGCGGGCTGCTCCTGCACCCCCGCCTGGCGCTGCGGCCCGCCAACCCCCGCATGCGAGCACCCTGGGCAGCCAGCCAGCCTGCTGCCGAGGCAAGCATGCGCTGCTGGATGCCCCGCACGTGGTCCCGGGGCCTCCACACAGTGTCCACAGTGTGCCCCGCCTGGCATGCCGGCCTCCACCGATACACACCACCCTCGTGCCTCACCAGTAGGCCACCATGCGCTCATGGATGTGCTCCGCCAGATGCTTCCCGCCCAGCACCGCCGCGCCTGCAGCAACGCCAGGTGCGGGGAACCACAGCACAGGGTTGATTACAGCCAGGAGCCGCTGCGGTCAGCGGCAGGGTCGGGCCCCAGCCTCAGGGCAGACGGGTGCCACCGCGCCGCCTCAACCCGAGCAGCCCTGCCTGCGCAACAGGTCCTTGGGCCCGGCACAGGCAAACCAGCCAGGAGAAATAAACCAGAAGAGGAGGAAGCAAAAAAGCGGGACAGGCACAGGCCAGCACGGCCGTCGCACGCACCTGTGCACATGGCGTGCCCCAGGATGCCGCCGAGCGTCACGCCAAACACGTCGGAAGCCGCCGCCAGGCCTGCGGCAAGGACGCTGGCCGGGTCAGGCCGTGGCGCGCGCGTACCCGCGCGGCACCAGCCCACCCAACTCCTCTCGCCGTGGGCAGCAGCCGGGCCTCACGCGGCGTAGCTCAAACTTGCCACAGGCAGACCGCAGGAACGAGCGCAGGCAAGCGCATCGGCGGCGGCGGCCGCCAGTTCTTTCTTCCTCGCCGCCGTTGCGCACCGATTGTGGCGATCTGGCTGCGGTCGCCCCACTCCGCCAAAAAGGTGAGGGTGAAGGACTCGAGCAGGATGGGCGACACGACGCGGCGCAGCGCGGAGGCCAGCGGGCCCAGCGCGCCGATCTTGGCGTCGCCGCCCTCCTTGGGCGACTTGGGGGAGGACTGCGGCGGCGGGGGGGGGGGCACAGGGGGTGCCTGCGGGTGGGTACGAGGCAGAGGGCGACATGTCTGCGTCGGCTGCCCTGCCCCAAAAACGACAGCGGCGCTTGCCCCCAAGGCAAGGCACGAACATCACAACCGGCAGCAGCAGCTGGGAGCTGTGGGCAGGCCCCGGTGTGCCGACACACTTCCAGACAAAACAAGCTTGCACAAAGCGGCGTGGACTGCGGTGCAAGCTGCGGTACAAGGTTGCGGTGCGCGCTGCGCTGCTGGGGCTGCACCTTGTCCACCTGCAGCTCCTTTTCCACTTCATCCAGCTCGTTCTCCCCAGCGTGCGCGTTGGTCAGGGCTTCGTACAGCATGCGGCCGCCGAAGAAGAAGAAGAGGGCGGTGGCGCCGTAGTGCGTCCACGTCTTGCTGATCTGTGGAGGCGGGGCGGGAGGGCAACGTGCTATTGGTGAGTGGAGGGTGAGGGTAGGGAAAGGGATGTTGGGGCGCAACAGGCGGCGCACACAAGCGACAGGTTCACACGTGGCGACGGCTGAGGCTGGGGGTCCTTGCAGGAGTGAGGGGACTGAGGGATGGTGCTGTCGCAGCGGCGCTGTCAGGCAGCAGCATGGCGCAGCCGGGCGACACGCGTGGAATGCAGGCAGGGCCCGGAAGAGGAGAGGGACGAGGAGGGGGTTGCAGCTTGGTGCAGACGGGAGTGGGGCGCTTGGCAGCAAACGAGCGCAGGCAGCTCACCAGGTTGGGCGCCGCCCAGCCCAACAACGCCGACAGCACGGTCATGGCTGCGAGGGCGCCCATGGCGCCAGCAAACACCTGTGACGGAGGGGGTGGGCGAAGCACCGTGGGCGAGGCCGGCAGCAGCGCGGCAAAGAGGCGGCCCGGGCTGCCGCTGCATGCAAGCGAGCCCCGGGGCACGCACCAGCTTGCGGGAGTGTCTCATGGCCAAGATTGCTGCAATAAAGAACGTTTTGTCGCCAATTTCTGACGCTAAAATCACGCCCCAGCTTTTGAGGAAGCCCTCGGCAAATCCTGAGCCCATTGTGCCCATCGCTCCAAGTCCCTCTGTAAGTGGGCGCGTCAGGGTGACGGCTACAAGCGGGCAAGGCGCGCTGCGCGGATGGCTGCAGTGCAGGGTTGCAACTTGGGGCTTGGTGACCCGTCCAGTAACTTGTGATCCGATGGATGAAATGATGGAGGTGACAGAGGCGGCCGCCAAACAGGAATCTTGGCGTTGCCGCCCATCGACAGCAGGGCAGCGGGTAATCAGGAGGAGGGCTGCAGGCATCGTCACCATTCACGATTACGATCTTTAAGTCGTGTGATCTCTTTTCTGCAGTGTCAAGCCCCCACCACCTGGCAGTCACTGTCGGAACCCATGGCGACTCTGCCGGGCGGTGATGAGGGCGACGTGGACCCCGACCTGCTGCTCCGACGCGCTCTGCATTACGCCGACAAGGCCGGCGTCAGCCAGTCCACCTCGGGTGCGCGGCCAAGACAGCAGCCGCTGCTGGGCGTGAAGGGCGCCGCACCTTTGAACCTTTGAACCCTCCTGAACCACTTGATTTCTGGGCAGCCTGCTGCCTTACCTAAAAGCGCATCTAAACTTGCAGATGCTGCGCTGGCAGGGCGCACAGTGGCCCGCCTTTCCCGATTCCTGCTGCCGCCGTCGGGCTGTCGCAGACAAGCTGGCGTCATTCCTGCGGCATCCTGTCACACTTGCCATCCTGGCGCTACCGCCGGAGCAGCTGAATGCCTTTCTGCTCAACGATGCATACAAGCCTCGCATGCACAAGTGAGGGTGGGAGTGCAGCGGGGTTTGCGGGTGTAGGGCGGGCTACCAGCGTCCCGCAATCGCAGAGGAGGAGAACGGCGGCACATGCACAGCACGCATGCTTGCAACAACCCACAATGTCATGTGCTGTCAGCCACGCCGTTCGCAGGCCCGCGCCCCTGAGCCGCTCATTTGTATGCTTTGCCGTGCTTGTACTGCAGGCTGTACGCGCGGTACATGCCCGCCGTGCTGGCCGACTTCCAGCTGTCGGTGCGGCGCACCCCGCTGCCTCTGGCAGCCATCCAGAAAGAGGCGAGTGCGAGACCGGCAGCGCTGCTTGGCTAGCGGCGCAAGTGCGTGCTTCAGGGTCACAGCTGCCTCAGAGGCCCGCGCCGCCTTAGGCGGCGGGTGCATCCAGCAGCGTCGGGTCGGTCGCACGCGCTCGCCCGTTCTGTCCCCGCCCCCCACCACCCAGCCACGCGAGAAACGCATAACTAAACAATCGAGCACATGCACACGCACGACACCCGCCCACGTTCTAAACCTAAACGCTTGCCCCCCACACACACGCGCTAGGATCCCGAGCTGTGGGCGCGCTTCCAGAGATGCTGCGCTGAGCGCCTGGCTGTGGCTCCTTACCCCCACCGGTTGTCGAGGCGCTGCGGTCCTGCTTCGACGGCTGTGTCTGTCCGGAGGTGGGTGAGGTTGCTGGGGGACTTTGATCGGTGTGCGGTTGAACAGCGGTGCAGCTGGAGAGGGCAGCGCAGCGAGTGCTGCTCAGGGCCGGATTTGTGCTTGGGCACAAGCGCAGCACGGGGCGGCAGCCTGGTGCGCGGCGAGCGGGGCCCTCCCGCCCGCCCGCTGCCTGATGGGGAGGGGGGTGAATGGGCGGGTGTGTGTAGGGCATGCGGGCGCCCTCCTGTCGTGCCCAGCCGCGCCCAGCTGGCGCACTTTCATCAGATGCAGCCGCCGCGCACACACCTGCCCCCATGCGCCCGCGCGCGCGCGCCCCCCCACACACACACACTTCCCCTCACACGAAGCAGGCCATGCTGGCGTGCGCGGAAGCGCATGGCGTGGCGGCGCTGAGCTGGCGCCAGCTGGACGGAGAGCTCGTCGCCTTTGCCCACGGTGGGGGCGCAGACTGTTGGACGCAAGCAATGCTTCCGTTTGTGCATCTTTTTCTGCCGGCCCCCTTGCTCCTGGGTGTGCCCGGCGGCCGAGGAGCCTTGCTGTGCCAGGCGGCGCCAGGTGGCGCAACGCCCGCGCTCGCGTCGGGGCTGGTTGTGTGCGCTCGCTGTGGGCAGGGCGCCGGGGGCCTGGCCCCTCATCGCTGGCCCCTCGTCTGGTCCCGGCAGGTCCCATCGAGGCCAGCTCCCACGTGGAGACCACCCTGACCCAACTGGTGCAGGCGGTGACGTTGGCGGGGCAGGTGGGGGCAAGGGGGTGGTGTTGGCTGCACCCATGTTTTCCTTCAGAACTTTGTTTACAGAGGGGCCATGCAGACATGGTGGCGTGTGTAGGGGACAGCAGGTGGGCAGCATGCAGAAGCTGTGCCGCAGCTAGGATGCAGTAGGTGGCAGTGCAGGGAAGCCGCGCGCGAAGCTGAGGTGCGGGCGCCACCCCGAAACCGCCCCCAGATGCGTCGCCTGGAGCGGCAGGCGGGCGTGCGGCTGTCCGCCACCGAGCTGCTGGCTGCCGCTCTCGGCAAGCTGGCGGCGGGGGTGGCTCGGCTGGCGGCGGAGGCTGAGGCCCAGGCAGCGCAGGCTGGCGGACCGCCGCCGCCCGCACTGGCGCTGTTTGCGGGCGGCGCAGCAGCAGCCGGCGCTACCTGCTCCTACAGAACTGGTGTGCGTGGGGGCTCACGCATGTGACTCGTGCGCACATGTTTGTGTGTGTATGGAAAGAGGGATGGGGACTCAAGTGGCAGCGTCGCCAGAGCCTGCGGCTGCTCCTCGCTCGGCTTGCTGCCCGGCCGACTGCGGTACAGTTGGCTTCATCTGCCTTGTACTGCAGGTACTGCCTGCACCACCTGCCGCACTACGCCGGCACCTCCTCCGTCTTCGCTGCCCTCCTGCTGCGGCGCCTGCTGCGGCAGCAAGCAGGCCTGCCGGCCGGCGGCGGCAAGGGCGAGGGGGAGAGCGTGGAAGCCGGCGGGGGCGGCCACGGGGCGGGGCGGTCACTGCAGGCCGGGAGGAGGTCGGCGGGCCGCGTTTGGCGCAGCTGCGGCTCGTGGGCACCCTGGCGCATGAGGTGGGTGCGCTGGCGGGGCTGGGCGGCTGGATCAGGCCCCGTGCTGCAGCACAAGAGAGCGGATCAGCAAGCAGAACAGCAAGCGGAGCGCTCATCAGCTCATAAGCCTGCTGTGTGGCGGCCAGCGACTGGTCGAGGCGGCCAGCCAGCGGCCTCTGGCTTGCTGTGTGGGGGAGCGCCGCGCCCGCCCTTCACCGTACCGCAGAAGCGTGCTGCAGGCGTACCGCCTCTGTACCGCCCCCTCCAGCAGGTGGTGATGGTCACCGACCAGCTGCTGGGCTGTTACGACGACCTGCATGGCGGCAACGGCGGCGGCACGGAACGCGGCACAGACGGCGGTACATGCGACGGCGGTGCAGGCGACAGCAGCGCAGGTGGCAGCGGCGGCGGCGGCGGCGGCGGCGGCGGCAGCCCCGCCCAGATCTGCGCCCTGCTGGCCCACCTGCTGCTGCTGGCGGCCGGAGGCGGCCTGGCGCAGGCGACCGCGCTGCCCGACACCTTTGGTGGGTGGCCTGCTGCCCGGGGGGCACGGGGGGGGGCTCGCAACAGGGACACGGGTCTGGCCGCTGGAGGGCCGCCCAAGCCAGCTGTAAAAAACCTGCAGCTTGCGTTTTCCTGTGGGCGGCGCCGGCTAGCGGCCACAATCCTTGACAGGCTGGCAGCCGTTCCACCCGGGCCCGGGGTGGGAGTTCCACTGACGCAATGCCAACGGCATGCCAGCTGTTCTGCGCTCCCTCTCTGTCACACGCATGCGCCCATGGTCGTGCACCGCCGCCGCAGGCACCCCGGCTTTGTGGCGGCGGCGGTGGCGGCGGCGCTGCCCCAGGAGTTTCGGGAGGACATGCAGGAGCAGTACCCTGGTGCGGTACAACTCATGCTGCTGCGTGCGCGATTGCGGCGCCCGCAACTGGTCTGTGCCCGCTGCACGCGCAGCAGCGCCGGCCCCTCCAGCGTCCCAGACTCTTGTGCCTGCTCAACTTCTGAGGTCCCAGCCAGCAAATGCTTGGGACCCAGCTTGTTCCGTCTCCCGTGCAATCGTTCCGCCTGCCTGCCGCGCTTGAGCTGCGACGCCGCCCCGCAATCAGCCTCGCTGAGCGCACCAGCCCGTCTGCCGCTCCCTGCACAGGCGAGTGGGCCGCGCTGCCGGCGGCGGCGTGTGCTGACGGCGCCCTCGTCTTCGACCTCTTCGCCTGGTGGCGCCTCGACAGCGGCGACTACGCGGCGATGGTGAGCCGCCCCGTGGCTGCCCTGCGTGCTTGCGGCTTGGCTGGCTGGCTGCCCTGCACCCAGCCTGGCTCCGAGCCTTGCACCCAGCCTGGCTCCGATTTGCTGGAGTCCTTCTGCCCCGCTCGCCCACTCGCTGCCCTTGAGAAGAGAAACAGCCCATCGGGAGCCGCAGCGGCTCCTTTCCACCTTCCGGTCCTGCCTGAAACCCTTGCATTGATACGCAGGCAGCGTTGGTGATGGATGCTTGGGAGCGGAGATGGGCGGGCGTGGCGCCTGAGCGCCGCTCGCCGCCCCCGCCTCATGCACTCAAACCTGGGTGAGTGGGTTTGGAAATGAAACCGTTTGAAATCACGATGTGTTTGCTCGTCATGGATTCTTCTTCTCAGCATGGCTTGGTGTGCGGAATAGTGTGCGAGGGGGCTTGCGGGGCTTGAAGGGTGGGTTAACTGCGGCGCTGCCACAGCAGGGGCCCGCCCTGGGGCCTGCCCCCTCTCTTAGCGCGCTCTCTGCTTGCTGCTGCCCCACCGACGCGTCTCTGTCCTCGGGACAACCCTCCTCCCGACTTTGCGCGCCTCCCTCCCTGACCCCCTGCATTGTGCTGCCTGCCTCAGACAGCTACGACGAGGTCCTGGCCGCCTGGCGCCTGCCGCCCCGCATCCGCCCCGCTGCCCTGGCCTTTGGCACGCTTGCCGACGGCTTCTCCCCCTGGAGCCTGCCTCCGCCGCCGCCACGCTGCCTGCGGCGCCTTTACGGGCGCTCGGCTCTGGTTCCGTGGTTGTGCCAGCGCCTGCGGCGCCATCCAACCGGCTGGGCCCTGTCCCCGCAGCTGCCCGGCCCCCGCCCGCCCCTTCCGGGCAAGCGGCGGAGGAGGGGGAAGGCGCCAGAGGGAGAGCCGCGGCAGCAGGGGGCGCCGTCCGGGTGCGGCCACCGCAGCAGGCTCAGCAGGCTCAGCAGCCGCGCCGCTCTGGGGAGCACGCAGCGGCGAGCCGCGGCTCTCGCAGCGGCGGCGGTGATGGCAGCGCGAGTGGCGGGGCTGCCGCCATCCAGCTGTGCATGTGTTCGGTGGTGATGAAGGCGGTACAGGCCCACCATGCCGGCGGTACGCTGCGCTGCAGCACTGAGTCGGGTGAGGCGGCCTCGTGGGGGCTTGGCGGGGGGGGGGGCTCTGCGCGTCAGCCACTCGGGCTTGTTTACCCCCGTTGAAGCAGCATTGTGGGTGTGCTGCCCCATGCCCAGACAGCTGTATAAAGCATGCTTTGAACAAGATGAAGACATGCCTTCTCACGACACGGCCCTCTGCCGCTCCCTGCCGCAGCCGGGAAGCTGGGCGACGATGCGAGCCGGGCCAAGGCGCTGTTCGACCGGCGGCTGCCCGCAGAGGCGATCGTGAGGCGCTGCTGGGGATCTGGCGGCAGCGGGGCTGTTTGCAGGGCTGCTCGGCGCCCTGCCGCCAGCCGCTCGCCAGCCTGTGTACTGCCCGCGGCGGCTGCATATGCATGCAGCTGCGGGGGCGAGCCTGTGGGAGCCTGATCAGCTCATGAGCCCCAGCTTGCCCGCTGCCCGACGGGTGTGGGGAGCAACGCCGCTGCTCTGGCCTCGGCAGAGGGGTTCTCTTACACCGCTCGTGCTCCGTTGGCTTGCCCCTCGCGGCCCGACCTCCCCCCGCGGCTGCTGCCGCCGCCGCCGCAGGCTCGCTCCCGCTCGGCTGTCGGCGCTGGCGCCCGCCCGCCGCCTGGACCCCGCGTCTGTGTCTGCGGCGCTCTCCCGAGCCTACCACGCCGTCACCCGGGAGCGTGTGCTGTGCTGAGCCGCCGCCTGCGCTGCGCTGTGGGCGGGCGCCTGGCGGGCAGCAGCACCCAGCCAGCACTTGGGCACGCCGGCCGAGGGGGCAGATTCCCAGCGGGGCGGCGGCTGCGGCGGCGCCGAGCAGGAGGGCCGACCTCCACCCAGCCGGCATAGCTGGGCTCCTTCGGCGCCGCGGCGGACGCGGACGGCAACTGGTGTGGCTCTTGCGCCCGGGCGTGTGCGGCCTGGTGCCCCCTCCTCCGTACAAGGCAGTGTGCGGTCTCGCTGAAAGGCGATGAGCGGTCTCGCCGCAAGGCGATACTTGGAAGCCTCCCCACCGCTGTGAGCAATGGGCGCTTCCTGGGGGGTTGTAACCATCTGCGCTTGCCAGCCGAGCAACAACACCGAGCGCTGTAGCAAGCCTGGGAGGCTGCATGGCTGTCCCTCTCGCGGTGCCGCTGCAGCGCGGCAGGGCAGCTGCTGGCATCGAGGGGGTTGCCTGCTGGGGGGCGGCCAAGCCGCCTGCCGCGCGGAGATTTTTCCAGGGACGCACAAATGCGCGATCATGCGATAAGGGCCGGCCTGGGCGGGCAAACACGGCCCCAGGGGGTGGGCCCCGCCAGTGGCTGTGCATGCGCCAGCTGTCGACGGCGACGGCGGCAGCCGGTTCTCCGCTCCTCAGCCGGCGGGGCCGCTCCCCGCCGCTTCAAGCTCTTGATTGGCCCAAATAACGCCGCATTCCCGTGCTCCACCCCTAGTATCCGCTGAGGCGCGGAGGTGACCGCCGGGGCGCTCCCTTACGCTGTGAATGACAGTTGAGGCGCGCATGACCCTGGCATAGATGCAAACGTATTCTTGCGCCGTTGGCAACTCAAGGGGGCTTGCAGCATCGAAGGTTCATCGTAGCCAGGGCCCCTGCCGTGCCTTGCGTTCCTACCTACGTCTCGTTCCTCCCCGGGCACTTGACGAAGGCCGGCGCCATGGAAGACCGCTTTGCGCCATACGTGGATCCCGTGGAACGCCCGCCGGTCTTTGATGTGAGCGGACTTCCGCTAGGGCTTGGCTCATGGCCCAGAACAGCCGCCGCCGGCAAGCCCGTGCCTTCCTTTTGCCTTGAGCCGTGCGGAGGAACGTTTTGCGGCGCATCCGCCCTATGCTGGCACACGCCGCGCACGGCCAGCAGTGCCCCCTGCAGCTGCCGCACCGGCTCCAGCCGCCCCTGCCCGGCGCCCCCGCTCCCGGCTGCAGGCCCTGGGCTGCAGCATCTGCGGCACACACACAAGCTCCTCCTTCCGCAACGTGCCCTCCACCAACGACCGCCTGTGCAACTCATGCCACTGCAAGTCATACCGGCTGAAGCGCAAGGCGGCGGGGCTCACATCTGAGGCTGCCCTCGCCCGCCTTCGCGCCAAGCAGGCGGCCCCAGCGCCCCGCGGCAGGCCCGCCCCCAGCCGCGGCCCCGCCCCCAGGCGGCTGCCAGGCCGCGACAGCGTGCAGCGTCTGACTGGCTGCCGCTGCTGGGGCAGTCTCCCTTGGCGCGGCCGCCCCGCAAGCGCCCCGCCAAGCTGCCTTGCATCAGCGCCCCTGGCGGCGGCCGCGCCCAGCTGCAGCGGCAGCCGCACGACGGCCCCGGCACGCCTCACGTGGAGGACGACAGCAGCCGCGGCTCTCCAGACTCCTCCCAGCAGGGCGCGGCTGGGGGAGCCAAGCGGCGGCGGCGGGCGGCAGAGCGGCCAGCCCCAGCACGCGCCGCCGCTGCCGCCGGCCGCCGCTCGCCTGCTGCAGCTGCAGCGCTGTGTGCTGGAGGAGGGGTGTGGCGATGCGGGCCGTGCAGCGCTGCTGCTGCACTGCGCGGGCCGTGCTCAGCGCGCCACCCCGGAGCCTGCGCAGCGGTGAGATCGGGCGATCTGCCCGCGGGCACGCCGGGAGCGCTCCCGGGCGCTGGCGGCCCCTGCCTGCCTGCCCGCAAGCCCTCAACCCCCTCCTCCTAGCCACCGTTGCCCGCCACCCAGCGCCTCACGCCTCCCGCAACCCCGTGGCCCCGCCCCTCTGCAGTACCGTCCTGGCAGTACTGCCACAGGTGCAGCTGCAGCTCCCCGACGACCCCCGGCATGACGCACGCCGTGTCGTGCCTGCTGGAGGCTGTGCAGCCGCTGCCGCCGGTGCCGCCCCAGCAGCAGCAGCAGCAGCAGGCGGTGGGTGCAGGGCGGCAGGCCGAGCCTGGGGAGGAATCGGGCGACTCTGATGAAGCGGCGGAGACGGAGGCGGGAGGCAGGCCGGGCGGCGGGGGCGACGGCGGCGAGGGGGCGCCTCGCTGCGGCTCACCGCCTTTGCCACAGGTGGGCGGGTCCTCAGTGGGCTGGGCAGGCTAGAAAGGAACGCGCTGTACCCCAGTTTCCGCTGCCGATGGGGCCGCAGTATGCTGAGCTTGGCTCTGGCAGTTTTGAGTCTGCCTGCTTCTGGCACATGCCCAGCGCCGTTCTTGGCTGGTGCACTGGTGTCGTGGGCATCCCCCTGCTTCGTCGCCCGATACCTCCCGCAGCCTGGTCTACCTGATCCCCCATGGGGCCACCCACCCACCCACCCACACACCCACACACACTGTGGCACACATCACAACTCACCCGCCCGCCCCCCAACCACCCCATCCGCAGCCGGCGCCGTGGCCTGCTGGCACGAGGCCCCCGCCGAGGCGGCGCCGCTGCTGCGCCTGACGCTCCCGCTGCGTGCCCCCTTTGGGGCTCCGGCCCAGACGGCTTCTCGCTGCTCTTCCCCAGCCCCTTCTGCCACCAGCTGGACCTATTCTGCGGTGAGGACAGAAATGTGGAAGCACGCTCCAGGGCTCGCCGCCAGCACAATGCGCCGTGCCGTGCTCCCCGCTCCCTCTCAGCAGGCTGCTGCCGCCGCATCGGCGCCTGGCCCGCTGCGCGCTGCGCCGCCTGTCGGTGCTGCTAATGGTGCCTGGGGGAGTTACGCCTGCATGAACCTGAACCCATCCCCCATCATCCCCCTTGCCACCCATCAGCCGTGCATTCCTACGTGGCCGCTGCGGGAGCTGGCGCGCTGCAGCCGCCGCTGCTGTCCCTGTCGGATCCCGATCTCGCGGCGGTAGCGGCCTGTGCCGCAACGGCTGCCGGCACGGCGGGCCCGCCAACGAAGGCGGCGTGCCTGGAATGGCCGCCCCCAGCTGCGGCCGCCGCCCAGGGCACTGCCTGGGCCTGCGCCCGCGGCATCAGCTCCGGCAGCGGCGGCGCCGACAGTGCGCTGGCTGGCTTCATGGACCCTCTGGGCTCTGGCAGCCTGCAGCTGGGCCCCCCCACCCTTCTCAGCGGCTGGCCCTGGCCTACTTTTGGAAGATGTGCCCCTGGGTCCACCCCTGTTCTGATGGGACCATCTCATCGGCCACGCGGCAGCGCCCGGCATCCCTGCTAGCGTTTGGAGTTGAGACGCCGCACGGCGCCGCTCCCGGGAGTGCCCGCCGCGCCCCGCCTGTACACCGCTTCACCTGTTTCCCACATCACTCTAGCGCTGTGAACATTCCAATGCCTGCCCTGCAGCAATGCAAATGCCCTCACCACGCTGCGCACGTTCCGCCCTGCCAGCATGATACCGATCCCTCTCCTGCCTGCCTGCCTGCCTGCCTGCTTCATCTTTCCTTGCACTAGTTCTTCCTTCTTGCCCAGGCTGTGCCGTACTACCTGTTTGATTTCATTTGCCTTCCATGAAGTCCGCCCGACGCTAATACATCCGTGCCCTGATGAACCTGCCCCAATCACCTTTTGATTGAAGACATTGCCATCTTCTCTCTGCAATTCTTGTCTACGATGTTGCGCTTCCCTGCGGCGCAGCCTCGCCGTGATGGCCCCTCCTCCCCTTGGCCATGGCACGGTAGCTGCATGCCTGGCCCTCCGTCTTTGACCGCGCTCCCAACCACTCTGCGCGCTAGGAGTATACGTTTAGTCCTGTGCCCTGTCCGTTTGATTTTCTTCGATGGTTGTGATCGAAAGAACGAGGGATCCAGCCGCAGCCAGAGGTGGTGTGGGGTCTGGACTGCTGGGCGCAGGGTGGCGGCAGTCGGCCCAGAACCTGCACAGCCTCACCCCTTGATCAAGACCAGGGCTAATTTTTGAATAGATGGCGAGGGGAGGCTTTAATGTGCAGGATTTGCGCTGTGCAGTGGCTGCTGCGGCATTGTATCCACGTTGCGACGATTCACGCAGACGGCGCCACGCTGAGATGGCGGCAGCGGGGTGGAGGGAAACCCCGCGTGAGCGGCATCCTTCCGCTGTTTGGGCATCGGGTTTGCAAATAAACAATCATCCTTGTTCCCAGTGAATTAACGTGAGGCTCTCGGTTGGGCGCTAGGCGGGCAGCCTGCAGCGAGCCCTGGCGAGATGGCTGCGGAGAGCCCAGAGCAGCTTACATCTGCGGTAGAGGAGGATGCGGAAGCGGGACACGCTGAGAACAGCGATGAGGAGGATGGCGAGCCGGACGGTAGCGAGAGCAACAGCGAGGGCCACGGCGACTCGCAAGATTCAAGTTCAAAGAAGAAGAAGAAAAAGAAGGTGATGGCAGGGTTTGTGGGTTGAATGTGCAACCTGCAGCAGGATGGCCAGCAGCCCTTCCCAGCTTGGTTTGGGGTGTGCTGCAGCTTGTGACTGCTAAGAAGCCTCTCCCTGAAGTGCCCCCACCGCTACCCTCCCCACACATCGCCGCAGAAGAAGAAGAAGGGCGGCGGCGGCAGCAACAGTACGGCGCAGCCTGCCGTCGACCCAGCAGCGCGCAAGGAGGGCGAGCGCCGGCTGCAGGCGAGAGCTTGGGAATCCTGCTGCTGGCAGGGCAGGGGGTGAGGGGCCTTCTTCAGTGCGTTGGTGCGACGGCGCGGTCGTGAAGAGCACCCGCAAGCAGCGTTCCGTCCCCCTCTTTTCTGTCATGCTTTTTGCTTTCTGTCTGGGTCCCCGCAGGAAGCCCTGGACCTGCTCACACACAACAGCGAGGACGGCATGTGGGTCAAGCTGAGCGGGTGCCACCTGGCCGACGGCAAGCTGAAGAAGGTGGGTGCTGCCGCCGCGCTCTGCGCCGCGTGCCCGCCTGCTGTGGACCACCCAGCCGCCCCTGACGCCCCAAGCAGCCACAGGGAGCCTCCAGCTGCGCCACCTGCGCCAGCTGTGCCCGCTGCGCTGCGCTCCGCCGCATGTCCAACGCCGCATGTGCCGCCACGTGGCTGAATCCTCGAGCCCCGGCTTCCCCCCCCCTTCGGTGACAGCTGTGCGAGGCCCTCAAGTCTAACACCGCCTGCATCTCACTCGATCTCTCCGACAACCTGCTCACTGACCAAGGTGCGCCCGCTGCGGCGCTGCACCCACAGCCGCTCCGCCGCTGATGCTGCCTGCAATCCAGCGCCGCCTGCAATCCAGCGCCCCAGGGCGGCGGCGCCTGCCAGCGCCGCCTCTGGCGCCTCCGGGATCAGGCTGGAGCCAGGTTCCTGGGCAGAGCAGGAGTTTGGGCTGAGCTGAGCCCTGTCCCGCTTCATCCGCCCCCTCATCCTCATTCGCTGAACCACACCCCTCATCCTCATTCGCTGAACCACACCAACGGAGCTGCTGTGCCGCCCACGCCCCGCCGCGCGTGTGTGCAGGCGCCAGGGCGTTAGCGGCGGCGCTGGCAGACGGGCGCGCGCCCGACTTGATTGACCTGGACCTGCGTGACAACCCGCAGATACAGCGGGACGGTACCGCAGCTCTGGTGGGTGTGCCGCGCCTGGGGCGCACTCAGCCCGGGGGGGCCCGGCGCGGGGCGGCGGCGGCGCGCATAATGCTGGTAGGTGATGCCGGGGCTGGCAGAAGGCGGGTCTGTGCAGGGGGCAGCTGTGCTACGGCGCCCGGGCCCGCCCCTGGCTCGGGGGGATCCGCAGGCGCGACCAGCCTTGCTGGCCCGGCCTGCCCTGCCCTGTGCTGCACCGTGGCCGCGCATCTCAAGCAGGCGGTTCAGGCAGTTGTGTCGCTGCAATGCGGACCTCCACCCGTCGCTTCATCTGCAGGAGGAGCTGCAGGGGAAACGCAAGACGCTGCGGGTGGCTTTCGGCCCCTCCACCCCCAGCCGCCGACCAGCACGCGCCCGCCGACCAGCAGCCGCGCCGCCAAAGGCGGGCGGCGCCGACGCGCAGCAGCAGCAGCAGCAGCAGCAGCAGCGGGTGCACGCCAACGGCGGCGGCTCCCTCGCGGATTCTGTGAAGAGCAACCCCGTCATCAGCAAGTACTTTGCGGTGGGCGCACCGTTCTCACGTTCCTCCCCCACACTTGCGCCCCGTTGCATCGCTGCCGCCGCCCCCGCCGTGAACGCCACGACGCCGATGGCCCTGGTCCAGCTGCCCGCCCTTACAGCCTCGCTGACCAGAATCATGGCTGTGCCAGCGCGCCCCTGCTGCCACCCGCTTCCTTGCCCCCCCCGCCCCTGCTGCCCCCGCTTCCTCTCGCCCCCGCCCCTGCTGCCCCCTGCTTCCTCGCACCCGCGCCCTGCTGCCCCCGCTTCCTCTCGACCTTGCCTTTGCCCCCCCTGCTGCCCCCGCTTCCTCGCAATTATACCTCTTTGCCCCTGCTGCCCCCTGCTTCCTCGCAACTTCGCCCCTGCTGCCCCTCCCTCCCTTCCCAGGTGGGCAACGACGAGGCGGAGGAAGCGGAGCAGGCGGCGGCGGCGGGGCAGGAAGGGGGACGGAAGGCGAGCAGCTGGGCGGCCTGTCGGCGGCTGAGCTGGCGCGGATACTGTGGGACCAGGTGCGGGGCCAGCTCCCTCCCGCCTGCCCCCCGCACCTGCCCTCCCAGACCGTGCGCTGTACGCGGCATGAACAGCGTGCGGGGCGGGGGAGCCGCCAAGGCTTGGGCCGTGTGCTTTTGAGCAGCAGCTCGCCCCCTAGCCCGACCACCTTGCCTCCACACGTCGGTCAGCTGCCGTCGGCATGCCAGCCCCCACCCCAACAACAGCCTTCCACCCACCATTCCAAGGACACATTTTCTTTTTCAATCTGTTCGTGCGTTTCTTCATTCCTTCTTCCTTTCAAGCCCTGACCCTGCTCTCCCCCCACCCCCGTCGCAGCTGGAGGAGGCCCTGGATGCCCCCGCCCCCACATCCCCGCCGTCAGCGAGCCGCTGCGCGCTGGCGGAGCAGGTGGAGCACGAGATGGACGGATGCGCGGTGGGTGTGGAGGGGGCGTGGGTGCGAGGGCGGCGTGTCGGTGCATGGAGCATAGTGTTGGTGTGGGTGTGGGTGTGTGTGGGTGTGTGTGTGTGTGTGTGTGTGTGTGTGGGGGCAAGGGGAGCACAACGGGTGGCAACTCCGTGTTCTTGTGTGGTACAGTGTGTGTATGCGGTGGGGTTTGATGTGTGGTGAGTGTGTTGGCGCACGGATTGCTCGCGGCCGGCCTTGCGCCTGCCACTTCCCCCTCGTCTCTCTCTCTCCTTATGCCGCTCAGCACGCTGCAAGGCCGCCGCTTGCGGCGCCGGCTGCCCTCTCCGCGTTTCCTCACGCCTCTGGTCCCACCCCCGGCCTGCGAGCCCTTGCCCGCGCTCTCAGCCCCGCCCCGCCGCTTGGCCCTGCCCCGCTGCAGCTGCCCATGCTGCCCAGCACAGAGGTGGGGAGCTGAAGACGTTCACCCTCTGGGCCCTGCGCAAGCTGCACCTCCTGCACAGGTGCGGGCACGCCTGCGAACGTCGGCGGGGTGCAGTCTGCGTGCACAACGCTGGCTTGCTTTGTCTTCTTTGCTTTGCAGTTAATGTTCCCGCTGGTGTTCGTCTTCTTTCCTGTTCTCTTTGATTGGGGAGGGTGGAGGGCTGAGCGCAGGGGGTGTTAAGGGTGTGTGGCGGCGTGAAGTTAAGCTGTGGGCGCCCCAGCGGCCGCCATCTCCGCAGCCAGCCGGGCTGCAACCCGGCTGGGCAGCCCCTCCGTCAGGCTTGGCTTGCCCCGCCTGCGCTGCAGTGTGTTGGATCTGGAGCCGCCGCCCATCTTGACTCCCTACTCCAAAACCGCGCCTGTGGTGAGGCTGCAGCGGCGTGCTGACCCGGCGACGCGCTTGCCTGCTGCCGTGCTTCAATGACGGGGGAGGAGGAAGCCGCCCCAGACCAGCCTGGCCTGGCAGCGGCCGGCGCCGCCCTGGCATGCAGGGGCCGAGGCTCCAGCCGCCGCTGCCAGCACGGGGCCGGGTGCGGGAGACTGACAGGCTGCTCCTTGCCCCGCCTGCCTGCCCGTCCTCCACCGCCGCTGCAGCCTGCGGTGGGCACGCACCGAGCTGCGGTGGCGGAGCTCCTGGCGCAGCTGTTGCGAGGGGGCTGCACGGCGATCGCCGCCCAGTGGCGGCCTCTGGCCTGCTGCCCCGCTGTGCCGCGCTGGCGCTGCGCCACCCCAACTGCTCGCCGCTGCACGGCGCCGTGGCGCGCTGCCTGCGCCTGTCGCTCTCCAAGCCTCTGGGCCCCGTCAGGCTGTGGCAGCAGCTGCTGGCGCCGCACCCGGCCCGCGCCGCCGCGGGGCCGCGTCCGTCGCCGCCGCTGCCCCGCTCGATCTGGCGGCCGAGGTGGCGGGCATCGCGGAGGCGGCGGCGGCGGCGCCCACCGTGGGCAAGCGCCCTCAGAACATGGGCTTTGCGCTTGCAGTGGCCCAGGCCTTGCACGCCGCCGCCACGGGCGAGGCGCTGGGAGCAGGCAGCCGCGCAGAGGGACAGGGTGGCGGCGGCGAGCAGCAGGAAGTCCAGCAGGCTCTGGATGGCGGCTCGGCCAACAGCGAGGGCTCAGCGCGGCCAGAGGCGGACGCAGAGGAAGCGTGGGAGGCGCAGCTGGCGGCGCATCTCGCCAAAGCAGGTGCGGGCAGCGCCCTCCCCCACTGCCTGGCTGCTGCTCCGAGCTGGCCGACGCGCTTCCAGCGGCGGCTGCAGCCCGCACCTCTCCCAGGGAGCCTGGCACGAGCCCCCCAGCTCCTTCTCATGCCCCTCCTCTCCTCCTCATGCCGCTCAGCCGTGTGGTTGGCTTTTCCACGTCGCATCCGCTCCTGTGCCCACACACCTCTACACCCACCCCTCCCTCTGCTCTCCCTGCAGACGCCTGGGTGCATTTCGCAGACGGCCCCGCCTCCCTCATGCGCCGCCTGCTGGCGGAGCACGAGGGGGACCTGGGGGCCCGGCCGCGCCCCTCAGCCTCGCCGCCGCCCGTGGAGGACGACGGCGCTGGCCAGGGCCAAGTCATCAGGTGATTTTTTGATATTTTTATTTTGTTGGTTTTTTTGGAGGGGGTTGCTGCCCTTCTTCCCTTGTTCTAGGCTGTGATGGGTGCATCTGTGCGCCGCAGCAGCGCGCAGCCATTCCTCAGCTCAGCAGGGGTCGGTGAGCACGTCACCGACCGTGCCGCTTTCATGCATCTGCCCCATCCCCCACCCACCCACCCACCCACACATGCACCGCCGTCACCACCACCCACTGCCGCCCACTTGAGCCCCCCACCCCACCCCAACCTGCCCTGCTGCAGCGGTCAGGAGCTACTGATGATGCTGCGGGGCTTGAACCTGGGGGCGGCTTCAGCGGCATGTGAGCCTGCCGCTCCGTCTGCAGCGGCTGAGGGCGGGGCCAAGGACAGCTGGCAGGCAGCCCCTGCCCTGTCCTTTCCTAACGGCCCTCCCCGCACCGGCAACCCTGCCGCCCTTTCTATTGTTGGCCAACCGCGTTATTGATGGCCGGCCGCGCTCTGTGCTGCCCCCGGGCAGCCAACGGACCAAGCGTGCCCTCACCGCAGCAACATTAGAGCAGCGGCACCCCCGCCGCTTGCCCCAGTTTTGCCGCATGCTTTCATGCACCCGCGAAGCGCGCTCGCCCCTCCCCCTGCCTGACCGCCTATTGCTTTTTCGGCGACGTGTGGGGCGCCGCCCCTGTGACTCCGCCCGCTTGGCGCGCCCTCTGCTGTTGCCCGAATGCTGCTACCTTTGATGGCCAAGGAATGCCCCTGCCGAAAGAATTCTTTGCGTTATCTTCTTCACTCCCACGCATTGCTGTGTCCCCATGTCCCCGGTGGCCCCCGCACCCCTCGCTTGCTGTGCTCTCTCTGCTTCCGGCTCTAGGCGCTCACAGGACCCCGCTCTCTTCCTCTCGTCCCTCAATTGCCGCGGCAGCCACAGCAACCTGTCAACACCACCTACACACACGTATCAGTGGCGCACCACTGGCCGCTCGCCTCACGTCTCCTGTACGCCCGCAGCGGCGCTTGCACCCCACACACACACACAGGCTGGACCTCACACCCCCCCCGCCCGCGCTCTGCTTGCGCTGTAGCGCCGCCAATGAGAGCGGCTGCCTGCTCTGGAGTGAGCTGCCGCTCACAGCAGGCCGGTGGGTTGGTTGAGGCCCGGGTGTAAAACGAGGCGCGCAGGGCAGGCAGGCGCTGAGTCGTCATGACCGGAAGGAGCGCACGGCGCGAGCGGCCCCGGTGGGGGCCTCGCCCGGCGCCCGCCGCCGCCAGCGCCACAGCACCAGCCGGCCGTCGCTGAAGCCGGCTGCCAGAGGCAGGCCGTCTGCGCAGATTGCGGTGCAGGCGGGGGCCGCCGCGGCTGGCTGGCCCGGCCAGGCGGCGCCGCGGGCGGCGCCTCGGCCTCTGCGGCGGCGGCCTTGTCGGCCCGCCGCTGTTGCTGCCTTGGCTCCGGCTGCTGCTGCCGTGCGGGGTCCAGAACCATCATCAGCCGGCCGGACTGCAGAGTGCAAGGGGGCGGGGGCCAAGGCGTGGCACATCACGTGGCCGGGCCGCGTTGCCGGCCGCAGCCACCCAGCTGCTGCGTGGCAACTCCCTTAAGCGGCCACGCAGCAACTGCCGTGCAACCCCTGCCCCGATGTTCTTCTCTACACACACACACACACACACAAACACACACGCTTGCCTCGGCGCTTGCGGCGAAGAGGCCGTGGCCGATGGCGCCCAAGTGCACGCGGGTGCCCCCCGCGGCACCGCCACCCGGGACGTGCCGTACAGCCTCATCTCGACGCCGCCGTCCACGGCCTGATCCACCATCAGCGGCGTGGGGGCGCCCGCGGCCAGCGCAGCCGCCGGCGTCGGCACCTTTGCCAGGCGGGGCCCCGCCAGGAAACAGTAGGGGCGGCCGTTGCCGCGCCGCCCGCTGACCGCCCACAGCCGGCCGGTGGCGGCGTCGAGATGGAGCGCGCCGACGCCTGCGCAGTCGACAGCACCGGCAAAGTTGTACTGCTTTCCGCTTGTCAGCCGGGTCTGGTCGGACGGTCTGGTCCCAAAACAACCGGCCGCCGCTGGGGGACCGCAAGGCGGCGGCAAGCGCGGCTGGGCAGGGCGCGTGGAGGCGCGACGAATCGAGCGGCGGCCGCACCTCCGTTGAGCTCTGTCCGCGCCAGCGCAACTGTGCTTGCCGCGTCGCTGACCACGATGCTGCCGTCGGCGCCGCCGCTGCAGCAGGGGCGGCTGGGGAAGCGCCGTAAGAGCGCCGCGCACCCGGCCCCACAGACCAACCAGGCGGTGGGTGGGTGGGGGAGGCAAGCGGGCCCTGAAGCAGGCTGCAACCCTATACAAGATGCCCCCATTAACTCAACCCCAAAACCCATCGGTGCCAGGTTTGCCCACAATGGATTGCCTTTGTTCATTTGTAACACTCATTGCGATTCTCGTTAGCCCCCCCCACACACACACAGACACACACACAAGCCCACCTGACCAGCAGGTCCAGGCCGCCGCTGGGCACGTGCTGCAGCGCGGCCACGGCGGCGCGGTGGGGGCGCAGCAGGGCGGTGACAGAGGCGGAGAAGAGGTCCAGCAGGCGCACGGAGCCGTCGGCTGCAGAGTTTGTGGGTGGGTGTGTTGGGGGGGGCAGGGGGATGAGCAGCGCGTGTGTGCGTGCAGGTGCAAGAGAGCAGCGGAGGGGGTGCAAGTATTGCGGGGTGGGCTGCGCAGGAAAGGAGCGCAAGGGGGTGGAAGGGGGCATGAGGAGAAAGACGTCAGGTAGGGCGGATGGGGGCGCCTGCTGAGCTGGAGCGGGAACACGTGGGGCGAGGATGTGGAGGGATGGGATGTGGGCGAAGCAACTGTTGGGAGGGCAAGGGGCACTGCCCAGCCACATGGTCCCCTGCTGCTCGCCAGCGCGTCGCTTCTGCAAAGGATGCAAGCCAGCGAATGCGAGCACAAGGCACACTCACAGCAGCCAGCGGCCAGCATGTTGTCCCAGGCCGCCGCGCAGAGCATCCTGGGAGCGCCGCCGCCGCCCGCCGCCAGCGGCACGCGGCGAATCAGGCGCGCAGCGCGGCGGCGCCGCCGCCCCTGCCGCCGCCTCCAGCCGCCAGACGTACGCGGCGGCGGCTGTGGCCGTCACCACGCTTTCTGGGGACATCAGCTTCACATACGCCGCGGCTTCGCGGTGTGACGCAGCGCACAGCAGCCGCGGCTGCTCCCCCGCCACATCCCACACGCACAGGGAGCCGTCGGCTGCTGCCGAGGCCAGCAGGGCCCCGCAGGTCCCTTGCAGGGCGGAGAGCGACGTCACCGCGCCGCCGTGGCCGCCCGAGCAGCAGCACAGTGCGCGGGGAAGGCCTGCTCCCCGTTGCCGCTGAACACGTGGCACCACTGCGCAGGGGGGCCGGGGCAGGAGGGGGACGGGGGCGCTGAGTGCAGGCATGAGGGGGGCTGACTGCAGGCATGAGGGTTCCTGGCTTGTACACCGTTCGTGGCCTTGGTGCAGGGCTGGCAAAGCAAGCGGCTGAAGAACACCTAGCATAGCCCCTCGTCGCCTGGTCGACAGGCAGCGTCAAGCGGCGGCGGGCTGCAGCGGGCCGGTGCACAGATCACAGCCCCCGCCAGCCAGGTGGCGCCGGCTTGAGCGCGCCGCCGCCGCCGCAGCTGGCACCCACCCGCGCTTCCAGATAACGCTCCTTCCAGGATATGAAGCTGGGCTGGGTGCTGCTGACGGCCCTGCTGCCGGCGTCGCCAGCCCCACCTGCGCTGCCGCTGGTCCCCCCAGTGCCGCCGCCGCCAGATGTGCGGTGGGCCCCCGTGCATACGCCGCATGCTCCGCCAACGCTGCGGCGGCATCAGCCTCCGCTGCCTCAGCGTGGCGCTGCCACAGGCCACCCCCATTGATCAGCCCAGCCCAACGGCGGCAGGTGGCCTCCGCTGCAGCCAGGGCAGATGGCGGCAGGCTGGCCAGCACCAGAGCCAGCAAGTCGTCCCCTGCGCGGCGGCGGAGGCGGCGAGTGCACAGCTTAGGGAGGCGCCGGAGGGGCCGGCAGCGCAGGCAGGATCTCATAGAAGTCCTGCTGCCTCGCCGAGTCGCTCGCTGCCTTCGCACCCAGAGGCACTCCCTGTGATCGCGGGTCCATGCTTGAATGGTGCCGAACAGCGACTGCTTGCCGCCTGCCGATAAAGGGTGAGCGCCTGCATACAATTCACGGTTGAGATATTGCGAAAAGAGTCCTGTGACTGGGGTGTGGGGGCACGCGAGCGCAGCGTCGCAGCATGATGCCAGGCACCTCGCCGCCGAGTGCTTGGGCAGGGCCAGTGCTTGCGGGTAGCATGTAAGAGTACAACAGTATGATGGCAGTGCAGAACAAGTATCAAGTGCGAAACCGATGGTGGGTTGGTAAGCAAGCAGCTCGGCAGCGCCACTCGGCCCGGCAGCGGCGGGCCCGTCGGCCCGCCCGCCTCGTCACGGCGGCAGCGAGCGGCGCAGGAAGAGCTGTACCGCATATTCGTACAGCGCCATGTCCTGCAGGTTTGCCGCCGCTATCGCGCGCCGCACCTCTGGGGGCACGCGGGGCTTGGGGGTGGCGTTGAGGCGCCCGGTCTCAGCTGCCGCTTGGAGCTCCGCTGCACGGCGCAGCACGTCGGCGCTGGGCCACCCCGCAGCCTCTGCCAGCTGCACCAGCGACTCTTCCATGAACTCCTGCTGGGAGATGGAGGCGACTTTCTTTTGCCGGATAAAACGAGTCGAAAGGAACGAGAGAGGCATGCGGGCTGGCCATGAGTAGGTTGGGGGCGACAGACCAGGCAGCGCTGCAAACGTGGCACATGTGTGGGCACCCCATGCCTGCAAGAGCGGCCCGTGTGGGGCGGCAACAGCATGATGGCAGCAAGAGCCGCCAAACAGGCTTGGGCCATGAAAGCGGGGCAGCAGCGCCTCACCGCGAGCACGACGACGCACACGCGGGCCAGCGCGCGCATCGCCGCCGGCAGCCGCTGCTCGGGCGGCGGCGGCGCCGCCGTGCCCGGCCAGGCGCAGTGCCGCGCGCCCGCCAGGTGCGCCGTCATCAGGTTGTTTGAGTCTATGGGGTTGTCGGCGACGAAGCGCAGCAGGCCGGAGAAGTCGGTGTCGTTGGCGGGGCGGTAGCCCTCCAAAAACGGGCCCCCATCTTCAAAGAGTAGTAATAGCCGCTGATGACGCGCTCCACGGGGTGCCGCAGCGCGGTCAGCGTCAGCGTGCGCCCGTAGTCCACGCCGACCGCCGCCACGAACGCGGCGTCCTGGTGGGTGGCAAACCCCGAGCACGTGCGCGTGAAGGCGGCGCGGGTGGCCTGGAACAGCGCCGCGTGCGCCGGCCCCGGCTCGCCGCCGCCGCAGTTGCTGAACAGCGGCGGCAGGTCGTCGCCGGGAGCGTCGCCCCAGCGGCACCACCGCCCGGCCCGCTCTCCGGCATCAGCGCCTGGAGCAAGAAGTGCAGCAGCGTGCCTGCGGGAGTGGGGAGTGTTAAGGGAAGAGCGGGAGTGAGGGTCAGCGGGGAGATGGGGGAGCAGCAGCGGCAGGCAGCATGGCGCAGACGGGATGCTTGGCAGGAGAGGGGGGCGGAGAAAGGCTGCTGCCAGGCATGCGGCTGGTGGAGCCGTCTGTGCGACAAGTCTCGGCTGCAACCGGACAGGGATACTGCCGAGGGCTCACCCGCCGTCTTCGGGACATGGATGAACACCGCGCTCTGAATGGGCTGGCCAGCAACACGGGCTGGACATTGCCTGACGTCTTGGACCTGATGCGACTCATCTAGATTGTCCAGCTGCAGCCCTGATCCTGCATGGCATCGAGCGCAAAGCAGCAGGTGAGCGAGCGTAGGCAACGGCCGTCCTGCCTGACACATTCGGGGCTCCCCGACACGGCTTTGCATGATGCTCATGGCTTGCTTAAGGATGAAGCTGCGATACGAAGTCGCTATTTGCTGGCGTGAAGGGTGTGCAGGCAGTCGCTCACTGCGGGTTTGAACAGCGGTCTCTGCCTGCGTTGCTGCAACCGTACTGCTGCTTTGCTTGCCCACATGGTACGCCAGCGTAATTGTGATCACAAGCGCTAAACATCCCAGAGCGGGCTGCAGGCGTGGGACAGCGCGCCTGCGGACCAAGCCCGCAGCGCTGCCATACAATGCACCCTTTTGAGCCATCAAATCAAATTGCTGCTCGACTATGCAGTACTATGCCAGGGTGCAGGGCATGCATCTCGCCAGCCAGGATGGCGGCGACGGCGGGACGGCAGCGCTGCTCCCTGAATGCCTTACGACAAGGTGAAACGCAATCACATACATGTTTGTCAAGTACACATAGTGTATATGCTCAGGCGGCAGGGCGCCAGGTACCCAACTGTTCACCGCACCCGGCAATCAGCCCGGGCCGCTCGGCGGACGTGGGATGGCGACGCCGGCAGCACCACGCCCAGCCCCGGTGGCCGTCACCCATTGGCGAGCAGCGAGCGCTGCAGGAACAGCTGTACCGCGTACCCGTACAGCGCCATGTCCAGCTGGTTTGCCTGCTCGATGGCCTGCCGCACCTCCAGCGGCACCTTGGGCTTGGGGGTGGAGTTGACCCGCTCCTGCCCCTTGGCCGCCGTGAAGGCTGCCTCCTGCTCCGCCGCCAGGCGCAGCACGCGGCGGCTGGACCAGCCCGCCGCCCGCGCCAGGCGCACCAGCGACTCGTCCATGAACTCCTGCTTGCGCCATGGATGAGAGGAACAACGACCGAGTCACGACCGTCGGGACATCAGGACCAGTGATTGCTGGGATAGCAGGGCGGCACGACCCAGCTTTGATGCAACGCAGGACTGAGGACTGGAGAGGAAGGAGGGAGGGAGCGCCACGCTTGGTTAGCCCGCGGCGCAAGGCAGCATGGGTTGCTCACCGCCAGGACGAGGACGCACACGCGCGCCAGGTTCCTCTTGGCCGCCGCCAGCCACTGGGCCTCGGGCGGCGCGGGCGCGATGCCCGGCCAGGCGCAGTGCCGCGCGCCCGCCAGCACGAGCGTCATCAGGTTGTTGCCCCTGGCGGGGTTGTCGGCAACGAAGCGCAGCAGGCCGGAGAAGTCGGTATCATTGGCGGGGCGGTAGCCCTCCAGGAACGGGGCGTTCACTCGCAGGGAGTAATAATAAGCGCTAATGACGCGCTCCACGGGGTGCCGCAGCGCGGTCAGCGTGAGCGTGCGCCCGTAGTCCACCCCCACAGCATCAAAGTAGGCCACGTCCTGGTGTCCCGTGATTCCGCTGCAGTTGCGTGTGAACACGCGCCGTGTGGCCTCGAACAGCGCAACATGGTCGGGCCCGGGGTCGCCGCCGCCGCAGTTGTTGAACACGGCGGGCAGGTCTCGGTCCGGGCCCCAGCTGCACCACCGCCCCGGGCCGCTCTGCGGCAGCAGGCTGCGCAGCGCAAAGTGCAGGAACGTGCCTGCCCGGAGGAGGAGGAGCAGGGGGCCAAAGAGCCGAGGGGTGAAGCAAAGAGGGCGCAACACAGGCCGCCAGCATGGCAGCACCGGCTGCCGCTCGTTGAACGACAACTGAGTTGTGACTGAGGCGTTGAAGCAGCTGTCCTTCTCGCCGCAATACTTGCCACACTCTTTGCACATTTTGCAACACTCACCTGCGGTTTTGGGGATGTGGATGAACGCTACACTGTCAACCGGATGCCCGGGCCGTCGTGTGGGGCATTGCTGCTCATCCGCCGAGCTCTGCAGCCCAGCACCTGCCTGTCCAGGCAATTGCAGCTCTGCGGGCATGGAACAAACCCGCACAAATTAAACATGCTGGGAGCGCTGCCAGCGTTCCTGGCAGCCCAGCTTGGGCACCAAATCATGATGAAGCACATGGCGGCACCGCCCGCGGCAACAGCGTCGCAAGTTGGCTTCGGCTGGCAATGGGGCCGTTTCCGAATGCAGCTTGTTTAGTTTCGCACCTGTTTCTAGCAGCACGTTGCGTCTTTGAGTGCGCAAGTCCTCTGCAACTCGGCTGGCGATGGCTGCTCCGCGGCGGTGCCATGCAATCAACCCCACAAATACAGCGGCTACTGGCAGAAGACGCGTGGCTGCTCTTTGCAAAGGGCGCCGCCGTGGGGGAGGTCCCATGGCGTTCAACAACTTGTGTGCGTGCAGCCCTGAAGGCTTCTTGCTGGCGAAAGAGACGACAACATACACAATGGCAGCTGCACAGTGGTCACGAGGAAGAATGGAGGGCCCACAGGGGTTCAAACCGGCTGGCGCCTGGCCACGTCACCGCCCAGAGCGAACATGCAAAGATGCCCCCACCAATATGAACGGCGTCCAGGGTTGGTCGAGATGCAGGCGATCGCTATTACCGCTGACGGGCGTTGAGGAACACGGCAACATGGTGGCAAAGGCCCTGCGGAGACGTCGCCTGCCGCCGCTCCAAGCAGGACGGTTGCAGGAGTGGTGAATGTGGGTTCTGGGCGGCCAGGCTTGCTTTAAAGTTTGATCTGCGTGCTATGCAAAAACAGCACAGATTGAGCACGCGATGCATGTGTGCCAGGCGAGGCAGGAGCAGCAGGACAGCGGAGCGAGGTGCACGCTGCGCCCCTCCGGCCTCCCACCTCAGCACGAACCCCCGCTTAGCGCGCTTGCAGGCCTGGGGAGCCGCTTTCTTCAGACTTGCACGCAGTACATTCACATTCGAAGCCACTCCCTCTTGCAAGCTACGCTCGCCCATGTCGGTGCAAAGACTTGCGGATAGCAAGGCCGCGCGCCGCTGACGACCTTTGTATTTGAAGTGACGCAGCTAGCAGCACCCCGCGTTGAGGTCGAGTGTCAGTGCCGGGGCTTTTGGTTTTCCCCAGATCGTGGGCTGCGCCGGGGGCCTGCACCTGCTCATCCATTATAGGAGCAGTACCAGTTAGGTGAGGGGCGGCCGCACTTGTTCACACCGCCGGCAGCCGCGCTGCCGGTCCTTGCAGGCCTGTGCCGCCGCTGCGGCGACAAGGCCGTTGGGGCTGCAGCGCGCTCTAGCTCAACAGCAGCGCCCGCGGTTTGTCCTGTGCCACAGGTCAGGTCCAGCAAGCTAGCCTTGCGCAGCAGCCATGGCGTCACGGCAGTCCACGCCCCCCGCCAAGCCCCGCAGCGGCAGCCTCGCCCTCTCGTCAGGCTCTGCTGCCCTGCTGGCTGCGCCTTCGCCTCCGCCGCGCGCCGGCCCCGGCCCCGAAAATTGAGCGGCCCCCGCACGCCCGAGACGGCGCCCGGGCCGCCGGGGGCTGGCGTGGCGGCGCGCGCTGCGGCAGCGCCACGCCGCCGTCGGATGACGCCCTCTCGCTCGCCTCGGGCACCACCGCATCGTTCAGCTCCGCCGCCGACGCCGCCCTCTTTGCCCCCGCCTCCACCGAGGACGCCGTGCACGCCGTGCCCTCCCTGCTCAGCCAGCTGCTGTCGGGCGCACCGACGAGCAGGTGGGTGCTGGATAGGGGCGCCGCGGCGCCTCGCTCCGCTGCCCTCCCATGGTCGGGATGCAGCGCTCGCCGTCCCTGGCTCGACCGCCGCAGAACGCTTCCTGCTGCCCGCCTGCGGCCACCCACCAACAATTTAATGGAAAACTTATGAAAATCATGCCCTACACCCCCACCAGCCCTCGCCCCTCAACCCATCAAGAAGAAAGAACGCAAACTACCCCCCCACCCACACACACACACGCCCCGCGCACGCAGGTGCTGGCCGCCCGCAAGCTGCACGCCTACTGCCGCGCGGCGGGCGGCCGGTGGAGGCGGCCATCGCCGGCGCCGGCGGCGTGCACATGCTGCTGATCATGCTGGACTCTCTGGACCGCGGCCTGCGCGACGTGTGCACCCGCATACTCACCGACCTGGCCGCCGACGACGCCGTGCGGTGCGCCCGCCCCGCGCTGGCCTGCCCCGCCCTCCTGGCCTGCCTGGGCCTCCCTGCGGTCTGCGGCTGTGCCGGCAGGAAGCGGATGCTGCTGCTGCAGCGCCGGTGCCGCTAGACAGCTTCCAGGCGCCTTGGGCTCAAGCCGCAGCAGCCCAGGCCGGCGCTTGTGCGCCCACGCGAAACTCACACAAACCTTATCATGCACTTGCGCACCCGGCCGCGCACACACACCACAACAGCTTCCACCCTGTTCCCCTCCTCCCCTGTCCCCCCCAGGTCTGAGATCCTAGGCTCCCGGGCGGTACCGCCAAGGTCATCCAGCTGATGTACCGCGGCATCCTGGACGGCCAGGCCTCCGCCGGACGCTTCCTGGAGCTGCTGGCGGGCAGCCGCAGCCCGGCGGTGCAGGTGCGGGCCGCTCCATCCGTCCGCTGCCTTGTGCGGCTTGCAGTGAGGGCGGTCGGCTGGCACAGGCACAGTAGCAGGCGCGGGCGCGGGCAACTTGTGGCTGAGGCAGGGGCTGCCCGGGCGGCAGGGCTGCCTTGCGAGCAGGGCTGCCCCCGCGTAGCGGCAGCGCCCTTGCTCTTCGGCCTCGGTCTGGCAATGCCCAGCCCCCTTGCCTCCCACTTTGTCCGAGCCGGCCGGCGGCTGCTGCTGCACACCAGTCCTTTGAGCTTCCTGCACTGCTGCCCGCGGCGGTTTTCTGCCCTCACCCAACCCTCCTGCTGGCGAGACGCGCGCGCCCACACGCTCGTGCCCGTCTCCCTTTCCTGCAGGCGGCGCTGTGCCACGCGAAGGTGGTGCCCATGCTGTGCCGCACGCTGCAGTCGGCACCCACGCCCAGGGCCCGCGGCGCAGCCCTGTCGGCGCTGCAGGCGAGGCCTGCGCCGCCGCATCAGCAGCCCCTCTGCTCCGCTGCCTGTGCTGCCCGGCTTCTGCCCCCTGCAATGGTTATATGCCGGGCAGGCTCCCCTACTACCCGCCCCTGACCCCGGGCGCTCACCGCGCCCCCCCACCCCCTTCCAACTCAACCACAGGCCTTCTGCCGCCAAGACCCTGGCAATCTGCGCAAGCTGGTATGGAGCAGCGGCGTGGAGGCGCTGGTGGGGGTGCTGCAGTCAGGTGCGTGGTGGAGAAAGGGAGGTCGGGCCAACGGTCCGGCAGACCCTGCTGCACGGTGGCGGGGGCGGAGGGGGCGGCGGCGCTGTCCCTGCCCTGGTTCCTGGCCTGTTTGGCCAGGCTTGGCTAGCTGGACAGTCTTGCTGAAGGCCGGCTGCCCCTGCGCCCCCTGCCGCCGTGCAGGCGACTCCCCCGCTGCGCACCACGCCGCGGCGCTGTCGCTGCTGGGCTCGGCAGCGTCGCTGGGCGGGGACGCGGCCACCGCGCTGGCCACGCCCGCGGCCGTGGCTGCGCTGGCGCCCTTTGTGGGCTCCCGGGCACGCCGCTCCAGATGCAGGCGGAGGCTGCCTGCGTGCTGGCTGCTGCTGCGGCGGCGGCGCACCAGCGGGCGGGAGTGCAGCAGGCACTCACTGATCTGCTGCTGCCGCGGGTCCTGGAGATCGTGCATGAGGCAGCGGCAGATGCAGAAGGGCAGGAGGAGGAGGAAGCAGGCCTTGGAGCCCTGGGCGGCGACGGCGGCGGCGACGGCGGCTCGCGGCGGCGCCTGCGGACCGCCGCCGCCGCCGTCGTGGCGCAACTGGCGGCGCGGGACGCCGAGTGCTGCCACGCTCTGCTGCTGCACGCCCGCCTGCTGCGCGCCACGGTGGCGATGCTTGTCGCCGCGGGGCGCTACGCCGCGGCGAGAGAGTTGCTACAGGCAGCCCACATGTATGCGGCCTCTCTGGGCGCCACCGGCAGCAGCTGCCGTGCAGCCGGCGGCGCTGTTCCCGCGTAGCGGGCAGAAGGAGCTGCACCTTGGCAGTTGACGCCCCGTGATTGCCCCGTGAACCAATCCCCGTCATCGTTATTGTATTCCAGATGTCTGCCAAGCGGCAGCTAGGCCAGCCGCATGTTCTGTCCAGCCCTCCAGGTGGCTCGCTCACCCCACTCGCGACCAGGCCCTCCCTGCACTGCCCTCTGCCGTCATTCCCTTCCCCCGGATGAACCCTGTGCCCCTTCACCCGAGAGACAGTTTCACCCCCGCGACTTGCACGCTCCCAACGCCAGTTGAATTTGTTTGTTTATGACGCACCGGCTTCTGAGTTCATTTCCTCACACTGCAACACAAGCTTTACGCAGCATTCACCTCGACCCAGCTGGGTTGAGGCCAGCCACAGGAAAGCAGCTGAGCTCAGGGCTGGGCGGCTGCGGGCGCCCAGCCCGCCGGCCGCGGTGCGACGTTGCTGGCCGGCGGCCGATACGTGCTGTCTCTGCCGCTGCTGCGCACAGCCACGTGCTTCAGGCCCGGCTTCTCGGCCTCCAGGTAGCCCTCGGCATCGGAGTTGGCAGGCACTGCATGCAGCATGCTTCCTGGGTGGGACAGCGGCGGAGCCTCAGCCACGAGGGAGAAAGGGGCCAGCGGCAGCGGCGGCGCTGGCCAACCGGACAAGGCAGAGCAGCGGTGGCGCGCCATCGCCCACCATACGGCTTGTGGAGCGGCCCGAATTTCTTGGCGAGCTCGTAGGACATGCTCGGTGTCCGCCTCGGGCAGGAGGCGAGGAGGTTCCGAGGTCGGCGGCGTGTGGCTTGCAGATCCTGGGAAATGATTACCTGCTCACACAGCAAGATGAAAAAGAAGAGCCTCTGCCAGGGTCAGCATGCAGGTTGGCACAGGGTTGGCGAGATGGCCTGGTGGCAGCGGGACAACGGCATGGGCCGCTTCATGCCCCTGAAAGGTGAAGCCTGCCGTTTGCTGAGTTCCTGGTGCATTTCTGTGCCTTGCGTAAGTTACCTCCGGCCGAGGGTCGGCCGGCCGCTCATGGCACACCCTCAGGAGTGGCTCGCCGTCGCCGCTCAGCGGCGTGGCAACCCAGAGGAAAGGGGTGGCAGCACAAGAAGAATGGCTTCATAAGCAGAATACCACCTGCACGCCTCGTCAGATGCACCTCCACCTGCCGCATGAGTCTGGGCGCCAGCACGCAGCCCTCACAACAGGCGGCTCTGGGAGTGACGGCGGCCGCTTCTTGTGACTAGCTCGGCCATCCCGCGGCCTGCAAGCAAGCTAAGCTGCCTTCCTTGGGCTGATAGGTTGAAGTCCCGCTGCAAACAGAGCGTTGGAGGAACATGGGTGGAGAGTCGTTCTGGGATGCTGATGTGGCGGCGGCGCGACCTCCCCCTCCTCCACACCGGCCACATGGACACTTTGATGTGAAGATCCCGCCATTGGAAACCCCATGCTTGTAATGAAGGTCGGGGCGCGGCCATCACAACTTGCGCGCCGGCGGCTCTGAAGCCTACCCCGAGCAATTGCGTGCTACATTACTGTTCACGAACCATTGTGAGCCTCAGAACACCGAGGGGGCGTTTTCCGGTCGGCGCCGCCATTGCAGCGTGCTCTTTGACGCCGCCTGGTGGCCCCTCGGCCGACCTTCTGCCGCCACCATTTTGCAGGTTGTGGCTTTCGGAGACATCCCACCTCAGGGTCGGTGCACACCGAGGTCAGGCTCGGGCTAGGCAGCGCGTGCGGCGGCATGCGAGCGCCGGCTGAGGGTCTCTCTGGCTCCCCCCGTGCTCAGCCGCTCACGAGCAGCAGAACGGCCCTGCACGCAGCCACAAAGATGCAGGATGGGCAAACGCGCAGCAGAAGCAGCACTGCGGCAAGCCTGTAGCCCCCACCTCGTGCACGCGTCTGCAGATGGGTGCTGCGGCCGCCCGCAGCGTTGCAGCGCCCTGCAATCTGCAGGAGCAGCAGCCACAGCCGCAGCAGCAGGCCGACGACGGCTGGCAGGACAGCAGCGGGTGCCAGCCGCCGAGCGCCAAGCGGCGGCGCGGCGAGCTGTCGCCGGCGGCGGGCGGCGGCAGCGAGCCCAGCTCCCCGCTCGCGCCTCCGGCCGCCACCGCAGCCGCTGCACAAGCGGCAGCCGTGCCCCTGGCCAACGGCGCAGCGCTGAGCAGCCTAAAGACAGAGGAGGAGGCGGCGGCGGCGGCGGCGGCGGCGGCGGAGGCAGCGGTGGCGACGCCACAGCAGGAAGCCAAGGCGACCGCCGCCGTGGCGCCAGCCTTGGCTGAGGCAGCGGCGTCGGGGCCCTCCCCCTCCCCTTCGCCGCCCCTGCCTCTGGGAGCGGCGGCAGAGGCAGCGGCGGCGGCGGCAGAGCAGCATTCCACGCAGCACCTGCTCACCACCCAGCGGCCCCCTCTGCCGCCCGCCGCCGCCGCGTTGAAGCAAGAGCAGCTGCAGCACGGCCATTCCCACCCCCAGCAGCAGCATTCAGCAGCGGGAGCAGCAGACGGCGCCTCGGCTCCTCCCAGTCGCGCTGCGAGCGCTGCGGGGCGAGGGCGGCGGCGCCGCCGCCGCCGCCTCGTGCTCCTCCTCCCAGGCAGCCGCTGGGTGCGACCCCCGGCCTGCGTCGAGGGCAGTGAGCACTGTCAGCCTCACTCATTCCGAGGCCGAGATGCTGCTGGCTCTGGGCACGCCGCGAGAGGCAGCCACAGCAGACACCGCCTCCGCGGGCGGCAGCGACAGCCCGCCAGCCGCCGCAGCGGCGCCGCCGACGACAGCGCTGAGTGCCCCAGCGAACGTCGGCGCGGCAGCCGCGGCAGCAGCGCAGGCCGCAGTGGCGGCTGCGGCGGCGGAGCACGCTGCGGCCGACCGCGCGGCCATGGCGGCAGCCGCGCAGCGCTGCTGCCGCCGCCGCCGCCGCGCATTTCGACGGCGCGGCCAGCGGCACCGGCCGGCGGCAGCCTGCTGCCGCATCGTCCCCCGGTTTCCCTGGCAGCTGCGGACTGGGAGGCAGGAAGCACGCCGCGTGGCGGCGGCGGCACCCCTCGCTCGGCACGAGCCGGCGGCACGCCCAAGCGCGGCACCCCCGCGGCGGCACCACCCCGCGGCGGCGGCACCCCCAAGCATGCGCGGCGCGGCGGGCCGGGCGGCGGCGGCGGCGGCGAGCCGCGCCCTCCGCTGCCCCCGCCGCCAAGACCGCCGCCTACATTGGCGTGCGCAAGCGCCCCTGGGGCTCCTTTGCCGCCGAGATACGCAACCCCCACACCGGGCGCGCGAGTGAGGAGGGCCGCTGCTTGGCTCGCCGTCGATGCATGTCCTTTGCCTGCTGCCGCTGCCGCTGCCAGCGGGGGGGGAGGCCCGCCTGCCCTGAGCCACCTCCTGCCCCTCCCTCCCCTTGCCACGTCCCTTGCGCCCTTCCAACAAAGCACACGCACACACTCGCTCCCCTTCCAAGTCCCCAGCACAGAAACACCCGTATGCTATTCGTTGCTCCGTCCAGCAATTGCACTCTGCCTGCCGCCCCGCCTTAAACACACACACGTACCCACCCTCCTCGCCACCCCCAACCCCCCGCAGGTGGCTGGGCACGTTTGAGAGCGCGGAGGAGGCGGCTGTTGTGTACGACATCCGCAAGCGCCAGATCAAGGGCCACGCCGCCAAGTGCAACTTCCCGCCCTCGACACGACCGGCCCGCTGGGTGCGGCGCCGCCCGCGCCGCGCTGCGCTGTCCCGTGCTGCGGGGGCTGCGCTGTCCTGTGCTGCGCTGTCCCGTACTGCGGGGGGCTGCGCTGTCCTGTGCTGCGCTGTCCCGTGCTGCAGGGGGCTGCGCTGTCCTGTGCTGCGCTGTGCCGTGCTGCGCTGTCCCGTGCTGCGGGGGCTGCGCTGTCCCGTGCTGCGCTGTGCCGTGCTGCGCTGTCCCGTGCTGCGCTGTGTGCGCAGACGCATGCGCACCTGCCTGCCGCCCAGCCCGATGACCTGCTGCACTGCTCTGCCTCCTACCACAAACGCACACCACATTCCCCTCACCTCCAATGCACACCACACTTTGCCCTTGCCACTGAAACAGACACCGCCCACGCCACCGCCGCCGCCGCCCTGCTGCAGTCATGAGAGAGATCTGCCCCAAGGGCATGGGCGGCGCCGACCGCATGCCCGTCTACCTGCCCGAGAACTGGCCGCAGCAGCTGATGCAGCTGCAGCCGGGGCTGGTGGTCGCCGCACCCGCGCCCCCGCCGCCGCCGGCACCCCCGGCGCCTCCGCCGCCGCGGCCGGCGCCGCGGCCGCCAGCCTCAGCGAGAGCAGCAGCGGCGGCAGCGGAGCTGCCGTGCTGCCGGCGGCGGGCGCTGCGGCCGGCCGTGCGGCAGCCCAGGCGGCGGTGTGCAGCCCGCGGCGGGCGGCGGTGCCTGCGCTGCCGATTGCGCCGCTGCAGCTTCCGGTGCTGCCCGCCCCGTGGTGCCGCCCATCTTGACGGTACAGCCCATCGGGCGGCCCGGCAGCGCCGCCGCGGGCGCGCTGCCCACTTCGCCCTCGCTGGCGGCCCTGGTTGGGGGGCACGCCGCGGGGCGGCGGCGGCGCCGCCGTGCTGCCGCTGGCGGTGCCCGCCCTGCTGGCGTTCCACGAATGCGAGCGCCAGGCCGGCACGCCCTCAGCGGCGGCGGCGGCGCTCACTCCGCACGCGGCGCTCGCCCGCTCCGTGGCCGCCTCCGCGTTTGCCAGCCTGAAGCGGCAGCTGGACGGCCCGCCCGCAGCGCCCTCCTCCCTGCCAGCCTGCTCCCCCGCGCGGCAGCCGCAGCAGGGGCGGCAGCAGCAGAGCCGCTGCGCGCCAGCAGCAGCAGCAGCCCGGAGCCGCCGGATGCGCCGGCGCTGCCAGGCGTCCGTGCAGGGGCGCGCGGCGTGGAGGCGGCGACGTAGGCTGGGCGCCTGCTGTCGGAACGGAGCACGCTTCGTCACCTGCGCCAGCGCGCTTGGCCGCAGTGCCAAGTGCTCGGTCCATGCACCCCTTACGGCGTGCAGCAAGTTTTTCGACGGGCTGGTACTTGCAGCCCCTCCTCGCTCCTCCCACCTGCTCCCCCGCTGTTCTGCAGCCCCGGTTTTGGGGCATCGCTCTTTCTGGCTTTCTTCTCCCCCTGCCGTGCTGACGCTGCGGCCCTGACCTAACCTGCTGGCCTCGCTCGTCCCTGCTGCTTTGGGGGACCCTTTTTCCCAACCTCCAGCTCTCAAATCCAGCCCTCCGTGCCGAATCAACCCCGCTTCCTTTGACCCAGGCCGCCTGCCCGGCGTTCGCTGCAAGCCCCGTTGCTGCTTGCCGCACCGCTGGCACTTGCGCCGCTGGTCATCGCAGAATTCCCCTTTCAACCCCCCCCAACCCCCTTCTTCTGGTTTGCTTGCTCTTTCCTTTGCCTGCTGCGCGCTTTAGGTGCCTTCCTTGCTTTTAAACACTGGCACTGCCAGGGCGGCTGTCATACACTCGGCAATCGGGTGGGGATGGGTTGAGAGCGGCGGCTCTGCCGCCGTCGCTCGTATCGACTCTCAGTGTCGGCTCAAAAGAATTCAGCAGGGGTGGTGCATTGCAGGCGTGGGCGTTTCGCGTGCACTTGGCACAGGAGATGGGAGTACAAAACCGGCGGGCAAGGATGTGGGATGGTGCGGGGGTACAGATTGGAGGGAATACAACATACAGCACAGCCGCCGGTTTTGATTATCGGGCAGCATCACGGTTTGGGAGGGGCAGGCAGCCCCGGCAGGCCCCTCATTCTTTCTTCTCCCTCTCCTCTGGCTGCGGCTCGGCATCGCCGCCGCTGCGGGGGCCGAGGCGGTCCACCGCCGCTCGCCGCGCCTCTGCCCGGCCCTCCCGCTCCTTGAGCACATTCTCGGTCTGCGGCACAAAGCACGGGGGGAGGAGGGGGAGGTCATGCGCAAAGCCACGGCTTGTGGCTTGCCGGCGCACAGGGGCCCGCTCGCATGTGCCCTGTTCCATGCAGGCTGTGCGGCTGTGGGCTGGGCGTGCGCGCATGCAGCACCGGCCGAACCAACCCCGCTGCGGGCTGCGGCGGCGCTCGGGCAGGCGCCGCGTCTCACATTCTTGATCAGGCCCCGATAGGCGACGTAGTTGGCCGACGTGTAGAACAGCACCCCTGCCAGAAGCTTCAGGGAGGAAAGCAGCGCCAGCAAGGGTCGGGCAAGCCGCAGCAGCAGCGGCGTAGCGTCAAAGCGGCAGCGTAGCGGCAAACCGGCAGCGGCGGCGGCCGCTGGGTCAGGCTCACCATGCGCACAACAGAGGGCACTGACAGGAAGGAGAAGAGCTCCGAGCGCACGGCCAGCGTTCCCGCCCGAGAGGCGGGGCGAGGCCTGGCTGCCTGCCGCCGCTGGAGCAGCGGGGCGAGGGGCTGGCGGAGGCGCCGTGCCGGCAGAACGCCGCTTCCGCGAGGGGCGGTGGCAAAGGCGTCGGCAATGGGGGCGACGGCGAATGCGGGCATGATTCGGCGTCCTAGGGCGCTGTCGAGCGGATTGGTCGGCGAAGGAGAGTGTCGTGACGGTGCCAGCAGCAAGTCGTTTCAAGTTCGCGCAGACAAGACGTCGTCGGCAGGTCCGGCGTTGGCTGAAAGAAGCGCGGCAGGAGCATGCAGTATGCACGAGCCTCATGTAAGCTGGCATGCTCGCACATTGTGTGCAAGCTTCGCCCGCGTGGCGCTTCCCGGGGCCCGCCGGCGCCCGGCAGGGTCAGCCAGCTGCGCTTCCCCTCATACGGAAAACCTTGTCAACAGCCATATAACACTTTAAACCACTATGCTGCCGTGTGAATGATGCCTGTTCCTCTGGTTTCTCCACCCTGCCAACATTGCGGCCTCTTCACCGCTGCCGCCCACCACACCCACTTGTGCAAGCTTCAGCTCCTCCTGCCCTACCTCTGCAGATTAAGGCCGCGATCGTTTCAGCTTGATCTCTGAAGTGATTCAGCTCCTGGCAGCACCTCAGGAAAGGCGCCAGCTCAGCGTGCCCAGCAGTCAAGTCTTGGCCGCACCTACTCATCTGGGGGCAACGGTAGTGCGTGCCCTGCACAACACACACATAGCCCCGTTACTCAACTAGCCGATAATGTATTTACGTTGTGTTGAGGGAGCAAATAGAGCAGCGGGGTGCAGCCAGCCTGCGTGTAGCATGCGGCCGCAGTGCTGGCAGATGCGCTGCAGCTGCAGCAGCGCGCTGAGGCGCCAGCGCTGGCGTGGCTACCGCAGCTTCAGCCAGCGAACCATTGAAGGCGGTTGTTTCCGAGCCGTTTCACTCTGGTGCGTGAAGCGTCAATTTAGCCCGAACACGTACCCAGGAGTGGCATGTTGAGATCCTCGCCAGGCAGTTGACGACGGTAGGCAGTCTCTGCGGCGGTCATCGCTCGCATTCGTCCTGATAGTGACACACGACCGCTGCGGGGACCACCAACTGCGGAACGGAGGTGCTCCGAGCTCGAGGGCGGGAGGTCTTGCACAGCCTCTGCAACTGACAGCCCGATGAGAAGCCGCATGCGGTTCCACAGATTTGCGGCGCTGCTCACGCTGCTCCTAACCTTGACAGCCCACGCCAGGTATCTGCCGCTGCCACCGCCGCCGCCGCCACCAGCCTCGCTTCATCCGCCCGCCTCTCCTGAACATTCAGCCCTTCTCCGAGTCTAGCCAGTAGCACAACGTCTTTCCCCACCACCCTGCTCGCAGTGCTCAGGAATCAGCGCCCCCTCGGCCACCCTAGCCGTGCTTCTGGGCGTGCTGCGCCAGCTGGCGGCACCCCGCAGGCTCTCCCCGCAGCAGCACCAGCCAGCTCGACGCAGCAAGCCCCCGCAGCCGCGCCCCAGCAGCCTGCCGCTGCCAGCCCCGAGCAGCGCGCCGCTGCCGGCCCCCTCAGCCGCCCGACGGGCCCCGCGCCCGCCCGGCGCCCGCCCCGCTTCCCATGCCGCAAGCAGTTCGCGTGCACGCCGACTCCGCTCTGCCGGGCTGGGCCTTCCTGCCGGCCAAGGAGGAGTGTGGGGGGCAGGCGCGGCAGCAGGGCGAGGCGGCGACGAGCGTGGCGGAGGCCGCCGCCGCCGGCCGCCGCCTGGACCTGATGCTCTACGGCGACTCCATGACGGCTTCTTTCCACCAGGAGGGCAGCTTCCAGCGGCACTTTGGCGACCTGCAGGCCCTGCCCCTCGGCATGTGCGGCTCCTCTGTGGGCCACCTGGCCGCCCGCATCCTCGCAGGCGGCGAGCGGCCCGCGCCGCCGCCCGCGTCGCCGCGCTGCTCATCGGGGCCAACAACATCCTGCCGGAAAAGGGGCTGCCGCCGCCGGCTGGGCACCTGGACTGGCTGGTGGGCTGGATGCGCTCAGCTTGGCCGGACACACAGGCGAGTGCAGGGGTGCTTGTGGAGCAAGCGGCCGTGTGCGTGCTGGGGTGGTGCATGCGGGGAAGCGGCCGCGGCTGGCCAGCCCGCCAAAGGAAGGGCGGTGGCAGGCGGCCTTGAGCAGCAGCAGCCTCAGCGCTGCGAGGGCCCCTCGCGGGTTCTTGGGGGCCAGCGTTCGGGTGTGCTGCCGCCGCTGCCAGGGCCGTCCGCCGTTGGTGGCCCCTCTCACAGCCTGGGTTCCGCTCCCTCCACTGATCAAGCCCCGCCCCCCCACCCCCATGTACAACAGGTGGTCGTGCTGGGGCTGCTGCCCACGTCGTGGCGGGAGTTGGGGAGGATGTGGTACCGCAAACCAACGAGCAGTACGCTGAGCTGGCGGCACGCCACGGCGCCGCCTACGTGGACTGCGGCGCTGACCTGGACCCAACCGACCCCTACCTCTTCAAAGACGGGCTGCACCCCGCCTCCATGGGGCAAGACATATTCCTGAGCTGCGTGCGGCTGCAGCTGCAGCGCTACCTGGCCTGAGCAGCGGAGGCGACGGGCGACAAAGGGCAGCGCGGCCGGGGGCGGGCGGGGAGCTGCGGCGACAGGGTGGCGGAGCAGGCGCAGGGTGCACCCCGAAACGCAGCTGCTCGCCGGCTGCCGCAGCGCGGCTCTATTGGCGCAGGCGGCCGCAATGTCATTACCAGCGCATGCTTGCGAAGCCTTTCCGCAACAAACTGTCGCAACAAACAAGTTGCCAGGGCGCAGTGTAAAGCATCGCGCCAGGCGGCCGCACAGCCGGGCTCAGAACCCCGGGCAGGCGAGAGTAGAGGGAGTGCCACCAGCCTGCGCGGCTCCACACGCACGCGCGGCCCTCGCTCACATGCGGAAGACGCCGTAGCGGGAGCGCTGCGGGGGCGGTGCGCCGCGGCGGCGAGCGCCAGGCCCAGGACCGCGCGCGTGTCTTGCGGCGCGATCACGCCGTCGTCCCACAGGCGCGCGGAGGCGAAGGAGGGCTGCCCCTCCGCATCGTACCTGCAGCTTTGGAGAACCGGGGGAGGTTTGCAGCGAGAGGCGGGAAGGGAGGGGGGATGGGGGAGGGGGAGGGCTCGGCAGCCATGCCAGCCCCAGCCAGCCGCCTCCCACAACTCCAGCAAAGCAGGGTGACTAGACTCTCCCAGCCCCAGCCCCAGCCAGCAGGGTGCTGGGGTTTCAAGCAGGTGCAATGCCAGAAAAATACCAGGGGGATGCTGGGATTTCAAGCAGGTGCAACGCCAGCGCGAGCCAGCGGGATGCTGGGACGCGCAGGCATGATGCGCACGCGCCTGTCCCGGATGCGCCGCTTGAACTCCTCCTGCTCCTCCGCCGCCCAGGGCCGCCCCTCGCGCTGCCGCTTCTCGCTTTCCACAAGGTGCAGCACGGCGGCCGCCTGCTCGCCGCCCATCACGCTGATTCTGCGCGAGGCGAGCGGGGGGGGCTTTCTAATTGGGAGGGCGTCTTCTTGTGTAACCGATGCTGTGGGGGCTCAGAGAGTGGATCTTGAGCGGTGGGCAGGGCAGGGACGACAGAGCCGGAAAAGGCGGGGAGGGGCTGTGGGGCATTTCCCCCTCCGCCTTGGGCCATGTGCATGACAGGCTGCAGACGGAAGCACACCTCCGTCCCCACGTTGACCCCACGCCAGGCCTCCCTCCCCCACCAGTTCCCAGCCTCCACCCACCGCGCGTTGGGCCACATGAAGAGGAAGTCTGGCGAGTATGCGCGGCCGCACATGCCGTAGTTGCCGGCGCCAAAGGAGCCGCCGATGATGAGGGTCAGCTTGGGCACTGTGTGTGTGTGTGTGTGTGTGTGTGTGTGTGTGTGCCTGCCTGTGTGTGTGTGTGTGTGTGTGTGTGTGTGTGTGTGTGGCAAGGAGGGGGCTTTGGGGAGTTTTGTGGGAGGAGGTGGAAGGCATCGGTGGGCCTGATTCCAACACAGCTGCCCCCTCCCCCAACCGGGCCCTCACGTCGGCGTTGGCCACCGCCTGAACCATCTTGGCGCCGTCCTTGGCGATGCCGCCCGCCTCGTAGCGGCGCCCCACCATGAACCCCGTGATGTTCTGCGGTGTTGGTGCAGAGTGGGTGTGTGGGGGTGCGGGTGAGTGGGTGTTCGGCTTCTGCTTTCACGCTGGTCTGTAACTCGTCTGCAACCATTTGTGTGCCCAGCTAGCTCTTGTGCGGCAGCAAGCGCTTGTGCCCGCCAGCCGAGTGCGGGGCTGCCACGGCCGCCAGGAGGCAGCGGGCAGCCGGCAGCAGCTTGGGGTATGTTTGATGGGAGGGGTTCAGGCGCGGGAAGGCCGCACCTGCAGGAAGAGCAGCGGGATGCCTCGCTGCGCGCAGAGCTGCACAAAGTGGGCCCCCTTGAGCGCCGCCTCAGAGAAGAGGATGCCTGCCGGGAGAGACAGGGAGCGCATTAGTTGGGGAGAGACGGGGGGTGAAGCGGGGGGGGGGCAGCTGGATGCAGCTCGCGAAAAAACACGGTTCAGCCCCTCGCCGGCCATCTAGGCTTTGCTTCACCACGCCGCTCCAGCGACCGGAGGGGAGACATGCAAGGAGCGGCGCCCTTGTGCCAGGGCTGTCGCGCTGCGCGGTGCGGGCGGCGGTGGGCAGGGCGGCGGCGCACCGTTGTTGGCCACCACGCCGACGGGCATGCCGTAGAGGCTGCCAAAGCCGGTGACAAGGGTGCGGCCGTACTGCGAGAGGGCCGAGCCACGCAGGCAAGAGAAGGTTGGGAGAGATTGAGGTTGGTGCTGGGAGGAGCACTTTCGGCGAGGGCGTGGCTGGAGGCGGCAGCTCGGGGTGCGCTGTGAGCGGCCTGAGCCGGGAGCTGAAGCAGCCTCTGGCTCTGTGCACACACCCGCCCTTCCTTCCCCCTCGTCTCCCAACACGCAAACACCCCCCCCACCCACCATTCACCATTCACCCCGCCCCCCCGCCCCCACACCCACACCCACCCACCATCCACCGCGCCCCCCCCCCCCCACACACACACACACAAACTCAAATAACGCCCACCCACCTGCGCCTTGAACTCCTGGAAGCGGCTGCCGTCCAGCAGGCGCGCCAGCACCGCCCGCACGTCAAAGGGCTGCTTGGGGTCTGCGGGGATGACGCCTGCGGCGGCGGGGGCACCCACGGGAAGGCAGCCCGTGCTCAGATGAGTGCAGGCTCTGCTGTGTGCTGCTGTGCGTTGCGTTTGCGTCGCATCCCTTTCACTGCTGTCAAGGCAGGAGCCCCAGGATGCGATGTGTGTGTGTGTGTGGGGGGCAGTGTGTGTGGGGTGGGGGGTGGGGGGGCAAGCCGAGCCCAGCACCGGGCACCAACAGCACAGGCAAGCACCACACACCAGCAGCACAGGCAGAGCTGGCAAGAAGCAGCTGCTGCCACGCGCAGCTGCTTCCTCGTCACCCTTCCCCTGCCATGCAGCACCCACCGCGCAGCTGGTCGGGGGAAAAGCGGGGCTCCTCCCAGCGCGCCGCGCCGCCGCCGCCGGGCTGCCGCCAGGGCGCCGCCGCCGCTGCCGCAGCTGGGCCCAGGTGGCTGAGGATGCCTCGGGCCAGGCTCAGCGCGTGCTGCTCGTTCTCAGCAAGGTGGTCGGTCACACCTGGGGGCAGGGCAGCAGGAGGCCGGGAAGGGGCGGGAATGCCTCGGGAACCAGGGGCGGAGGGGGAGGGCTGAGACGGCTGGGAGGCGGGCAGCTGCCGCTGCCGCAGCCGCTCTGTTGCTGCGCCATCCAGCGCCGCCAGCAGCGGCTGCCATGGGGAGGAGCCAGCGAACGAATGGAAGCCTGCTCCCCCTCCCCAACCCCCATCCCCACCGCCCACTCCCACCCACCGCTGGTGCTGCAGTGCAGTTCGGCGCCTCCCAGCTCTTCAGCCGTGACGTCCTCCCCGTGGCCGCCTTGACCAGCGGCGGGCCGCCGAGGAAGATGGTGCCGTTGCCCCTGCCCACACACATGTTGCTCTCCGTCAGTACGCACTCGTCAAAATATGTGTGGTGCCAGCTGGACGAGCGGCAAGCGACCCGGGCAGGGGTGGTGTGCACGCACGCAAGAAAGCAGCGGCGGTGGCACATGCAGGCCCTTCGCGCAGGCCAGCAGGGGACGCCCGCGCTGGCGCCGCCGCCACGGGAGCGCCCTCACCTCACAATCACGCTTTCGTCTGCCATGGCCGGCACGTAGGCGCCGCCCGCGGTGCAGCTGCCCAGCACCACCGCCACTTGAGGGATGCCTTCAGCCGACATGCGCGCCTGGAGCAGCGGAGGCGGCAGGGAGCGGGAGCAGGGCCGGCTGAGCGCCGGGAGGCACTTTTGCGGGCCGTCACAACAGAGCAGCGGCGCTTGCTGCCGCTGTCGATCGCGCGCTGCTGCAAGAGGAGAGGTGGGCGGCTCCTGTATGGCAACGCGCCTGGTTGTAAAAGATGCGGCCAAAGTGGTCCCGGTCAGGAAAGACGTCCGCCTGGCGTGGCAGGTTGGCGCCGCCTGCAGGGCGGGCCAGACGGGGTGGGCCCAAGAGCGCGGTGTGCACGGGAAGGCGCACACGCGGTTGCAAGCAAGGCGCGCCACCGCTGCTGCCCACTCTTGCGCGGTGGGCAGCTTGCCGCCCGCCCTCTCCCTGCCCACAGCTTCGCCGACTTACATGCAACCCTGCTCATCCATCCGAGACGCACACAACCACACTTCTACCCCGCCCTCCCCCTCCCCGTCGCCCCCCCTCCCCAAGCCCCCAACCCACCCCAACCCCCACTCACCCCGAAAAACTACCACAACCCACCCCCTCCCAAACACACGACAAAACAAGAAACAGTCGCCCCCACCGCCCACCCACCCGAGTCCACCAGGTAGACGCAGGGCAGGCGGCAGCGGGAGGCCACCTCCTGCAGCCGCAGGTGCTTCTTCACGGTGATGGGGTAGTAGGTGCCGCCCTTGACTGCGGGGTGGAGGGGCGGTGTGTGTGTGGGGGCGGTGTGTGTGTGGGGGTGGGGGGTTCATGGTGTTGAGAAGGGCGGGTGCGGGTGTGGGGGCGTTGAGAAGGGCGGGTGCGGGTGTGGGGGCATTGAGAAGGGCGGGTGCGGAAGGGGGAGCGGGTGGCGAGAGAGGGTGCAGCGGGCGAGCTCGTCGGGGCCGGCAGCGCGGCAGGCGGCATTTCCGGGGCAGCAGCAGCAGCAGGCTGCGGCGGGCCAGCGGCTGCCGGGCCAGGACTGCGATCATAAGCTGCGCGAGCGGCAGGAGCTGCGGGGCGGCAGTGCCGGCGGTGCGAGCCCGGGTGCTGCTTAGCCGGCAGGGTGCGTAGCAGCTGGGGACTGCCACGGCCCGCCCTCCTCCCGTGCACCAGCCGCCGCCCACCGGTGGCGTCGTTGGCCACCACCGCCGTCAGGCGGCCATGCACTGCGCCGATGCCGGTCACGATCCCTCCAGCTGGCACATCCTCATGGCCTGCGGAGGGGGCGCAGCCCAGCAAGCAGCCTGGTACGTAGAACAGAGCACATCCCTTGCGTCCGTGGGGCGGGTCGTACAGCGACTGAACACATGCGTTTGTTGCAGGCAGGCCCCGAAGACTGCCGAAGCCTCTGACCGGAATTGCGGGCGACTGGCCCCCGCCGCACGTCAGCGATACGCGAGAGGCTACGCACCGTACAGCCCCCTGCCCGCCAGCTGGGACAGCTCCAGGAAGGGCGAGCCGGGGTCAAGCAGCAACTGAATGCGCTCCCTGCAGCGGGTTTTAGGCGGCACCGGAGCTCTCAGAAATAAAAGTGGGAGGCGGGCGCAGCACGCGGGCGCGGCATAGCCCTCGTCTGCGCCACTCAGGCCCTCAGCGCCCTGCCAGGCAAGCCGCTGCGGGGTGCCAGAAGGGAAGCAGAGGACGATGCCAGCCGCCCCCCCCAAAAAAAAAAAACGCCTCCCCAAATGCAGCGCTGGCCGAGCGCCCCATTCCGCCAAAAGCTGCGCCGCTGGATCACCGCGTGAGGGGTTGCCCCACGCCCCAGCCCCTTGCGTCAGGCGGCCCCCTGCCTCCTGTGCCCGCCCAGCCCAGCCCGGCTGCGTGCCTGGGCAGCAGCTTGCGCGCTCGCGGTGCCGAGCCACGGCTTTTGACCCGCCGGCTTGCAAGACGTGCTCGATGTCTATGAGGAAGGTGGTTGGGGGCGAGGGGGCATGGGCTATTGGCGCACTGGGAAGAGCAGCAGAGGCAGCTGAGGCGAGCACCTTCCGCGACAGGTGCAGGCGGCGAAAACACGAACGAGGGCTGCCTGTCCAAGGCGCTCGCCTGCGGTGAGCTGCGCAACCAGGCCGTCCATGTGGGCCTGGTTCTGCTTGAAGGCGTCGCTGTGGGGCTCCACGCCGCAGCTGGCCACAGGAGGGCAAAGTGGCAAAGGTGAGCGGCGGGCAGGCGGCGGCGCCGCCCGCTTGCCTCCCACGGCCCCGACAGCAGCGGGCCTCGTGGGTAGGGCCCTGAACAATTGCAATGCGCTCTCCCAGTCAAGCGCGCCGTCAAGCGCGCGCTTTCCTTGCCTGTCTAGCACGGTGCTCATATCGGTGGCGGCCAGCGAGGTCGCTGCCCTGCACTGCGGGCTTAGCAGCGTTCCGCTAATACATCGTAGCGCAGGCCACCGACATGCCAGAGCGGCCATGGCGAGCGCAGGCAGCCTGTTGTTGAAAGTTTCGTGCACGGAGTGATCGGGGCAGGTTGTGCTGCGGCTGCTTGCTCGGAAAGCAGTCACAAGCTCGGTACATTGCCCACAGCGGGCTCCGACACCCAGGAGGCTCCCCTTTACGGCGCCAGATCAGCGGTGCAGGCCACCCCGCGGCTGCGCTAATCCAGTGCGGCGAAAGGTATTGCAGGCAGAAGGCGTGACGTATTACATAGTATGGTTGCTGAGAAGCAACGAAACATGTACAAGGGGTTGGTGTGTGTGGAGGCAAACAGGCACGACCACTGTGGTCGTGCCACAGTGCTGTGGGGCGGGCCGAGGTTCAGCACAAAACTGGCGGTGGGGACCGAGAGCGCCAAACGCTGGAGGGGCGGGAGAGAAGGAGAGGGACACGTACAAGAAAACAAGGAAGGAAAAGTGGGTGTCAGCTTAGCTGGGCATGAAATCGCCGGTGGGGGATGGGCTGGAGAGGGCACAGGGGGCTGCTGTCGCCTGACGACCAAGCGGCGGCTCACTGAGGCGGGAAGCCCGGGCGCTGCAGCAGCAGCGCGGCCAGCTGGGCAAGCTGCTGCTGCTGCTGCAGCGGAGGCGGCGAAGGGTGCTGCTGCCGCGGCGGCGGAGGCTGCTGCTGCGACGGCGGCGGCCCCAGCGGCTGTTCGGGCTGGGCTTGCAGCTGCTGCCACACCGCCTGCTGCTGCAGCAGGCTGGGACCAGTCTGTGCGGAGGGGGCAAACAAGCTGTGGGCGGTCAGCCCCTGCTGAGAGGCTCCCGCCAGAGCCTGCATGATTGCCTGGGCTGAGGGAGCAGGCTGGCTCAGGCTGCTCTGCCCTGCCGGCGGCGCCGACGGCTGCTGCAGCAATGCCGCGATGCTGGGGCTTGCCTGCTGCTGCTGCTGCTGCTGCTGCTGCTCCGGGGCCCTCCCGCCGCCTGCCCGCCGTGCAGCAGCCTCATGAGGGCTGCAAGAGGGTCGGGCGGCGGCGACGGCTGCTCCGCCCGCTTCAAAGTATACTGTAGTTCTTTGGCAGGTGTTTGGTGGTCGTGCGGCGGAGCACCCGGCTGCGTGCCGACTGGTTGCGCCGGGTGCTGCTGCAGCTGGCCAAAGTGCTGCTGCAGCTGGTACTGCAGCAGCTGCTGCTGCTGCTGCTGCTGTTGCTGCTGCAGCAACAGCTGGTGCTGCAGCTGCTGCTGCTGCTGTTGCTGCAGCTGCTGCAGCTGGTGGTGGGGAGGAGGCAGCGACTGGTGCAAGCCCGCTGCCGACGTCCCCGGGCTGCTGGGGCTCCCCAGCAGCGCGGCAGCGGCGTTTGGAGCATACATGCGCAGCGCTTGCTCCAAAACGGCCACACGCCGCTGCAGCACCGCCACCACAGGCAGCAGCTCTGCTGAGGCCGGCCCACCCATCGCCTGCTGCAGCGGCGGCGGCGCCTGCGCCGCCTGTGGCTGCTGCTGGGCTGCGGCCGGCCCCGCCGCCGGCCCTCCAGCCTGCCCCTGCGTCAGCGCGCTCGCCATCCGCAGCAGCAGGTGCTGCATCGTGTGGTAAGGGCTCGCCGGGTCGTGCATGGCGGGCGCGCTGCGTCGCCGCCCTCATCCTCATCCTCCGGCTCCTGCTTGGCGGCGCTGATGGCGGCCGCGGCGGCCAGCGCTGCACGACGGATGCGCTTGCCAGCAGAGCTTCTGTAGCCGGGGGTGCGGCCGTCCCCAGAGAGGGCCGGGCGGCGGCATCGCCGCCCGTCCGTGCTGAGAGCGGGTCGTCGGGGCGCCCACAGGCACCTCCAACTCCAACTCCTTGAAGGCGCGCAGCCCTGGCATTTGCCGCCGCCGCTTGTGCTTCTGCAGGCTGTCGCGGCAGCTGCGTCGCGGCTCGTCAAACTGTTCCAGGTCATGGGGACGGGCGCACTGCGCGGGAGGGAGGCGGGGCGGGAGCAGGGGGCGGCTGGAGGCAGCACAGTTGCAGCTGCATGCTGGCTGCCTGGCTCTTCCGTGACAGCCGCAGCCAGGGCTGGCGGCTGGCCGGGAGGAGGGATGAGGTGCAAGGCAACAGGCCCCCCGGAGGAGGGCCGGTGCGGGGAGGGGGCGAGCCTTGCCAGGCGGCACCCTCAGCCCGCTTGCCCCTGCATCTCCGCGCTTGCCTGTTGGCAGAACCGGCTCAGCACTCCGTGGTACATGAAAGAGTCCATCTTGTAGTGAGGGGGACAGATGCGGTGGCGCTGCATGGGAGGTGGGGAAGGGGGCAGGGTGAGGGCGCTGCGGGGCAGGGGGCACAGGCGGCGGCGCTGCTGGGCAAGGGGGAAGAGTGGGGGCGCAGGGTGGTGGGGGCAGGGCAGCCAGGAGTCGTGAGAGGGCCGGCGCCAGGTCAGCGCTTGCGAAGCTGCCGATCGCAGCAGGCTGGGCTGCCAGGACAGGCAGGCACGCCCGGCCAAGCCCTGCTGCACACAGCGCAGCCCGGCAGCTCAGCCGGGAGGTGCTTCAGGAGCCAGCGCAAGCCGCGTGCCGTGGCGGCGAGCCCACACCTGGTTGTATGCGTGGCGCAGCGGCTCGGTGCAGCCGGGGATGCGGCAGGCCGGGGCCGGCTTGGACGACGGCGCCGTGGGCTGCTCGTCGGCCGCGTCGGGCTGCGCCGCCGCCTCGGACTCCTCGGGCGCCTGTGATCCATCCTCGGCAGCATCGTCGGGCGGCGAGTCCCCCTCCTCCCCCTCCTCCTCCGCCGGGGCTCCCGTCAGCCCCAGGCTGGTCGTGCCGGTTTCCGTGGCGGCCCCATTGACGGTGTCGCCGGCCGCAGAGGGGCCTGCAGAGTCGGCCGCAACCGGCCCCTGCTGCGGCGGCAGCGGCGGCTCTGCGGCCGGTGGGCCGGAGGGCTCGTCGGTTGCCCCTGCGAGGGCAGAGCCCCCAGCAGCAGCCAGCTCCAGCTCCTCACACAGCCTGCGATGCGTCATCGTGGAGAAAACACTGTCGCAGCAGGGTTTGCCCGGGGCATGCGCGAGCAGGGCGGGCGTGGGCGCGGGGCGGTGCAGCACTGAGGAAGGCCAGGACACAGTCGCCGCCCTCTTGCTGTGGTCTGTCTACTGATCGGCGGTCTGAAGGCACCTGTAAATCCCGCAAACTTGTGGGCGTTGGCCCGGAGAGATGGGCGGCGATGGCACCCGCGGGTTGACAGCCTTCCCACCGCTGTTCTGCGCGTTGGTTTACACCTCTGAATGTCGCATGTTTACACGCGCACACGGCAGTGCCCGCTGTAAGGCTGGTGTAGGAATTTGTACGTGTGGTTTGTGTCCGCTAAGCGGGTTTGCACACGAAAAGCTCCATAGGGAGGCCAGATATGGGCCTGGGGCGGGCGGATCGCCGAAACTGAGGGATTCTTGGAGACGGGTTTACCTGACGTGTCCTGGGACCACTGGCCTCCTTGCCCCCGGTTTGGGTTTCAATGCCGAGCAAGGCGTGCTGCCCGCCCTTTTGTGTGGCATGGGGCGAGGACGGCAGGGTCCCGCCCTGCGGGCGGCCAGCCAGGTGCGGCCGCAGCAGCCTGGGAGGGCGGCCACTGTGGTCAGCACGGCCACCGCAGCTGGCACCAGCCGAGAGGTTTCTGTGTGCGGTCACCGTCAGGCCGGCGGCACAGCCGGGCAGCCAGCTGCAGCCCTCCACCGGATGTCCGCAAGGAAGCAAGGTGGCAACAGGGAGAGTGCCAGTGCCAGCGCAGCGCGACGGTGTGGCTGCCGCCGCCGCCGCATCACACAGCTTGTCATGCAATCCAGTGCGCTGGAACGCGGCAAGAGAGCAGGGCCGGAAGACCAGAGGGCAGCCAGCACCCAGAGCGCCCCGGGGGCATCAAGCGCAGCAGCAGGGCAACGAGCCGCGCCGCCCCCTCGTGGCGCGCAGCACCAGGCGGCCACACTGCCGCCGCCGCCGCCGCCGCCGCCGCTGCCACCGCAGCAACCGCCGCCGCCGCCGCCGCCAGTCACCACGTGAGCGGCAGGCGCCCGGCGTCGTCCTGCGGCCGCGGCGGCGGCTCCGCGAGCGCCGCCTGCAGAGTCAGCGGCTCCGCGCCGGGCTCCACTCCAGACAGCAGCCGCAGCAGGCGGTCGGTCAGCGCTTGCTCTCCCCAGGGCTGGCCGGCGGCGGCCACCTGCCGGGGGAGCAGCGGCGGCGGCTGCTTGGCATGCTGCATGCGGGCATCCCCGGCGGCAGCAAGCGCACAGGCAGCGCTCGCAGCACCGCGTGCAGCCAGCCAGCTCCCCCTGCGCTGCCTCCAGGCCAGGCCAGCGCTCTTTGACTGCCCCCAAAAGGCAGCCCCAGCCTGCCCCGGCGGCCGCCGGCGGCAGCCCACCGTGGCGCCCGTGGGAGTCAGCGCCAGCGCCGGGGCCGCGCCGCCGCCGCCGCCGCCTGCCGCCGCTGGCGGGGCTTGCTGGAAGCGCAGCAGCTCTGCCTTGGCCTCTGCGGGTTGGATCGGGTGGGGAGGAGGCGGGCCAGGTTGAACACACCGCCCGCAGGAACACATGCGTGCGTGTGCGCGCGTGTGTGTGTTTTGGGGGGCTTGCGTGTGACCCGCTCACGACCCGCTTCAGCTCAAGCATAGCCCGCTCCAGCCGCGGCGCCTGCCTGCCAGCGCGGGCGGCAGCGCTTCCAGCGCAGCAGCAGCCCGCCGCTTCACGGCCCACGCCCTCCCCAGCAGGCGCGGCAGCGACGGCGGCGGCGGCGGAGCGGCGGCGGCGGCGGGCGCACCCCTGAAGCGCCCCACATGCATGTAGAGGGCCGCCAGGTCACGCCGCTCCAGCGGGCAGGCCCCCCGTGCAGCAGCACCAGGCGCTCGCAGGCGGCGATGGCGCGCCTGGGGAAGGGTGGGGTGGGTTGGGGGTGTCCGGCGGGTGTGTTTGTGTGTGTTTATGTGGGGGAAGGGAAGGGGCGGGGGGGGCGCGGGGGATGTTGTGGGGGTTAGGGGGGGGGGGGATGGGTGGGTTGAGTGAGTAGTGATGGATGGGGGTGGGGTGGGGTGGTGTGTGTGTGTGCGGGGGGGTGTTGTATGTAAGGGTGAGGCGGGTGGTGGCGGGGCCGCACGCAGGGGGCATGTGTGCAGAGGTGACGTGTGATGGGTGGGCGGCACAAGCCGGGAAGGCCCTCGTGGGGTCGTGGAGTAGGTGGCAGCAGCCCCGGCAGCGCTCTGCAAAGCGCATGCCAGCGCCAGACAGCTGTCCGCTGCAGAAGCTTGTGGCGTGGCGCCCGGCAAGCAGGCTGCCCCATCAAACGGAGCAAGGCAGATTTGGGCGCATGCATACAGCGGGGCGCACCGCACGTCGCCGCCGCCGGGGCTGGTCCAGATGCCTCGCTCCAGCCGGTGACGCGCCGTGCGGCTGATGGCCTGCGTGGGTGGAAGGGTGGAAGGGGGCTGCTGGGCTGGGCACACTGCCATGCAAGGCGGGCCCCACAGCAGCAGCGTATGCCTGGGCTTGCCCTTCTCTCCGCCTCTCCACCACCACCTTCCTCCTTCCTCACAGACCCCTCCCCCGGCCCCCTTCCCCTTGCCTGCATCGCTGCGTCGCTCTCCCCTTCAAGGAAGACTGTGGCCGCCCCGCAAAGCCGCCGTGCGCGCCGCCCGCCGCCGCCCAGGGGTAGGGCCAGTAGCTGCGCTTGAGGAAGCGCAGCAGCTCCACCAGAGCGCCAGAGGTGCAGGTGTTGAGGACTGGGGGGGGGGGGTGTGTTGGTGGGGTAGCGGTTGGAACACTGGCTTGCTCAGTGTTCTGGCTGGGTGGGCTGAGGTCTTGTGAGGGCGGTCTAAGAGCGGCGAAGAAACATAATGTTGGCTTTGGGGGAGTTGGTTGGCCGGGCGGCAGACCAGCTTTGGGGGTGGTGGGTCGGGAGGGCAATGGGCAGCGCCACATGGCGCCGCCCGGGTGGGCCACGCCTTTACAGGCTCGGCAGCAGCTGGTGGCAGAGCCGACCATGGAGCAGCCAACACCACAGCAGAGGCGGCCGGCGCACATGAGGCAGCACAGGTCGGGCAGGGGGAAGCCGGCGCCGCACCCGTGCCGTCTGGCCGCACGGCCAGCGCGCGTCACGCCCGGCAGCACCTCCACTCTCGGACGGCGGCCGAGGTCGCGGCAGTCTATGCGCACGGCGAAATCGATGGCGCCCTGCAGTGTTGGGGGGCAGCAGGCGGGTGGGTGCTGCTTATCTTCGCCCATAGCACAAGCCATACAGGCTGTTGCGAAGCAGCGGTCAAAGGCCGGGAGCTCAGGATGACGAAACCGGGCCGGAGAGCAGCGGCGGCGGCGGGGGCTGCGGCGGAGGCTGCCAGGGAGCGGCGCCGCAGAATTCCTGGAAAGCAAGGGCAGCGCTGGAGGGGAGAAGGGAGCAGTTGCGGCGGCCTCACCATGAGCAGCAGCTGGCGAACCAGGTCTGCCAGGACGATGGCCAGCGCTGCGGGGATGCCTGCGGCAGCAGGCGGCGGCCAGCCCAGCGCAAAAACAGGACCGTAGGTAAAAACTGAGAAGCGTAGGAGCAGTGCAGCAGAAATGCGGCGAGAAATGCCTGGCGAGCGCCCCTACCCCCCGCCCGCAAGAGGCTGGCAGGCAGCAGCAGGTCAGCGCAGCTGCGCACAAGCACAGAAGCATGCCTGGGGCGGCGACGGCCGAGCAGGCGGAGCGGCGGCGGCGGCGGCGGCGGCGGCTCACCCACGCGTGTGACCAGCACCTCATTTAAATACGCGTGGCCTGCCTTCTCCCATACCCCGGGTGGTCCACGGTGGCGCCACTGGGCAGCGCGGTGGCCCCGTAGGAAGCCACCCGGAAGCCGCAGCGCCCGTACAGGAACCCCTGAAGCTGCTCCAGCACCGCCGCCGCGTCGCCCGCAGCGCCACCGCCGCCGCCGCCCGCGGATGCCTTGCCGCCCAGCGTCGCCGCAAAGTCGGCAGCGAGGCGCCGCAGCCGCTGGCGGTACGCCGCACCGGCAGCTGCACCGTGGAGTGAGATACTGCGGTACAGGGAGGGGTAGAAGAGCGGTACACTGCTGGGTCCTGGGAGGAAGAAGCGCGCGGCTGCGGCCCTGGCCACAGAGCAGCGGCAGTGGGGTGTGCATGCTGAGTCATCTGGCAGCTGTGTCTTGCAAGCCGGCGCTTTCCCCCTTGCCGCGGCAGGCCCTGGCCCTGTGATTGCTGGGCCCGGAGATCTTGAGACGTCTACGCAGGGCTGCCGTGAAGGTGCAGGTCTGCCGAGCAGGCGCAGCGGCAGCAGCGGCGGCGGCCGCCGCCCACCCAGGGCATCATCTTCCGCCGCCACATGCAGCGCCGCCTCTGCCAGGTCCAGTGCCCCCTCCCCCGCCTCTATCGCGCGCAGGAAGGCGTGGCGCGCCTGGTAGGCGTGCAGCGTGCTGTAGTCAGCCCTGCAGAAGGGCCCAGCAGCGCGCGACAGGCCAGCTGGGTGCTGCAAGCGGCGGCACGAGCCGAGCCTTCACTGCTGCTCGAGCAGCCGCGGCCGTTGGAAGTGTGTGCTGCTGGAAGCAGCGATCAAGTGTTGCCGCCCCTCTCTCACCGACGGTACCGCGGATCGGCTTCCACATCTCTCATCTCCTGCACAATGCGCCGCTCCTCATTCGGAATGGCCCGCAGAGGCGGTGTGGCCTCCCGCCGCCGCTGGCGCTGCTTCGGCTGCCAGCCGACCGCGGCGCCTGCGGCGACCCCCGTGTCGTGAAGGTTCGCATAGGATGGGGCTCGAGGGCGGGCTGTTCCGGCGCGCGCTGGAGCAGCTGCGCGCGGCTTGAACAGGCTCCAGCTACAGGAGGGCCGCATGGGCGATGTATCTATTACAAAGCGATCCATGGAATCTGGCGAGCTCCTCGCGCCGTCCTCCCCTCATTGTGCGCTCAGTGCCAACTCAGCCTGGCGCCCTGGGCCGGCTGCCCGCAGACCTGTGCTTGCTTACAATCACATCCAGATCCTGATCAAACGCTGACAGATTGAAGAAGCATTATTCAGTACTCAGTGTGATGGTTCAATCAACTCGCTCGTTCAGCAGACTGTCGACAGAAGCGTGGACGCGCACCGTGGTGCGTTGGCTGCAGCGCTGGCAGCCTTCAGACGCCGCGGCGCGAGCGTTTGCGCTCCAAGAACTCGCACTGCGCTGGCGACAGCGTCGACATCTCCTCTGGGGTCACGTGCTGGTAGCCTGCCGCGGGGTGGCGCTGCGGCGACGGCGTCGACGCCGCCACGGGCGCCACGAGGGCTGGCGTCGGCGGCGCCAGCACGACTCGCTGCGCGGGGACAGCAGGAAACGGCGTGGGCCGGCTCAGGCCAGGCAAGTGGGCAGCGCAAACCAGCTGACCTATTGTAATAAAAAAAACAGCAGTTTGGGGAATGAAGGAACAGCAGGAAAGAAGGGGTTCAGCCCGCAACTGCTCACCTCGGAGAGTAGGCTGGTCAGCGCCTGCAGCTGCTCTTCCAGGTTGTCCAGCCGCCGCTCCAGCCGCAGCGCTTCCCCAGGCTGCCCGGCTGGCGCACCCACGCCTGCTGCCCCCTTGAAGCAAGGGGCTGCTCCGAGGTGCGGCGGTTGGCGCCCCAACAGGGCTCCGTCCCAAGTTGGCCGCCCAGCCGGCGACGCTGCTGGCAGCCGCTGCCGCCGGCGGTGGCGGCGGCGTGCTGCTGCTGCTGCGTGCCGGCGCTGGCGCAGCGCTGTCGGTCCATGCCAGGGCCACGTCGTCGCTCCAGACAGCGGCGGCGGAAGCGGCGGCGGTCGAACCCCACGCCCCGCTCACATCCGCCTGCCGCCGCCCTCCTTGAGGCGCTGGCGCCGCCGATGCCGTACCCGCCCAGCCCTCTGCCTGCCTGGCCCCGGCCCCGGCAGCACGGCTGGCGCCCCGGCGCCTCCGCCCGTGCTGCGCTGGGTGGCTGGGGAGCTGCGCGGAAGCTGTTCAGGGCGCCAGTACCGCTCAGGCACGTCCAGCGGCTTCACCTCCACCACCTGTGGCAGCAGGGGGCGGCATGGCAGATCCAATGCCGTTCATACTCACCTTTCCTGTCCCGCATGCCTATCCCCCCAAGCCCTGCACGCCGAGGTAGCTACAGCTGCAGCGCTGGATCCAGGGACATCCGCGAGCGCAGATGCCAGAGCTACAGGACCCGTCCCTGAACATCCTCAAATGTCGCAGTACGCTGTCCCTGCGAGGCGCCGTCACCGGCCGTCACCGCGGCGGCACGGCGGCTTCATCTGACTGCCCCCACCCAGGCACCCCTGCTGCTCACCTTCACTTGGTTTTCGATGTGCTGCGCCAGGATGGAAGCCACGGGGATTGTCTCTCCGGTGGCCACCCTGCTCTCAGGGAAGGGCAGGCAGCGGCGGCGGCCGTCAAAAGCTGCGAGCGAGCGTGTGCCAGGCGGGTGGGCAGGGCAGCAGTGCACTGGGGCGCGCGTCGGAGAGGAGACTGCCCCTCCTGCGGCACGTCCACGCCGCAGGACGGGCAGCAGTGTTTGCTCCAGCCGCCACGGCGCACCTGACCCCGGGCAGCCGCCGCTGCGCCTCTGCCAGCGCCGCCAGCAGCTCGCCCTGCTGGAGCCGGCTGGGGGACAGGCAGAACGGGACCACCATGATCTGCGGTACAGGTGCGGGACGGTGCAGGTGCGGCATGGGGAAAGGCCAGGGCCGCGGCCGGCAGCGCGCAGCGAGCGTGCCTGTCTGCATTGCCAGCTGCCTCGTTGTCTGGTCGCGAGCGGACCCTGCTGGCTGTAACTGAACACAATCGAAAGTATCGATCAAACAGCAGCAGCGTCGGGAACGCGCCTTGTTGGCGCCCTGAGCGATGCAGCTGCGCATCGCGCTTTCCAGGGTGGCAGCGCAGGCAGCCGCCACAATGCCCCTGTTGTGCTCTTTCCTGCAGCAGCGCCCAGCAGCAGCAACAGCGCCTCTGGCCAAGCACACAACAAGCGCATGCAGCGTGTGGGGCCAAGGGGTGGCGGTACCCGTGCTGAAAGTGCCGTGGTCAGCATCAGCGGCAGGTTTGCAGGCGTGGCAGTGGGCAGCGGCAGCGGGCACCTGTATGCCGCGGCAAACTCTGCCAGCAATGCTTCGCCCTCGGGGTGCGTTCGCCTTGATCCAGGATCACCACCCAAGCACCTCCTGAGAGCGGTGGTAGGACACCGCGTTGCTGCGTGGCCCGGGCGCTGCCGCTGCTGCCGCAACGGAGCGGCTGCAGAGCGGCTGGCGGCGGTGTGCGGCGCTGGCCTGAGGCCGTTGCGGATGTCGGCTGGCCTGAAGCGGCGTGAAGGGGCTATGCAAATCCTCAAGGGGAGCCGGGCAGCGCTGCAGACGCCTGCAGGCGCCGCTTGAACTCGCGCCAGCCATTTCACATCGATATTGCAGCGTTCGGCTGACAAACCGCACTTCAATCCCACTGATCGTCGCTGGCAGGCTTGCCTAGCCACACAGCCCGCGTTGTAGGTATGCCCAGCCCGCCACGCAAAGCGCACGGCTTGCGTGCGGCAGCAGATGATCACCCATCAATGTGCTGGTAGCTCCTCTTTGCCAAGCAGCTCCGTGGTGTTGCTGCTGGACTACATAATAGATGCCCACAGCCAGTTAGACGTGCAGCGCGGGCATCAACGCTTTTAAAACCCTCCCGCCGCTCTCCAGGACGCTTGTCCACCATCGGCGGCGGGAGACTCTCTGACTGCAGCTGGCCATGAGCCTGCATTCTTCAAGCACAGTACCCACACCTGCATCCAGCAGAAGAAAGCCCATAAGCACTCTGTCAACTTTGTGGACCCCAGTGGTGCACCGGTGCGGTTGCCAGGTGTCGCCGCATGACAGCCACTTCGGCAGTAAGTGTAGGCCGGAGCGCAGCCAGCGTGTTTCCAGACACTGTTCGCCACTTGTGGGCTTGTTGAAATCGAGCGGGCTCCTCTGCAGGCACACAATACCCGTCCCGCACAACAGTAGGGCGCGACAGCAGTTAGCTGGGCAGTGCAGAGCATCAATCTCAAAACGATACCAGAGATTTCGAGCCACGACACCAAACCCACCGGCTGTCTCGCAGTGCGCGGCGGAGAGGGGCGCTTTGCGCAGGGTCGGCGACTCCCTGGGCCTTTCGGGGGCTACATCGAGCCTTGCGGCTGACTAAAGGCGCCTGAGGGCGCCGACATGGGCGACTGGCAAGGCAAGCTCAACTTCCTAGTATTTGCAGTGCCGGTCCAGTTTGTGTCGTATGCCCTGCTCACTCAGTGGTAAACGCGGTCAAGAGCAGGATGGGCCACGCTTCATGCGCCGAGCGGGCTACGCTCACAGGCTGCTCCTGCTGCCGCCTGCAGGCGCAGAGTTCCCGCTGCCGCTGCAGGTACCCAAGCCAGGCAGCCTGAGCGGCCCCGCCTCAAGCGACGTGACGGCCCCGGCTGCAGGCCCTCATGGGGCAGGGGATGCGCAGCAGCAGGCAGCGGACCGCCCAGCCAGCTCGCCGTCTCTGGGCGCGGCCGGCGGCAGCGGCGGCCCCCGGCAGGCAGCGCCGCGCCTCCCTCTCGCATGCCGCGTGCCCGGCTGCACCCTGCGCCTGACGCTCCCCTACAGCCAGGCAAGCGGGACAGTCGCGCTTGCGTTCGCCGCGTTGCGGCCGCTGCCGCTCCCGACTGGCCGAGTGCACGCTGAGCTGGGCGCCCCTTTCCCTCCGCCCCGCAGCGCAACAGTATCTGCCCCGCTTGCCCCCCTTGCCCGCAGCGCCACCGCATCTGCCGGCAGCACCAGAGAGCCGGTGTGATAGATGTGGAGGGGCAGCCGTGGCGCTATTGCCAGCAGGTGAATCCCGGAGACACACGGACGACGGCGTGTCAGGAAGTGCCGCTGCTGCTGCTGCCGCTGCAGGCCCCGCCGTTGCTGCCAGCGGGCAGCGCCAACCCCTCCTGCATGCCTCCAAAGCTGCTGCCGCTGCCGCTGCCTGCGCTTTGTGCAGTGCGCTCGGCTGCAGCAAGTGGAGGCGTTTGACGGAGACAAGCGTTCGTGCCGCGAGAGCCTGCTCCAGCAGAAGGCGCGGCGTGTGCAGAAGGAGCAGCGGCGGGGCCAGCCCGCGGAGGCGCACGCCGACGCTGCAGCCGCTGCGGCGGGCGCCAGCCCAGCTGCAGGCGACGCCTGCCCCCAAAGCGGCAGCGGGCTACGCCCAGGCATGGGCCCTGGCTGCGCGCAGCGGCGGGTTGGCAGGCGCGCGCAAGCAACCTCAGCAGCCGCAGCGGGGGCGGGAGGGTGGGGGCACGTGCTGGGGCCGCGGTCCGCAGAAGACCTCTGTCAGCAGCAGCAGCAGCCCCAGCGGCCGCAGCCCCGGCAGCAGCAGCAGCAGCAGCAGGCGCTGGCAGTGGAGGCGTCGTGTGCCGCTCCGGCCTTGGCGCTGCAGCACCCGCCAATCGCCGCCGACGGCCTCGGTTCTTTGAGCGGGCGGCTGTCGCAGCTGGAGGGGCAGGTGCGCACGCTGCGGCAGCTGCTGCTGGGGACGCCGTCGCTGCAGGTCGGCGCAGCAAGCCCGCCTCCGTGCCCGCCCAGCTGGGACGCCCCCGCCGGCATGCCACGCCCGGGCGGCGCTGCCGCTGCCGCAACGGCCCTGGATGCAGCCCTGGCAGGCGACCCGTTGGCCAGCCTGGTGCTGCAGCTAGCGGCGGCGGCGGCGGCGCAGCATCAGCAGCAGCAGCAGGATCTGCTGTCCCTGCTGACTGGGCTCAGCGGCAGCGACGGCAGCAGCAGCAGCAGCGGCGGAGCAAGCGCTGTCACCTCTCCTGGAGTGAGGGAGCAGCTGCAGCGGCAGCTGGCGGAGGCGGTTGCAACTGCCACCCAGCAACAGTTGGAAGCGGCGGAGTGGGCTGGGTGCGGCGCGTCGGGGGCGGCCCGGCCACAAACCTGCTGCCAGCTGGCGCCAAGCTCTGTTCAGAGCCTCGGCAGTCGCTGGCGCTGCCAGCAGCAGCAGCAACAGCAACAGCAGCAGCAGCAGCAGCAGCAGGGGGACGGAGCGACGGGGCAGGCGAGGGCGGGAGCCGCAGCGCCGCCGCACCCCAACCCATTCCTGTCGGCACGCTCGGCGGGCGCTGCGGGGCTGGGGCGGGCGCTGCAGCTTGCGGCAGCGCTGGCTGCCCCAGCGTCAGCCCCGCTGGGAGCTGGAGCGGGCTTCAGCCCCTGCGCTGCTGAGGTGCGGGCATGCCCCTGAGGGTTCCCCAAGCTTGGAAGCCGACGAAGCGTCACAGGCACCCCACAGCAGGAGCACCCGCTTGTTGCCGCCCAGCGGCGCAGCGGCGGCGCCTCTCTTCTGCTGCAAATTTGTGTGGCCTGGCATGGGCGCCTGGCGGGGGCCCCGAGGCCCGCAGCTGCAGCATGACCTCAATCTGGACTCCTTTTTTGTTTGTTTGGCTTTTCAGTTGACATGTGAAACAGGCAAGCAAGCAGCTCGCCTTTCAACGGCTCGACGCAGCCGCCCTCCTGCAGCGACAGCCACACTAAGCCTCCAGCGGCGCGGCTGCCGGGGCATCACGGCACAAAGGGGTTGTCCGTGCGCGGCTGGCCCGGGCGGCAGCCCCGCGGGCGGCGGCAGCTGGTGCTGGGGGACTGACGCAGGTGCGGCGCCCGCGGAGGCGGAGGCGCCGGCGAATGCCCCCAGCCAGCCCCAACGGTCGGCTGGGGTGGCTGGGGAGAGCAGTGCGCTGGGCGCCGCACCGTCGCCGCTGGCTGGGGCAGCAGATGGCGGCTGAGCCCGGGGGCCGGCCGCAGGGGCGTGCTGGTGCAACGGCGCCTGCGGCTGCTCTGGCGCCGCCCGCGGCTGCAGGCCGCTGCTGCCGCTGCCGCCAAACAGCAGGGCTCGAAGGCCCACTGCCGGCCGCTGCTGCTGGCTGGCCGGGCGCAGCAGCCGCGGGGCGAGGCAGGGGCGTCCAGGGCTGCTGCTGCTGCCCCGCGGGCGGCACCGCCTGCGGGCCCAGCAGGCTGAAAAATCCGACGGCAGGTGCAAGCCTGCAGTCGGCGCCGACGCTGCACCAAAGCCCACCTCCTGCTGCCCCTGCTGCTGCGGCTGTGCAGGCGGCGCTGCAGCGGCAGCGGCGGGCGCAGGCGGCGGCAGCTGCGGGGAGGGCTGTCGGTCGTCTTCAGGAAGCACTGCCCCCGCTACGGCCTGCATTTGGGGGGGGGGGGCAGGGGGGGTCCCACTGAGTGTGTGCAGGTGTGGTCTGAACCTCAATGGTATGGGGAAGGAGAGGGGCAGGGTGGGCATGGGAGGCAGCGCGGAAGTTGTTGAGGACATGTTGAAAGTACAAGCTCTCAGAAAGCCGGGAGCTGTTGGGGCCTTGGGGGCTGCAGCCAGGCCGCACCGCGCCGCTGCAGCGCCCGCAGGAGCTGCCTGCTAGCCCGCCAGCGGCACAAGCTTCGGCAGCAGCTTGCCTGGGCCATCTCCGCAGCCAGCTCCGCCCCTGGCTCCCCCTCAGCGTCGCCGCCGCCATAGGCTTGCTCCGGCGCCGCTGCCACAGGCGGGGCTGCCGCTGCCGCCGCAGCAGCAGGAGCGGCGGCAGCAGCGGGCGGCGCTGGTGTGGGCAGCGGCAGCGCCGGCGCCGGGGGCTGCTGCGCTGCCGCTGTGGCGGCGACGGGCTGCGATGGGGCCTGCCTGGCAGCTGCGGCCACAGGAGGCGAATAGAGGATGACCTCATCTTCCTCATCCTCCTCCCCAACCTCACCGCCCTGGTGGCGCTCTGCTCCCGCAGCTGCCGGGTGGGTGGGAGCCTCCGCCGCTCCCCGCGCCGCCGCTTGCCGCTGCTGCTGCTGCTGCTGCTGCTGCACCTGCCGCGCCGCGTGAGCAGCCACCTCCGGCTGAACGTCGGCCATCACCACATCCCCCTCTCCATGGTCGCCGCCTGCGGCCTCGACTGCCGCAGCTGAAACGAAGACGGCATGCGCCTCGGTGGCGGCGGCAGCAGCGGCGGCGTGCCAGCCTCTGCCGCCGCCTGCAGCGCCGCCGCCACCGCCGCGGCATCAGCCAGCATGCGGCGCAGGCGTGCGGCGACGGCGGCGGCAGAGTCTGGGGCTGCGGGTGCGGCCGCCGCGGCGCCGGCGCCAACAGGGAGGGCGGGTGTGACGTGGCGGAACCCCGCCAGCTGAGCCTCCTCCGGCAGGACGGCCAGGGTTGGATCCTGGGAGGCGGCGTCCGCAGCCGGCGCCGCCAGCTGGCGCAGCGCCGCCACCAGCTCCGCCGCCGCGAGCCAGAAGGCCTGCCGCGCCGCCGTCAGATCCGCGGCTTCGCTCACAGCTTCCGGTTGGCTGCCAGCTGGCCGGGAGCAGGCAGTACCGCGTCGCTGCCCGCCCCCGCCAGCCACTGCAGCAGCAGGCGCAGCGGCGGCAGCAGCAGCAGGCCGGGGGCGGCGGCCAGGGCGGCCGCGGGCGCGGCGGCCGCCAGCGCGGCGGCAGCCGCCTCGGCCAGCCCGCGCGCCGACGTCGAGCAGCAGCTGCAGCGCCAGGCCGTGCGCCCGCCGCTGCTGCACCGCCGCACAGAAGCTGGCTGCGCTGCCGGACGCCGCCCCGCTGCTGCTGCGCGCTGCCGACGCTCCGCCTCCCGCTCTTGCTGCTGCCGCTGCGGCTGGGGCTGCTGGCCGGCGGCTGCCGAGGCAGCATGCACAGCGTAGATGGCCGACGCCACCAGCTGCAGCAGCGGCGGCGGCGTGTCGGCGGCGCCGCCGCCGCCGCCGCCGCCCTGCGCCCCTGCTGGCGCAGCCGGTGCAGATGGTCGTCGAGGTCTGCGGGCAGGACGGAAGCAAACGCGCAGAGGGTGAAGAGAGATGTTGAAGAAAGAGGTTGAAGGCACAGATGAATGCACGGCAGATATGCGCACACCGCGAGTGAACAAACCCCGCTGGCAATTCGGTGGCGGGCTACATCCCCGCGCCCTGCCCGCTGCCTGCCCCCAGCCATCGCCCTGCGCCATCACCCCAAGAGATCACCCCAAGAACCCTGCAGATGTGCTGGCGGGCTGGGGGGGGCTGCACGGCTTTCCACCAGTTTCAAAGGGTACCCCGCACACACACGCAAAGAAAAGCACGGCGGCCGCCTGCTGCACCTTTTCCCTGCTGCCGGCCCCGCTCCCTACCCCCACCGGCTGCCGCTGCCAGCCCGCACCTGCCAGCGCGACGGCCAGCTGCTGGGGGAAGGCGTCCAGCTCGGAGCGCGTCAGCAGCATGCCCAGCACGCGTGTGAACCTGGGAGGAAGGTGGGTGGGTGGGTGGAAGGGAGGTTGAGGGGGCTGCTGCTGTGCATGGTAGCTACCTGGTCGGCGCCGCTGCACAACCCTGTTGCGCAGGTGCTTGCGGGGTCCAGTATCGCCGCGCCAGCCCCCGCTTCCCAGAGCGCAGCCGGATTCTGTCGGCTCCGAAGGGCGGCGGCCTCCTGCCGCCACGCACTCCACCGCACTGCCCGCCACCGCGGCTTGTTGCAGATGTGCCTGAACAGACAGCAGAAAGAGCTCGCCCACCTGGCCCGGAGCTCCTGCAGCGCCTGGCTGGAAGGGCGCATCGCCCTGCCGCCGCCGCCGCCGCCGCCGCCGCCGCCCAGCTTGGCGCAGGCTGCGCGGTTCTGTTGCAAGTGGGTCACCAGGTTTTCGCGGGCCACGGGAAGGGCTCTGCCGCCGCCAGCGCACTGCAGAGGGCAGCCGGGCAGCGCGGGGTTTGAAGGCGAGTGTCTGTGCTGGTTGGTTCGGGGGCGGCAGCAGGGGCGGTCACTGGGTGATGAGCCGGGCACAGCATGGTAGCCGCTGCAAAGTCACTGCCGGCAGGGCACGGCGCGGTACCGCGGCGCGGCAGCCCTGCCAGCTGGCGCACCGGCAGTAGTAGAAGGTGGCCGCCAGGTCGTCCGCCTCGTAGGAGGAAAGCACGG